>JABTTQ020000330.1:0-589905 GCA_016081115.2 Rehmannia glutinosa | reverse complement strand
ATTTTTGTTTAATTAAAACCCACTAGGATTAGAATTTTGTTTCTTATTGTTTGATTGTAATTTCAAATTTCTTTTCCTCTAGAATTATTATAATTATTATATAAATATATTTAATTTCAATTGTTCAAAAATAAAATATATCTATATATATATATACTTTGCATAACAACGAAATTTAAACAGCTAAAAATGATCTCATTCGAAGTCTTATATATAATCTTATAATATATGGTTGGAAAGCTTTCGGAATGTAGTTTAATATAAAGTTGATAATATATAAATATTTAAAATATTTTAAAAGTTACAATTGAAAAAAAAACTAAGAAGAATTTGGGATATTAAAGGTCACTCACTTGTCTTGTAACTAAATGAAAGCTAAAATAATACCAAATTACTTAATTGTCCCTAAATTTAACTATGTTGAAGGGATATTTTTGTCCAATCAAAAGTTTCAAGAAACCATTCCACCTATTCACACTTTTTATATTAGTATAGATATAGATATAATTATAAAATAAGTCTAGTTATCTTTCAAAGTTATAATTACCTCCTTTAGGTTGAGGCTTCCTGAGGGTGCAATTTTGTATGCTAAAACAAATGTCAGGGGGGTATTTGTAATTTTAAAAAGATAATTGGGTTTTTTGTAATTAGGCTAAACCTCAGGGTAGATTTTGTAAGTAACCCTAATTTTAATGACTTACCAGAAGGCAAACTCTGCCGTCTATCAATCACACTTGAGGACACTCTCTTGCGACTTGTCAACTGAGATGAATAGATGATGAAATATTTAAGCTCATGATATTCCTTTACTTTTTGAGTATAGGATTAAAATTTCCTTTTCTTTCATGGAATTTGTACTATTTTACTCATTTACAACACTAAGTAGTCTTTTGGGGCATAAAAGCAGTCAAAATATTTGATCACATCTTTGAGCAAGAAAAAGTTGAATAATAGAGATTCTACCAGAACATCACAATTTTTCAGCCACATTCCAATATCATTACAAATACACTTCATTGCACCCTTGCTAGAAATTAAAAAGGGAATATTTTGCCCTAGAGAAAGGGAGTTTTTGGTCTAACTTATTAAGAATAAGTCGGGGGTGTGGAACTTGAAGAACTTAGGTAAATCACATTTGATGGTATCAATTTTAAAGATTCCACTTGCCTTCAAAATGTCTATAGTGGTGCAAAACTTGTCTATTAATGAATAGAGTTCTATATATGCTCATTGTGGAAACTTCGGTTGACCATATTTGATGTGCTAATAGCATAGCTGTACTGATGTTATATGCTACAAATTTCTGCTATCTATGGAACTCTGCAATCGCTGTGCATGTTATGGGTTGCATTTAACCATACTTTCATTACATGCATGCAGGTAGTCCATAACTTGAATTGCATTAAAGAAGGCAACACAAACTTTATTACAGACTTTTCATCAACAGAATGGGACTCTGCTAGCACTGTGCTCAACTCTTGACTCAAAATGAGTAGCATTTATCATTCTACCAATTCTACAAACTCTGCTTGATGGTCAATTGTGTGAAGGAAAAGGCAGCGTCTCATTGATGCAAACAATTTTTTTCCCGATGATATGTTTGTCTAATCTAATCTTTGGTCATCTTTTACTTTCTATTTACAAAAACTAACCCAAGGTTTTTGAAAATTACAATAATCACATTGAGGTTTGATTCTCATTATCTCATTACACTTTGCCCCCTTCATAAGGCCAAAAAAAAATAAAATTCAAACAACCCTTTTACATTTGTAAAAATATTGCAGTTACCCCTTTACATTTAAGACAACCAAACCTCAGGGCGATTTCTGTAATTTGAAACTTCTTTGGGTATTTTTGTAATTATCCCAAACCTTAGGGGTAGTTTTTGTATGATCCCTTCTATTTATAGTGCATCACTTTCAATCGTCGTTAGTTTCTTCAAAGGGATGTAATAGGTTGTCTATTACCGAAAACACGTGGAAGATATGTATTTACCTATGAATTCTAAAGTTTATTAGCACCATACATTGTATGCAAGTACTGTTGAAGGAAGCTTCTGAGTCATATCAGAAGAGAATTTGTCGAATGCCTATATAAGTTTGCATCACTAAATTTTTGGAGAAGGGCTCTTGTGAGACCATCTCACGATCGGATCCAGTCAACAGGAAATCTGTTAATGTGAGAATTCATCAAGAAATCGAAAGAGAGAATTCATTAGAGAAGAAGAAAGAAGATTTCATTGATATAAAATGTAAAGTTAAGTTTTCTATACAATTTGTTTACTATTTATATAGCTAATTACAAAGGGTTTAGCTGTAACTAACCATAACTGATTCTAACAAACTTAACCAATTTAACTAACTCTATTCTTGGAATCTTGATTTTGAGTTGAGCTTTTACACCCCCGTAAGCGGAGCATGAATATCAATCATGTCGAGCTTGGACATAAAATGCTGAAAAAGAGTAGGAGGAAAGGGGCTTAGTGAAAATATATGCAATTTGCTCAGATGCTGGAATGTTTAGGACCTTGTTGTATTTTCTCCCTTACAAAATGACAGTTTGAATATGCTTGGTTCTCTCATGATGGCAAGGGTTCTGTGAGATGCAATAGTCTGATTTATTATTTGTGTAAATAGTTGCTAGATGAATCTAAGGAATATTAATGTCATGTACTAGATAGGTGGTCCAATGAACTTCACAAGTGGCTGAAGCTATAGTTTTGTATTCAGCCTACTGTAGATTGTTTCTTAGCTTTCCAACTTATCAAAGCTTGTCCTAGGTAGACTGCGTAATCTGTAATACTTCAGCATATAGTGATGCTGAGAGATGGAGTGATGAATTTGCTGGATACAAAAGACCTTTTCCTGGATTCTGTTTGATATATCTTAATATCCCGTGTGTTGCTGAAAGGTGATGTTCAGTTGGATTAGACATGAATTGGTCAAGGAACTGAATGTTGTATGAAAGTTCAGGTCTAGTGATAGTTAGATAGAGAATGCTTCCTGTTAGATAAATGTTTTTATCAAGATTTTGATGATTTTGTTTAAATACCAAAACAATATTTTTAAATGTTTTCCAAATACTCCCAAATGATTTAAAATATTTTTACTAATTTTTGGAGTATTTTTTGAAGTTTATTTTTGACAAAATATTGGACAACACTTTTGTTTTGAGGCCAACCTACGCCACATAGGGCATCCCGTATCTGAAAATGATTTTTGAAACAGAAACGAGGAGTTTGAAAAATTCCAAGGTCGACGGTCGAACAAGAGGTCGACCACTGACCAAATGAGTTAAAATTGAAACAGAGTCGAGTCTTTGAAATTTGAGGGGAGGGGACCGGTCCAAGCTCAGCCGACCCACAGGGCAACCCTGGCCGGACCCCTCGACCGGGTCGAAGCCCTCCATCCTGTGTCTACATCTCACGATTTACTTTTTAACGTTAAGAAATTTCTACATAGCGACGATCGCGCTATGTTATTTTTTGACAGACAATTCAAACCGTTGAACATCCATTACATCAAGATTTACTTTATCAATTTTGTACAATATATCTACATCTTGTGATCTTCTTTTTGTAGACAAAAAGTGAAGAAGGAGGAGCCTCAAGACTCTCCCTATAAAATAGAAGAGATTTTGAAGACACAAGATAGAACAACACAAGCAAACACACAACAAGAAATCGCAAATTTTTCTAAGCTTTCACTTTCAACATTCTTGTTGTAATAGACTAAGGTCTTACACTATCTTGAGGTCTAGGCTTAATTCTTGATTACACTTTGCACTCAAACTTGTATTATTCATTATCGAGTTGTAATCTCTTGAATTTGGGTTCATTATTCAACACAAGATATCCTTGTGAGTGTTCTTGTGGTAAGAACACACTTGAGTGATAGGTGTTAGGTGTTAGAAGATTGTGGTAATCTTCTTATTGAAGAGCTTGGTGCTCTTTGAGGTGTTGAAAATTTGGTGTTCTTCAAGTTGGAAGATTGTGGTAATCTTCACAAGGTGCCGTAGAAGATTGTGGTAATCTTCAAAGGAGATTGTGGTAATCTCCAAAGAGGTGTTGTAAGGTGATGTTGTATTAATTGTGGTAATTAATAAAGTCTTTTTTCTTTTTGAAAGTTCTTCAATTGCAAAATGATGGCATAAAATAGTTAAAAAAAATAATTTCTGATTATTTGAGATAAGCTGCGATACGAAAAAAGAAATAAAAAAGGAAAATAGTAAAAGAGACGAGATTATATGATATAATAATTACTAATTAGGCAAAAAAGTTGCGCCAAACACCGGAGAATCCATCATCACTAAGGCGGATCCATCCTGAGATCTTTGGGGTGGTAGAGGACTAGCTCTGGTGGGTTGAACCTCTATAAATCGGCCGCGTGTTGTTTATTTTCCCACACCTTTATTCTTGTCTTTGCTTGATCATCGAAAAGAGGCGAATTGCAAAAATTGGCATAATCTATTCACCCACCCCTCTGGATTATCGTAGCCACTGGACTAACAAGTGGTATCAAAGCCAAACTCTTTGGCAAGCTTGTTCCACATTGCGAGTAAAGAGGAAAGATCCATAGCTACTGAACGAGCTATCTACCAACCGACACCTCATTCAATAGACCGCCTCTCTTTGACTCGAACAATTATGCATTTTGGAAGGATCGAATGGAATGTTTCTTACAAGGTTCACGGGTTTGATATTTAGAACACGATTATAAAACAGAGTATCCATCCCAATGAAGAAAAATAAAGACGCACTCAAATTCCCAAAGCCCTCAAGGAATTTGATGATGAAGACAAGAAGATATTCTCCTTAAACTGTAAAGCTCTTAATATTCTTCATTGTCCTCTTACCGCTACGGAATGTAATCGTATTAGAGGTATACGATCCGCTCATGAAGTTTGGGAAAAATCGAAACTATCTATGAAGGCACCAAAAAGTTAAACAAGCTAGAAAAACAATGCTTGTTAAAGATTTCAAAATTTCACAATGCTCGAGGGTGAAGGGATTTCAAAAATGGTAGAAAGACTAGACAACATCGTTAACTCTTTGTGGGCACTCGGAAAAGTCATTTCGGAAGAAGACAAGCTACCAAAATTTTAAATGCTCTTCCCAGTTCTTGTCCGTCCGAAAAGGTGACGGCTATCATGGAAGCTCAAAATTTAGAAACTCTAAATTTTGATGAGCTTATTGGAAATCTTATCATCTATGAAGCATATGCAAATGAAATGAGTATTTTAAAAGCATCCACTTCTCAACCTGATATTATAACAACTTGGGATGAGCTTCTTGCAATTTAAACGATGAAGAAGCGAGCAATGTCTAATGGGAATCGAAGAAGACAATGAGTGTTGGGAAATTTATTGTTTAGATTTTGATGAATGCCATGTAAAACTTAGAATAGGAAGTTGGCACCCCATTTTTTGTTGTAAACTCGCATTGTAATAAATAGGGTTTTAGTCAAGGTGAGTTAAATCGGTATGCCCAAACATGCAAGAAGACAAATGGAGACTAGTAGGAAGACTCACGCTGCGAGACAACCGAGTTTGGCAAAAGAAGAAAGACGGAACTTCGATTGAAGGTGCAAAGAGATGCGGTTGAGTAAAGCATCACCAAGTCAACTCAAGATAGTCAAGTCTCTAGTTTAAGTGACGGAAGAGTCATTTAATGATTGGAAGGCGACTCTAAGTCACCCGGGAAAGCAAGGAAATGCGATCAAGTCGAGATAATCGAAAGAGATCCGTTGCCGCGAGAAATCAAGAGAATTACTTAAACAAGTAATATCTCCATGCTACCTTTCTCGGAGTGCTCGATCCACGAGAAGCGTGCAAGGGAAATAAACCAATGGGAAGCACTACACCGTGTCGAGTGCTCGAAAAGTCAAGAATAATTCATACGAGGAAGTGGTAATTCAAGGATCGCAACAAGACAAGCCCAGCGACCACAAGTGACTTTCAAAAAATAAGCCTATCTCTTCAACGAGCAAATTTTTGAAAGATCACTATAAAAGGTGAGGATGACTTAAAGAGAGATTGATTACCTCGAACCAAAAACATTCAAGCTAATATCCGAATTGTAATCAAAATATTCTCAAACTCATTCAAGTTTAATCCTCAAGCCTACACTACGAAGAAAATCAATCCAACACTCACCTGTGAAGGAAAGATAGCTTCAATCGGTTGAAGAGGAAACTTTAGAAAGAAAAGGGGGGTCTACATTCCACGAAGGATTGTAGGAAGGTTCAAGGTCGAACCCGTCTCGAGTTTTGGAGGGCTTCGTGATCAAATCCTAAGAGCTTGAGCAAGTAAGTCAGAGTAGCAAAGCACTGCCCTGTGAAGAAGTTGAGTCGGACGAGAAGCCGGTGAGTGACCAAGGCATCTCCGATCGAGTCCCAAAGGATCAAGTCACCGTGTGATCAAGACTTGTATCCGGGATTACCACTCTATATACTCGATCAATACTTAGTGGATTCCTCCCGGGGAGTTGGAGAAGAGAGGAGTAGAAGAATTACCCCATCTTCGAACCTCTATAAAAACTTATCGTGTCATTTACATTTCAACACTTTAATTCCTGCATCTTATTTGTTTAATTCTCACACGTATTTGCTATCCAACCGATAATCTCTAAGTACTAAAACCAAGTATTAAATCATAACTAAACCAAACTTAAGGGTGTTAAGTCTTCCGCTGAAAACAAACCACGCTGAGCTAATTCGATCTTAACAACTGAGTTACTCTATCAACGGCTTCGATCGAGTCGGTTGAGTGACTAACTCTTGATTAACTAAATTGGTTGTCCACCCAGGACACACAGTATAGTGTCAACTCAAATTTTAAAAAGTGAAAAGTTGGTAAGGTTTATTCAACCCCTTCTAAACCTTACATTCACACCCCTTGGGACCTACAAGTGGTATCGGAGCGGTTGGTTCATTGAGCCTTCCGCTGACCGGTTCTTGAACTAGATCTCCAAACTTTTCAAAGTCTATTTTAGTACTTAAGTTTTCAAAACTCCTTTTATCATTAAAAATTATTATCATGGAAGCAAATTTGACACGCATCCCTATGTTCACAATTGAAGAATTTGATGATTGGAAAATTCGTATGCGAGGCTCATCTATCGATTACATGATGAGATGTGGATAGTGATAGAGGATGGGCCACCGCAAATCTTAAAAGTGAACACATCTGTAAGAAGAGCTACATCCGAAGGTGAAGAGGATGTTGCCCTAGACCGACTATGGTTGAAAAATCAAGAACTGAATGGACAAATGATGACATAAAAAGATACAACCTGGACAATGTAGCCAAGGACATCCTTTATAAAACCTTGGACAAAGCCATGTTCAATAAAGTCAAATCATGCAAAACGGCTAAAGAAATTTGGGACAAGCTAACATTGATTTGTGAAGGCTCGAGCAAATCAAGGAAAATAAATTATCGGTGGTCAGTACAAAAATTTGAGAATTTCAAAATGATCGCAGGAGAAAACCTGGATCAACTAGATGCTCGGTTCACGAAATCACCAACGAGCTATCTGCACTTGGAAAGGAATATACCTGAAGGAAATGTGTATGAAGATCCTAATAAGTCTCTAGTGAATGGGAAATGAAGGTCATGGCACCGAGACATTCCATGGACCTATCGAAGACCTCCAACCATGAACTATTCTCGGATCTCAAAGCCTACGAATTTGAGTTGAGAAGAAAATATCGAGGGAAGAGACAATTGCACCCAAAACAATGCTCTAATTGTTAAGATGGAAAGAGAGTTGAGGTCAAAGAAGTCATTGATCCGGAAGAAATAGCCCGATGGTTAAAAGGTTCAACAAGTTCTTCAATAAGAACTACAAGAGAGGCAAGGGCGAATCTTCCGTAAGACACTCGGCTCCCTCCAAGTCAAGGAAGATAGGCCAACCAAGAGAACATATCATCAAAAAGTCAATATCGGAGGGTGACAATCCAAGAATGGAAAGAGTCGATCAAAAGGTTGAATATCTATCTTTGAACTATAGGCAACCGCCAGTCACTATGCCATTGATTGTCCATATCCTTGTCAACAAATACATGAATGAAGAAGAAAGAAAGGTCTTGAGAGAAAGAAGAAAGAAAAGAAAAAGCAATGTTGGCTGCAGAGATCACGAGACAACCAAGTCAAGAGAGATGATTCGAGAAGCGAAAACCGACTACTCAAGTGACTCAAGAAGAAGCCTTGATCTGTTTGATGGCCAAGGAACAAGATCAACTCTGACCAAGAAGATGAGGTACACTCTAACTCATCAAACTCGGTTCTAGTGATAGTGATCAGACACACACACTTCATCACCCACTCGATCTTTATGATTCATTAGGCAAAATGATGAAAGATTTTGAACACATTAAATCCTCACACACACTACTAAATGAGGAAAACTGCCTACTCAAGAGCCAAAACTCACAAACTAAGGAGCTAAGTACTCTAAGTCAAATAGGCTGATGAGAATAAAAGTTTAAAATTTGAAAATGCCAAGCTAATAAACGAGAAATAGTACCATAGAAAAGAGGGAGAATGACCTCAAAAATGTGATTGCCTCATTCACTAAGGCATCTAAATCATTGTATGATCTTATTATGAGTCAAAGAGAATGTGGAGACAAGACAGGCTTAGGATTTAATTCCTCTGTGCTATATGTCAAACTCCAAAAGTAATTTTGGAAAAAGGATCTTCAAGCAATGAAGTGTCTCAAAATCTAAAACTCCAAATGGTGCACACACATTCACTCCAAAGCACAATTACAAGCAAACCGGCCTTGGTTATAAAGGAAAAGGAAAACTGTGACCGAGTTGGGTGCATTGAGAGGACAAACAGAAGAAATTCACCAAGTTCCTCAAAGAAACTCCAAACAGAATTACTCAGAAAGAAGAAACAGAGCTACCAAAACCCCAAAAGTTCTATCAAAGAAACACATATGATGGGAATGGTAGAAAATATCCAAGCCAAGCTGATTGGAACGATGTGAACTATCGGTATAGACTTATGGAATATAAGCCCAAATGGCAAAGGCTTAGAACTCATCAAAGGCCATTCCAAAAGTATAAGAGCTTTCATCAAAGACACATATACACCTAGGCACTACACTCGGAGACACCACAATTACCCAAAAGGCAATTGCTAAAACATATACATGCATACGTACAGAAAAAGAGACAGGTTGTATGAACCTAGAATCCCCCAAGCAATTTGCCAAAATTAATTATGATTATGACATCGATAGATGGCAACCCCTTAGAGCCAGATCATTTGGCTATAAATCTGGTTGGATCATCTTACAATACTAACCCCTCGGACCCGGACAAGTATGGGTACCTAAAACTTAATTTCCTTGATTGCGGGTTTAAGGAACAATCAGTGCCAAGGAACCTGGTACATGGATAGTGGTTGTTCCAGGACATATGACAGAAACAAGAAAAATCACAAAATTCAAGGAAGTTAAGGGAGCAAAAGTCATATTTGGAGGAAATGAAGCTCGGGAGAAATAAGAGGCATTGGATCCATCAAGAAGAACGGATTAGAAATCACGATGTTGCATATGTTGAAGGACTCAACTTCAACTTGCTAAGCATCAACCCAACTCGTGACAAGGGTTATAATGTTGGATTTAACATGGGTATATGCCAAATCAAGGATATTGAATCAAATGAAGTTGTGTTGCAAGGATGCAGACAAAAGAACATGTATGTAGTAAATTGGTCAACCGCAACACCCAACACCTGTCTATTAGCAAAGAGCACAGCTGAATCAAGTTGGCTGTGGCACAAAAAGCTGAGTCACCTGAATTTCAAAACACTTAACAAGCTTGCCAGAAGTAATCTTGTGGAAGGTCTTCCAGACTCAGTATACAAGAAGGAGAGTATATGTGACGCATGCCAGAAGGGAAAACAGATCAAATCATCATTCAAAGAAAAGACATGCCCATCTTCAACAAGGATATTGCACCTGCTACATATGGATCTATTTGGTCCAGTTGAACCAGCCAACATAAGTGGGAAGAAATATACCTTGGTGGTAGTAGATGATTACTCAAGATATACATGGACAATATTCATGCGTAAGAAGAAAGAAACTCTACTGAAAACTACCATAGGCGATGAAGAGGATTCAAAATGAGAAGAGCCAAACCATTATCAAAATAAGATCGACAGAGGAACTGAGTTTGTCAATGGTATAATAACTCAATATTGTATTGAAAATGGCATTGGTCATGAATTATCTGCGACAAGGACTCCACAGCAGAATGGAGTTGCGAGAAGAAGGAATAGAACACTCAAAGAAGCGGCAAGGACCATGTTAGTGACGGGGTTACCAAAGAGATTTTGGGCTGAAAGCAATCAACACAACTTGCTACACTCAAAACAGATGTATGATAAAATGTGACAACACAAAGACTCCCTATGAGATTTGGACAGGAGAAAACCAAATGTTGCATATTTTAGAATATTTGGATGTAAATGCTTCATCCATAACAATGGCAAAGACAATCTAAAGGCTTTCGATGCTAAAGGCGATGAAGGTATCTTCTTGGGATACTCAAACTGAAAGCAAAGCCTCAGAGTACTCAAAAAAAGGACTATGGTTGCGAGAGAATCCATTCATGTGGTATTCGATGAGCCAAATGTAAATGGAGAAGACATTGAAGAGTCACCGATAAGTTTGAATCATCCAACCATACTGAAAAGTCCCTATCTTTGAAGCTGAAGCTGGAATTATAAACTCGGATGAAGATGAGATAGCCGAGTCTCATAAAATCTTTGGAAAATTTGCGGCTAAGTGATTGATTGAGAGAGAGCTGATCAAAGCAACACAAACGCTAGACGATCAATCCGGCTAACTTACTTCAACCTGATGTAAGATGGGTGAAAGACCATCCACCGAACTTGTCATTGGAGATATAAGAGAAGGTGTAAAAACAAGATCGAACTCAACAAGAAGCTATGTTCACATGCTTTATCTCACAAATAGAGCATAAAGATGTGTTACAAGCATTGGATGACACACATTGGATTCAAGCTATGCAAGAAGAGTCAATCGGTTTGAAAGAAATAAAGTATGGGAATTAGTTCAAAGACCCACCCATCAAAATGTTATTGGTACTAAATGGGTGTTCGAAAACAAGATGAACGAGGAGGGTTACGTGGTAAGAAACAAAGCAAGACTAGTAGCCAAAGGATATTGCCAAGAAGAAGGAATAGATTTTGATGAAACATTTGCTCATGTAGCAAGATTGGAAGCTATAAGGATGTTTCTTGCCTATGCAACTCACAAGAATTTTATTGTATATCGATGGACGTAAAAAGTGCATTCCTAAATGGTTTATTGGAAGAAGAAGTGTATGTTGAACAACCTCCGGGATTTGAGCGGAAGACTCTTGTAGATAAGGTATACAAACTCAAGAAAGCTCTGTATGGATTGAAACAGGCACCCAGAGCATGGTATGATACTTTGTCACAATTCCTAACGAGAATGGATTCACAAAAGGAAAAGTAGATAGAACACTTTTCAAAATTCAAGACAAGAAGAGCATCTTTGCTTGTTCAAATATATGTGGATGACATCATTTTTGGATCCACAAACAAAGAGCTATGTGAAAAATTTTCAAACCTCATGCAAAGCAAATTTGAAATGAGCATGATGGGAGAGCGACATTCTTCCTTGGACTCCAAGTAAAACAGTACCGAAGGATGGAACCTTCATAAGTCAAACAAAATACACCAGAGATTTAATGAAGAAATTTGGTATGGAGGAGAAGTCTTCGTGAAAATACCAATGAATACATCAGTCAAAATGGACATGGATGCGGATGGCAAGCTTGTAGATCAAACAAGATCTGAGCACTTATTGGATCATTGCTTTATCTCACGGCAAGCGTGCCGCCATCACCTTTGTTGTAGGTGTATGTGCGAGATTTCAATCTGCTCAAAAGAAAGCCATATGATCAACTAAGAGGATTTTGAGATATTTGAAAGGAAGCCAAGAAGTTGGCTTATGGTATCCAAAGGAAGGTGGATTCAAGCTAATTGGCTATTCGGACTCGACTATGTTGGATGCGAGTTGACAGAAAGAGCACTTGAGGCACATGCCAAATGCTTGGAAATAGGCTAATTTCTGGTTTAGCAAAAGCAAAATTCAATAGCCACCTCTACAAAAGCGAGAATACATAGTCATGGGCAAATTGTGCCCAAATCCTATGGATGATGTAGCAACCGAGAGACTATGGAGTTGAAGAAAAGGAAATTCCAATCATGTGTGATAACACAAGTGCAATTGCAATCACTCGAAATCTGTGTTTTGCACTCAAGAACAAAGCATATCGATGTCGGATATCACTTCATAAGAGATCATGTTGAAAAGAAGGACATCATCCTGGAATATATTTCAACCGATAAACATTGGGCGACATATTCACAAAACCATTATGTGAGTCAAGATTTGAAGAACTCAAGCATGAGTTAGGGTTAATTGAGTGGTGACACTCAAAAGACTCAAAGAAAAGAATTGAAACACAAAAAGAGAAAAATGATCAATTCTCAAAATCGGCTAAATAAATCGACCATGTCGGAAAGACAACTATACGAATTAGTCATTGACAATGATGAGTCACTGAGAGAACTGTGACCAAAGAGTTAAATCGGCTAAGGGATAAGTTCGAGTCATTTATGAGCAAAGTGACAAAACGCATCGTTTTTACTAAGCGGGAATGTTTTTAAATGACGTTAGCATAATGATGATGTGTACAGCAAAAAGTCGCATACTAAGCTTATGATTGGATATAAATCTTTGCCGCATTAAATTCAATACATTAAATGCTAATCGGCGTGCAAAATCTAAGCCGTTGATTTCGATTACATTTCAAAAACCACCCGCACGTCCTTTCGTAAATCATACTTAAACCATTTTTATCTGTTTTCTCTCACATATTACCAAAACATTTCATTTCTATCTCGGAAGCAAAGGTAAAACTCTCTCAAAACCCTATCAATATTCAAATCAACTTCTAAGTTTCTTTTCGTAAATCTTTGAAAAATGGCATCAACTTATGATTTCGTCAAGCTAGGAAATTAAGCAAATCCACACTGGGTCTACTTTGTGGATTTCGAGGGAATGGTCAAACAGGGTCCGATGACGCCTCATAAAGAAAATCATTTGAAAGCTCGAAACGTCCGGTGAAACCATTTCTCGACGATGGAGTTCTCGATGACCTATGTGGAAGAGGTCGCATAGTTCTACGTGAATGCCGAGATTCACGATGAGGGGATCAAATCCTCTGTTCACGGGAAGGAGTTCATCATCTCTGCCAAGGATCTGCGCAACACCGCTCACTACCGGCGGAAGGAGCACCATAATCCAATGAAGTGCGTAGACTTGGCTCGCTTGCTTAGAAGGAAATAGCCAAGGCCGACTATCTTTGAAAAGATAGTCTACATAGCCAAAAAGGGGCTTTGAAGGAGGACTACCACAAACTGTTGGACATAGTTGCCAAATGCATAGACATCAAATTTGGCAGCTTTGATCAACCGTCTAAAGCAAAACTGATCATAATGGCTGCGATCATTGAAGAAAAGCAAGTAAATCAAAACTGGCTGAGTTTGTCTACAGGCAGACTCTGCCGAAATGTAGGAACAAATCCTTCAAGGAGAATGGTGCATTTGGAGGATCCACGGGATATGGCCTGTGATTGGCGGTGATGGAGGTGAAAGGAGTCCTCTTCGACATGGAAAGGCGTTCCATGTAAACAAGAGGATGTTCGAGATCAAACCTCTCTCGCGCGAAGAGAGCCCACGCCAAGAGAGCGATACAAGTGAGGGGGAATCACTGACCACTGAAGATACATCTGTTTCCTCTCCACCAAAGAAGAAAGGCGCCCCTGCAGCTAAGAGAATCGCTGCTGCCCCAGCCTAAGAAAAACAAATCTGCTCCTGCCTCGCAGTAGTCGCTGCCCATCGCAGCCGTGTCTCTCGCCTCAAAGAAAGAAGCGAGAAGGAACCTCAAATACCTTCTCCGGTCGTCAAAAAAAGAGGAGAACGATAAGTCAAGATGGCTGCTCCTCAAAGGAAAACACACCAAGACCCCGCCGCCCGGACTCGAAGACACTCTCTCCGAACTGTAAATCCCTGCTGTACGAACTAAGAGACGAAGAAGAATCATCAAGCAATCCGAACTTGAAAAACCGGGTCGAGTCCACTCACTCGAAATAGATACACGAGATCTGCTAGAGAAGTAGAGTCTCGGATATTATTGATGAAACAACCAAGTATTCTCAAGGCGATCAACGAGGCAAATCAAGACCAGTGTAGTTCGAACAATCGAGACACAAGAAGTAGGTGAGAAATCTAACTCTTTATTGACAGAATCGTATCCCCTCCCCGCAATGCAGCCGCGATGTGAGAATGGAGCACCAAAGCTTGCTACCTTCTACCCCCGAGAATGAGGGACATCAAGAAGAAGGTGAAAAGAGATGATGATGTGATGATCCTATCCCCACTTTATCCGGACATCCAAAATTGTCTGCGAGAGTGGAGGAAGTGGAAATTGAGTCGATCTAGGGAAACAGTTCCAACGGCCTGAGTTTATCGAAGAAGAAGAGGAACGATGAACTTTCTTGGAGTGACCACTGTGGTCCAAGCATTGGATGAAGAAAAATCGCACGGATATCTTGCAGATCTTCAAGGACAAGGAGAAGGAGAGATAGGCGAGGGAAGGCGAGGCACGTGAGAAGGCCAAAGATCCGCCCTATCACCGCACCCACGAACACACACATCATCTCCTTGACGTCTTATCGGATAGTGATGAGGATCTGGACCTGCTGCTTGCCCCGAAGAGTTGCAAATGCAGCAAGCAATGCACGAATCCGAATTCTTCATGAGAAAAGAATGATGGAGGGACCAGAGAGAGTCCTCCAAAACACAGTGAGTTGGACCCAATGGGAGTGGTGCAACATATTGCCACGATTGTTCTTGCCACCACTTCCCCGACTCACCGGAAGAAGGAATTAAGGAATCTGGCGATGAAATTGGGTTAGTGGGGACCCCAACAGCTAACCCCTAATGAAGGTGTCTTACCACCGCCCCAACGGCTGAACACTCGGTAGAAACAACCGGGAGTTTGGAGACGAGTGACCCCATTCCAAGTCACTCACTGGTGCGCCGAGGGGGAAACTCCCTCCACCTGCAGCAAGGTCGGAGGATGCTTTGCAGATGACTCCACAACGAATCTAGGAGGCGAAGTGGAGAAAGTACAAACACAAAATACACAACAAGTTGCCATCAACGAAGCTCGAGCAGTTGAGACTGTCTCGGTGAGGTGCCAAGCCGCTCTCGAAGGCTAATGACGCCGCGATGCGGTCGAGGCACAAGAAGGAACAACCCGGGAGTTAACACTGGCGATGAAAGTGCAATCCATGGGGTTGAGACTCCAATGGATGCCACCACGAAAGACCCCAAGACAAATTGACACTTGTCGAAAGGAGGTCAAGGCCTCGCTACGATTGAGACTGCGGGAGGTAATGAAGGCCAACGGGAGGTTGAGACTTCCCGGGTAAAGAAACGAAGTAGAGAACATCCTCCCCGCTATCATTGATCCATCCGAAAGGGAGATTAGCGCACTTCACGACTCCCAGGATAATCCTGATGTAACCTTTCCGGGATCGGAAGAAGACGATGAAGCCGAGTCATCCCCGTGGATCGATCCAAAAGACTCACCAGAGGATGTTCCAACCACGAGCAAGTCGACCTCAAGACTACTCATCAAACTTTCAACTTTGATGATGAGCCATCCATGGAAGTCTCATCATCGTCCGATGACGCTCGATAAGGCGAGGACCGATCAACTCAATTGAAGAAACCAATCGAGACCGACGAGGCCTGAGACAATGAAAGCTCGACTCGGCAAGCGGGTCAACTTCACAACAAACCCCACCCGCAACAGTCCACCTGCGCAGATCCCCAAGCCGCAACAGGTTCGACTCCACAGGGAACTTCACGCGCACCACTCATCATTGAACAAATCCCGGTTGCCCGTGATGATTCCTTTGTAGAAACATTTCCCTTCTCTCTCGGTGGTACCCGACCTCCCGAAGAGTCGAAACAATCTCGCGCGCTTTCCGGACTAGATCCTGTCATTCCATCGATACCATCATTCCAAATGACTATGATTTTGACGCCGCTTGGCCATCACCGCAATGAGAGGAACAACTGAAGTTCGGGAGGTGTTCAAAGCATTATTTGCGAAATTGAACGGATGGAGAGGCACCAGGCCTCGATGGACATGAGATCGGATAACAGAGATGCCAACCTTCACTGGCGACTTGAGAGGCATAATAGTCAAAATCCGGGAGTGGTGGCAACAACAGAAGAAACAATGCGCGTGGAACAAGCTAGATATTTAACATTGTTCAACAAGTCAGCCGTCCGGAGAGCCGAGAACGCCGATGCAAAGACGAAATTGAGAGAACACATTGAGCACATGCATGAATCTCACACTCTTGAGATAAAGCTGTGTGAACAAAATAAGAATGAGCTCCTGCGTATGGAAGAAAATATGGATAGAAAATTCAGCCTTCTTATGGCTGAGATGAAGTTTCTTAAAGTCAAATCCAACGCTACTCGTTCGAGTTTAGTGCGATACACCACAACAGACTCGAAGCGAGAACTCGGCTATCGCCAGACTCGACTTCTGCTTGCTAGTATGTTTCAAGAGTTCCTCTCTCCTTTGATGATGCCAAAAAGGGGAAGAGGAATACCTTAAAGCGCTAAAGAGATCTGAAGCTAAAAAGGAGGGAGCAAAAGTCCTGTGAAGGAAAGACAACCGAGGAAGTTACAAGGAAAAAGAAAGAAAGGAAAGTCTGTTGAGGGGAAGAATCGAGAGATGTGACCTTAATGATTGCACAAACCCCCAACAAGGTCTTGTCACACACCGATATTATCGGAAAAACTCCCGTGACTCGCCACTCCAACACTCTGCATCTATGGCCGAAAAGAGAAAGACGATTGAAGCGAGGGATGGAAGAAGTGGAAGGAAGGTTGAATGCCCGAGTTATGGACATCTTGAAACAACATGGAGGCATTCCAAGAGAGAGACACTTATGCCATCTCGGATGTCGGGGCCGAGCCAAGATCGATTGATGAATTTAAAACACTCGCATCTCAAAGATACTTCGCAAAACATGTCTATGGCTCAAGCACGGGACTTGTCTTGGGAAAAGGGTCTCACGTTATGTGAAGAAGGCGACAGCGACGGACTCACCGGTCGCTCTGCTGGTCACTCCGCCGATCACTCACCGGAAAGAAGAAGACCCCAATACAATACACGCCCGAGAGGAAGAGGTAGAGGAAAAGCGTGGTGGAGGAAGAGGTTTCGGACCTGGGGCCTCCGCCAAAAAACATTGAGTACATAGATCCAGGCAAGAAAAGAGGGATCTCTTTGAGGTGGTCTTGACCAAGTAGCCAATCTGCAAGTGGCTAAAAACAATGCTTGAGTATGTGAAAAGAATCGAAGAAAAATAAAAGACAAACTCGGCTATGGGAGGAGAGACAAGAGAGATTAAGAAGAGATGAAGCTACCCGAAGGCATATGAAAAAGAAGAAAGAAGAAGGCGGTGAAGATGAGAAAAAGAAAGAAGACCGAAGATGACAGAATCAAGAAGATGAAAAGAAGGAGGCGTGAAAGAGATGAAGTGTTGCTGTCCACCCCTTCATGTATTTTACTATGTAAATACATACTATGTAAGTCTTCTCGTAATAAATCAGAAATTCTCTATTTTTTTGCATAGACATAAATGTTTGCTTTGATACACCCGTGCAAACAGATTGTGTAAAAGAACAAGAATGTTATGATCAATAAAAGGATTGATTCTACGCATACATTCTCTATGAATGCACTATCTGTATGTATCTTTGCTATTTACATTTTGAATGTTTTAAGTTTTGGCATCATCAAAAAGGGGGAAATTGTTGGGAAATTTATTGTTTAGATTTTGATAAATGCCATGTAAAACTTAGAATAGGAAGTTGGCACCCCATTTTTTGTTGTAAACGCATTGTAATAAATAGGGTGGTCAAGCCGAGTTAAGTCGCCTATGCCCAAACATGCAAGAAGACAACCGAGACTAGTAGGAAGACTCACGTTGCGAGACAACCGAGTTTGGCAAAAGAAGAGAAGACGGAACTCGATCAAGGTGCAGTGAGATGCAGGTGAGTAAAGCATCGACCAAGTCAACTCAAGATAGTCAAGTCTCTAGTTGAAGTGACAAAGAGTCATTTAATGATTGGAAGGCCGACTCTAAGTCACCTGGGAAAGCAAGGAAATGCGATCAAGTCGAGATAATCGAAAGAGAGATCCGTTGCACAAAATCAAGAGAATTACTTAAACAAGTAATATCTCCATGCTACCTTTCTCGTAGTGCTCGATCCGCGAAGCGTGCAAGGAAATAAACCAATGGGAAGCACTACACCGTGTCGATTGCTCAAAAAGTCAAGAATAATTCATACGAGGAAGTGGCAATTCCAAGGACTTCAACAAGACAAGCCAACGACCACAAGTGACTTTCAAAAAATAAGCCTATCTCTTTCAAGCAAATTTTTGAAAGATCACTATAAAAGGCCGAGGATGACTCTAAAGAGAGATTGATTACCTGAACCAAAACATTCAAGCTAATATCTCAATCAGTAATCAAAATATTCTCAAAATCATTCAAGTTTAATCCTCAAGCCTACACTACGAAGAAAATCAATCCAACACTCACCGTGAAGGAAAGATAGCTTCAATCGGTTGAAGAGGAAACGTTAGAAGAAAAGGGGTCTACATTCCACGAAGGATTGTAGGAAGGTTCAAGGTCGAACCAGTCTCGAGTTTTTGGAGGGCTTCGTGATCAAATCCTAAGAGCTTGAGCAAGTGAGTTGTAGTAGCAAGCAACCGTGAAGAAGAAGTCGGACGACGAAGCCAACCGAGTGACCAAGGCATCTCCCGGATCGAGTCCCAAAGGATCAAGTCAATTGTGTGATCAAGACTTGTATCCGGACTGTACCACTCAGATATCGATCAATACTTAGTGGATTCCTCCGGGAGTTGGAGAAGAGAGGAGTAGAAGAATTACCCCATCTTCAAACCTCTATAAAAACGTATCGTGTCATTTACATTTCAGCACTTTAATTCCTGCATCTTATTTGTTTAATCCTGCTGACATATTTGCTATCCAACTGATAATCTCTAAGTACTAAAACCAAGTATTAAATCATAACTAAACCAAACTTAAGGGTGTTAAGTCTTCCAATAAAACAAACCACGCTTTGAGCTAATTCATCTCTTAATACCGAGTTACTCTATCAACATCGATCAGTCCGTTGAGTGACTAACTCTACTGATTAACTAAATTGGCTGTCCACCCAGGACACAGCTGTATAGTGTCAACTCTGAAATTTTAAAAAGTGAAAAGTTTGTAAGGTTTATTCAACCCCCCCTTCTAAACCTTACACTCACACCCATTGGGACCTACAATGAGGTACACTCTAACTCTTCTATTTCTTTTAGTAATGAATTGCATGATGATTATGATGAATTGCAAAATAATTTTGATGAGCTACAAAATGAATTCCAAAGCTTGCTCTTTAAATACAAAAATTTGAAAAAACAATTCAACACTATGAAAAATGAAAAAGGATAGTTTACATGCTTCTTATGAATCTCTTACTTGTGCT
Organism: Rehmannia glutinosa; assembly: GCA_016081115.2. Classification (NCBI taxonomy): domain Eukaryota; kingdom Viridiplantae; phylum Streptophyta; class Magnoliopsida; order Lamiales; family Orobanchaceae; genus Rehmannia; species Rehmannia glutinosa. The sequence continues at coordinate 570,181 of JABTTQ020000330.1, read as the reverse complement.
CATAATGTTACACTTGATAAGGTTAGAAACCTTGAAAAAGAAAATAGTACTCTTGTTATGAATATTGTTTGCTTGAAAAAGGATATGTTAAAGTTTAACTTGAGTACCGATAAGATGACCAAAATTCTTGATGTTCAACGTTGCAATCATTTGAAACTAGGACTTGGTTATAAGCCAAATGTTATTAATGATATAAAAAAGAACCAAGTCTCTATGCATGTTGGTCATTATGCTTCTAGAACTATTACATACTTTTATTGTGGTAAAAATTGTCACACGTCTAATACGTGTCGGGTTAAAAATAGTTCTAAGTATTATTGGAGACCTAAAAGTCTCAATTTAAGGGTACCACAAGAAAATTTTATGTTAGGTACTAGACGCAACAAAAATCAAAGGAATTTTAAATTGTCAAATAGACAACAAATGACCGCTCCATATGATCGAACGAGGAGATATTACCAACAAAGTCGTATTTCAAGAAGAAGGTATAATCAACAATAGGAAAGATACAACCCTTGGCAATGGCAAAATTGGTAACTCGTATTCTCTTCTTGAATTATGCATTTTTATTATGTTGCACATATTCATGTCTTTATTCTTGATTGATTGTCAATTTTTTTTTTAAAAAAAATGTCTATTAAAAATCGAGGTCTCAAATATATACTCTCGGTTTTTCAAAATTCAAAAAAAGAGACCTTGAATAGATTTTCAATTAGCACTTGTTTTATCAAACTTTTGTTGATTTTTACAAAAAGCATAGTATGTGCTACTTGTCCAAATTCTATGATAGTTTATATCAATATTGTGTATATTACTCGATATTACTATGCTCTTGTGTAAAATATTTTGTCAAGTTTTTGCAGGAAATATTTCGGTATTAAGGAATAAATGATCATAGACTTATCCATGACCATCTACGTCATAAGGTGTCAAGATTGCAAAAGACATATTGGTCGACAAATAAATTCGATGTATGTTTATCAACTTTCATTATTCTTATAGACTCGAAATTCTTCATGCCTTATGCCTATATGCTCGAATTCAAAACATCCCAACGAATCTCATTAAAGTGCTGTTAAAAGAAATTTTTAAATATTTGAAAGACACTTCTTCTTATGGCTTGTTTTATCCAAAGTTTTAAAACGTTAAATATTTTTCGGGATAACAAGTCAGGTGAAAATATTTTCTCAACAAATGGTTATTCATAACCATACAAAACATATTGAGATTCAATATTTTTTAAGGAATTGTGCTTCTTAAAGGAAAATTGAGACGTGTTTAATTTCGTCTCAAGGATAACTCGCGAACAATTATTTTTAATCGCTAACGGCCGAGTCTTTTACCTCATCTCGAGCTTGTTTAAGCATAATGTATATTGAATGAGGTATATGTTTGCATTTCGTACGTTTTTAAAACTTAGGGGTGAAAAATTGGATTTTTGGTGCAAAATTCGGACAGAAACTGAACAAGTGTTCAGACATCGGTCAACATAGAGGCCGACCGGTCGATAGGGTGCAGGGACCGGTCGCCCTACCCGTCGACCGGTCACCCTAAGGGATTTCAGAAATAAAAATGGTTCTGTCCTTCATTTCGGTATTTTTGATCATTTTCTTCAAAACTCGAACCCCTTTGCATTTTTCACATACAATTCACTCAAAATAATTTCTTATTCATAAATTCTATTTTTTTGAGTTTATATTACTCGTATTTCATCATTCTTATCGTACTTCTCCGATTAATTGGTAAGAATTCTTCTTTTTAATCTCAATTGAGAAAATGCTTGCATCTTGATATTTTGATGAAATTCGTGTATTGGTATGATGTATATGATGATAATGATGATTGTTGATGGATGAATGTTGTAATATTGCATTTGGTGATGAATTTTTTTGGCTTAATTGATTTACAGAGGTGTTATATACCTCTTGTTTTATTTGACGAACGCCAAGTATTCGACAAAATGTTTCTATGAAAAATTTATCACCTACATGATTCTCTCAATTCCAAAAGTCTTATATATTTATAGAGATCATGTTTTGCCAATCAAATGAGCTTTTTCAAATCAAATGATAAACTTTTCCCTTTTATTTGGAATTTAAGCTTCATTGTTCAAAACGCTCGATAAATCGATTAAATTGCGCACTTTGATATGATTATATGATGTTTTTATCGTGCTGACATTCTTTTTGATGATTCCAAAGGGGGAGAAATAGAAAAAATGCTCAAACGCTCTAAGAAGCAAAAATAAGCTCGCAAAAGAAGCTATAAGCTATGGCTCTTAAAAGCCAAAAGTTGTGAATGATACTTAGTCCATTTGATGAATTATGGATTTTTATGCTTGACTAATGATGTCTTGTGACAGGGGGAGTTTATAAGCTCATGAAATTCAAGCTTAAGTTGTAAAAGCTAAACTTTTAGCTTTTAACTGTTTGCTTCTATACTTGTTCTTGATGTGCATATTGATAGGGGGAGCTTGTGCAAAATATTTTTGAAATATATTTGCTCCTATCCTTATGTTTGTACTTATGATAAATGTTGCTTGTAATGGATTGATGTTTTAGACCGGAAAAATGTGTTTTGTTTTAAAATCGATCTCCTAAAATTATTATGGTTTGTAATCATAAAAAATGGGAGTTTGTTAGATAAATGTTTTTATCAAGATTTTGATGATTTTGTTTAAATACCAAAACAATGTTTTTAAATGTTGTCCAAATACTCCCAAATGATTTAAAATATTTTTACTAATTTTTGGAGTATTTTTTGAAGTTTATTTTTGACAAAATATTGGACAACACTTCTGTTTTGAGGCCAACCGGTCGCCCTATTGGACAAGATTGTGGTAAGAACACACTTGGGTGATCTTAGGTGTTAGGTGTTAGAAGATTGTGGTAATCTTCTTATTGAAGAGCTTGGTGCTCTTTGAGGTGTTGAAGAATTTGGTGTTCTTCAAGTTGGAAGACTGTGGTAATCTTCACAAGGTGCCGTAGAAGATTGTGGTAATTTTCATGGGAGATTGTGGTAATCTCCAAAGAGGTGTTGTAAGGTGATGTTGTATTAATTGTGGTAATTAATAAAATCTTTTTTCTTTTTGAAATCCATCCCGGAGATACTGGGGTGGTAGAGGACTAGGCCCTAGGTGGGTTGAACCTCTATAAATCGACGCGTGTTGTTTATTTTCCCGCACCTTCATTCTTGTCTTTGCTTGATCATTCGAAAAAGAGGGTGAATTGCGAAAAATCGGCATAATCTATTCACTCCCCCTCTAGATTATCGTAGCCACTTGGACTAACACTTCCAACAAGTCTTCTACAGAAAGATGGATCTGCTAGGGGTTTATTTTTTGAGTCAGTTGGATGTATCTTGGAATCCATAGGAGTGGAAATGCGCTTACATCCAATGTAGAAAGTTTCTGTTAAAATATCCAGGGCATAATTCCTTTGGAAAATGTTGATGCCTTTTGTAGATCTTGCAACTTCAATGCCTAAGATATATTTCAATGTACCAAGGTCTTTGATTGTGAAAGTAGCATCCAAATGGGCTTTGAGATCTTATATTTCTTGTAAGTTGTTACCAGCTAATATTCTATTATCTACATAAACACAAATCACATTTATCAGTTGACCATTAATTTAGAGAAATAAAGAACAATCTGACCTTGATTGGTTAAAACCATATTGAAGTAGGCAAGAAGTAAGTTTTTGAAACCATTGTCTTGAGGCTTGTTTCAAACCAAGAAGTAAATTTTTGAAACTATTGTCTTGAGGCTCTTTTCAAACCATACAGACTCTTGGTTTGTTTGCAGACTCTTGAATCATTAGGTGCACAATATCCTGGAGGAGGTTTCATGTAAACTTCCTCATTTAAATCTCCATGTAGGAAAGCATTATTGACATCAATTGGTGTAGATTCCAATCTTTAGCAGCTGCAATGGCAAGAACCAGTCTAACAATTGTGATCTTAGTAACAGGGGAAAAAGTATCAAAGTAATCTAAACCTTCCTCTTGTGTGTAACCTTTAGCCACTAATCTGGCTTTATATCTTTCAATGGAGCCATCAGACTTATATTTCACTTTATATACCCACTTACAACCAATTCAATGGTGATTTGGAGGTAACTCAGTCAAGAGCCATGTATTATTCTTTTCTAAGGCTTGAAGTTCAGCCTTCATGGCTTCTTGCCACTCAGTTTGTTTAATGGCCTGAGAATAGGTCTTTGGCTCAATAATTTGAGTGATATTTGCTGTAAAACATCTGTGAGAGACAAAGTGAATTAGCAAGACTTAACATTAGTAATAGGATATTGCTTTGAAAAGAAGCGGATGTAAGCGAGGCAAATTATAAGTATAATCTTGTAAATAATGTGGAGTAGTTCTATTTCTAGTGAACTTTCTAAATCCCTATTGATTTTGAGTTGTAGAAGTTGGTTGTGCAACTTCAGCATTCATATTTGGTGCAAGTTCAGGTTCAAAAACCGTATTTGGTGTATGTGCATTTTCTGAATGCATAGGACTTGGAGCAACTTCAGTGTCGGGATCCAAAGCATTGTGTGCAGGCATATTGGTTTGGATTTTGTCAAAACAATAATCAACAGAACTACTAGGAAACAATAAAGTGTTAGTAACATAGTTATCAACAGTATAATCAATATGATTAGCGAAAGGAAAAATGTCTTCACAGAAGGTAAAATTCTTGGATATAAATATTTGTTTGGTTTCAAGATCATACAATTTATAACCTTTAGTGCCAAAGGATATCCCATAAAAACTGATTTGATAGCTCTTGGTTGAAACTTATTCCCATTTCTAGACAATGTAGAAGCATAAGCTAAACAACAAAAAAAAATCATTTATGAATAATCAGGAGAATGACCATATAGCTTTTCGAAAGGAGAATTATTATCTAAATTTGGAGTAGGAGTCCTGTTAATATGATATGCAACAACAAGTATACATTCATCCCAGAATTGAAGAGGCATTTTGGATTGGAACATGAGTGATCTGGCAACATTAAGTAAATGTTGGCGTTTTCTTTTCACTATTCCATTTTGTTGTGATGTTTCAACACAAGAAGTTTGATGTATAATACCATTAGTTTGCTAAAAAAAATATGTAATAAGAACTCAGTACCATTATCACTCCTTAATACTTTAGTCTTTGCATTAAACTGAGTATGTATCATTTAGAAAAAATCTCCAAAATAGATTTTGTGTCTGATTTATATTTTAATAGATAAATCCAAATACACCTTGAGTAATCATCTACTATAGTTAAAAAATATCTGAAACCATAATAAAAAGTAATGGAAAATGGACCCCAAAGATCACAATGAATCATATCAAACAGATTATTTGAACTGGAAGTACTATCATTGAAAGGAGGTTTCTTGTGTTTAGCTAAATGACAAATGTCACAATTATGGAATTTATCATTTATTACAGATACATGTGGAAGTAAAGACAAACTCTTGGCTGAAGCATGGCGAAGCCTATAATGTCACAAAGACACTTTAGAAACAACAATATTAGCTACAGAAGGAAACTTTAGATGATAGAGACCTCCATGCTCTTCAGCAAAACCAATCATCTGAAGACTTTTCATATCCGGTAAAACACAATGTGAGGATAGGAAATGCAAAATATACTGAGATGTTTTGGGTTAGTTGTGTTTGATACATGTTTTTATCTTAATTTTGATGATTTTATTTTTACACCAAAACAATGTTTTTAATAGTTGTCCAAATTCTCCTATATGATTTCAAATGGTTTCAATATTTTTCACAGTATTTCTTCAAGTTTATTTTCGACTAAATTGGACAATGATTTTAATGATTTTTTGTCAAAGTGTTTTTACATCCAAAATATGTTTCTAAATGTTGTCCTAATATTTTCGATCGTTCGAAAATGTTTTTACTATTTTTTGGAGTATTTCTTGGAGTTCATTTTCGATAAAATATTGGACAACACTTTTATTTTGAGGACAACCGGTCGCCCTATAGGGCAACCCATACCTGAAGATGTATTTTGGAACAGAAAATGAGACGGAGTAAATATTGAGCAGGTCGACCGATCGCCCTGGGCGTCGACCGGTCGCCCAGGGTGTGACCGATGCCTACAAGTATAGCGCTGAAACAGAACTCCCTGATTCTCCATTTGGGCATGGTTGACTGGCTGATGTGGGGGTCGACCGGTCGAAGCCTACGTCGACCGGTCGCCCCGTATAAACTTGTGTTACGTTTATTTCAAACTCTATTTCTGTGCGATCGGTTGCCCTATCTTTTGACAGCAAAATCTGACCGTTTGACAGCATACATCTTTTCCTTAAAATGTAGGATTGATTTCTAACAGCTATATTCTTGATTTTAATTGTATTTTTCTGTAGATTTTCAATCCCCAAGAGGAGCCTATGCTTGATCAACCATATCCTATAAATAGAGGAAGTTTTGGAGCAACCAATACAACAATTGAGATACAACACAACAAGATACACTTCAAGCAAACACTTGTTCTCCATTGTCATTATTCTTGTTGTAATTTTGCCTAGCTTATCACTTTCACATCCTTGAGGTCTAGGCTATTCTTGATTACACTTTGCACTCATATTGTAATATTCATTATTGAGTTGTAATCTTGATTTTTGGTCATCATTCAAGACAAGACACCCTTGTGAGTATTCTTGTGGTAAGAATACACTTGGGTGATCTAGGTGATAGGTGTGTCAAGAGTGTGGTGCTCTTGAGGTGTTGAAGAATTTGGTATTCTTCAAGATTGAAGATTGTGGTGATCTTCAAAGGTGCCGTTGAAGGAAGATTGTGGTAATCTTCAAAGGGAGATTGTGGTAATCTCCAAAGGTGGTGTTGAAGAAGAGTGTGGTGCTCTTCAAGGTGTTGTAAGTTGAGTTTGTATTAATTTTGGTAATTAATAAAATTCTTTTTCTTTTTGAAATCCATCCCTGATATCTTTGGGGTGGTAGAGGATTAGGCCCTAGGTGGGTTGAACCTCTATAAATCGACGTGTGTTGTTTACATTCCGCACCTTTATTATTGTCTTTGAGCATTCGGTTTGAAAAAAGGAAAAATCGAAAAGATGGAGATAATCTATTCACCCCCTCTAGATTATCGTAGCGCTGGACTTACAAGTGGTATCAAAGCCAAACTCTTTGGCAAGATCGTTTCACATCGCGAGTGAAGAGAAACCATCGTCGGCTACGAACGAAGCTCATCTTACCAGCACCTCCACCACCAAGCCACCACTATTTGATTCCAAAAATTTTATATTTTGGAAAGAAAGAATGGAATGCTATTTACAAGGTTGCGGGTTCGATATTTGGAACATCGTCGTCAATGGAGAATCCATTACGATGAAAAACACACCACACACCTCCAAAGGCCTCAAAGAGCTAAATGATGAAGATAAGAAAATCATCTCCCTAAACGGTAAAGCTCTCAATATTTTGTATTGTTCACTTACTAATTTGGAATATGAACATATTGTAGGAATTCGATCGGCTCATGGAGTATGGCAAAAATTAGAAGCCATTCATGAAGTATATGCAAATAATAGGAGCAACTCAAAAGCATCTACTTCTCAAAGGGATACAATGTCAAATCTAAGGAACAAGCCTCTTACAACTTCCAACTATGAAGAAGTTGAACATTGTCTTATGGGCATCAAAGAAGAAAAAGAGGTATGTCTTAAACCTTCTACTTCTTATGATATTATCATTCAAAATGATTATAGTGATTTACAAAATGATTTTGATGATCTTCAAAATGAATTCCAAGACTTACTTGTTAAATACAAAAACTTGAAAAAGGAATTCAATGTTTTGAAAAATGAAAAGGATAATTTATTTACTTCCTATTAATCACTATCATGTGCTCACACCACCACACTTGACAAGGTTAGAAACCTTGAAAAAGAAAATAGTACTCTTGTTGAGGATATTAATTGCATGAAAAAGGATTTATCTAAATCCAACTTGAGTATCGATGAAATTGTTGATTGTTGTGATAATTCGAAACTAGAACTTGATCATAAGTTTAATGTTGTCAGTCATATGAAAAAGAATCAAGTCTCTAAGCATGTTGGTCATTATGCTCCTAGAATTATTACTTGCTTTTATTGCGGTAAAAAGGGTCATACGGTAAAAACTTGTCGGGCTAGAAATAGCTCTAATTATTGTTGGAGACCTAAAAGTCTCAAAGTTAATCCTAAAGGACCCAAGCACGTGAGGGTACCACAAAATAATGTTTTATTAGGTACCCGGCGAAATAATAATCGGAGAAAATTCATACCACCAAGAAAACATCAAATGACCAATTCATTTGATCAAAGGAGGAAACATTTTCAACAAAGCCAATTTCCAAGAAGAGGATATAATAAAAAATGGGAATAACACAATCCTTGGAAATGACAAAGACATCATCAACAAGATGATTTTCAAAGAGGAAGATATCATCAACAATGGGAACGGCACAACCCATGGAAACGACGTAATTGGTAAACCGTATCTCCCTATTTAAATATGCATTTTATTTTGTTATGCATGTTTTTATTTGTGCCTATATTGCAAATGAGTTTTCATAATTTTAAAATTAAGGTCCTCAACAAATATTTGTGTTTTTAAAATCCCTTGAAAAGAAGACCTTACATGTTGCTTTTAAACTCTTATGGATTTTTATAGCATAAGCATAATTTTTTTGTGTTATCTCTTATTACTTGCCTACACTTGTACTATTATATCTTGTGCAAAATTTGTTTAAGAATTGTGTAGGTTATATCTCATATTCAATGGCTAATTCTTCATAAAGTTTCTTAAATCATCAAGGTATGTTCACTCGTATTTTTCTTATAACTCGATATTATGATTATGCACATGTCTTTCAAGATATTTCATTTCAACCCCTTAAGTGCCCCTAAATGATGTTGTAAATTTTTCTTAAAAAGACACTACTCGTTAAATCTCGATTTTCTCGAATATATGTTTTTTTAAAACCCGTATTTTGTTGGACTTGGTCCAAAATTATTTTTTTTGCAAGGTTTTAAAACTTTTGGGGTGAAAAATCGAATTTCTGAAAAACCTGGAGAATGAAAAATCGCACTGGGACGGTCAAGGCAGGGGCGACCGGTCACCTTGCACGTCGACCGGTCGCACCATACCTCGACCGGTCGCCCATGGCAATTTTTCAAGATAAAATCGTCTGTCTTCAATTTGTGAAACAGAACCCTTCATCCTCAAACCCTCGACCCAACAGCGAAATTACCCTTTTTCTTAAAACCTTCAATTTTTCATCAATCTTTACGATTCTTGTTGCTAATCCACCTATTTTTGCAAGAATCTTACATATATGGCACCTCCAAGAAATTCCACCGATCAAAATCCCACTTCCAAGAGAAGAAAGGGCGAAGAGGGTTCTTCGAGAAATCGGCAAGACGAAGCCGAACAAAGGGATATTCGAGCTGCACAAAGGAACGTGGCTCAAGAACGTGATGACATTCAAAATCCCATACTATCTCGGGCCCAAATTGCCGAGCTCCGCGGAATAATTTCGCTCAAAAATTGCCGTTGGGCGAAAAGTAAGAAATCTTTTATATCTTTAGCTCCCCATTCGAATAATTTTCTAAATTTCATCAATAAATATACGGAGTGGTACTATGAAGATTTGGGAATGGGTGGAAAGTCGATTGCTCAGACTAAAATTTGTCGTTTTAATTCATTTACTAATGAATATCCTACTATTAGAGGATTCTTTGAGGAGCAAGGTTGGATGTTTTTATGGGAGCATGCATATGTTTTGTATGATGATGATATTATCCAACATTTTTATGCAAATATGTGGGTGCAATATGATGATGATGATAGAAAGCCTATTGCGGTAAATTCGTTTATAAAAGGTCGTCACTTTAGGTGGACTCCTAATGAAATTTGTCGGCTTCTACATGTTAGAGAAGGTGGTTGGGACTTTTTCTCTTGTGCTATTTGGAAATTGGAATGACGAGATGTCGGGGGTGTCTATGAGAGAAGTTAAGACTTATTTGGGTGTATGGCCAAAGTATTCATTGTTGGCGATGACACTTGAGCACATAATTTTATCTGTTATTGTCGTCTACTGTATTTGTGGAAAAGCGGGTAAAATGCCTAGCAACATGGACTATTTCTTAACTTATAAGATTACTAGAAGGTAACCGCTTAATTATTCAATGTCTAATCGAGTCCATCACTCAAGGAAATAAGAAGTTTGTTATGGGCAATTGGATTTGTAAACTTCTTATACAATCGGGACTACCTTCGTCAGAATGTAATTCGGAGGTATTTCAAAATGACTTTGACATTGATAATATCTCCCAAATGGTCACTTTGCGCAAAAATATGGACATCCGACCAACTAAGATGGCTAGAGAAAGAGGCCTTGATTCCCCATATCCAAACGACTTCTTTGATGATGCCGAGGCCGCGAGATTGGCAGAAGAAGGCGAACAGAGCAATCCGGAGGGTAATACCGATGCTCAACCTTCTAGAAGGTACACCCAAGCCGAATTTGATGATTTAAGATCTTTTCATGAAGCTAGGTATGAGGCTTTGGAGCAAAAGACCTCGAAAATGCAAAAATCAATCGGCAAGTTGAAGAAATTCATCAAAGATCTTATTCCCGGAACTTACTTCTCTTCGGACGAGGATTGATGTCCCCACCCCTTTACTATTCTAGCATTTTCTTTCTTGTCCATGTTGTTTTGTATTTCTTTTGACTTTCTTGTAAAACTCTTTCGTACTAATGAGATTTGCTTGTTTTCTTGAAAGGGTTAAAATAGCAAGTTGATAATGACTTGTGGATGATCATGGAGTATTTGATGGTAAAAATACTCTAAGTTGGCATTGGTTGTTTGTTGGTATGAAGTACTTGATGGTAAAAGTGCTTCTTTTAATTTTTGCTTAAATGCATTTGACATGTCTTGATTATTTTGTTTAGATGAATAATTTGGGACGTTTGTAATGTCTAATATGCATTGTTTGATGCTTGACATGTATTACTTGTTGGATCCTTAATTTTTGCTTGATGGCATTGGTAATGCCTTGATCCTTTTTGGCTAAAATTATCTCAATTGGGTCGAACCCTTGAGAATTTACTTTGTTTTGAGCCTCTTAATTGATGGACAAATGTTGAAAAATTGTTTTTGGGTGATGATATGAAAAACTTGGCTTAAACTCTTTTGCAAGGGCTATATACACCTTCTTTAAACGTTGACGCCCGCCAAGTGTTCGATATATTGCTTCAATGAAAAACTCATCACCTACATGATTCTCTTATTTTTAAATGTCTTAAATTTTTATTGAGGTCATGTTTTTGGCTAACAAATGAGCTTATGGTTTTCTTATGATACATTTCTCCCATTTTTTTGGATTCTAAGCTTAATTCTTTCAATGGTTGATAAATCGTATTATTGGTGCTCTTTGATAAACTTGTATGATGTTTTTATCATCCTAACATTCTTTTGATGATTCCAAAGGGGAGAAACAGAAAAATGGCTCATTAGCTCAAAGAAGCTAATAAAAGCTTGTTAAAAAGCTATAAGCTATGGCTCTCAAAAGCCATAAGTTGTGAATTTTTTTAGTCCAATTGTTGCTTTATGGACTTATATACTTGTCTAATGATGTTTTGTTGGCAGGGGGAGCTTATAAGCTCTTAAACAACTTGTAAAAGCGAAGTTTTTAGCTTATGATTAATTGCTTTTACATTATTCTTGATGTGCTTGTTGATAGGGGGAGCTTGTGCTTATTATGCCTATTATTGAAAATAATTACTCCCTTTCTTGGTTGCTTATGTATTTTGGAAATTTTGGTTGCTTCCAAACGGTTAGATGTTTTTACCGGAAAATTGTTTTTAAAATTGTCCTTCTAATATTTCTAAAAATTGTTTTGGTTTGTAATCATCAAAAAGGGGGAGATTGTTTGATACATGTTTTTATCTTAATTTTGATGATTTTATTTTTACACCAAAATAATATTTCTAATTGTTGTCCAAATTCTCCTATATGATTTCAAATGGTTTCAATATGTAGGTCCCAAGGGGTGTGAGTGTAAGGTTTAGAAGGGGGGTTGAATAAACCTTACCAACTTTTCAAATTAGTCCTTTTAAGTAATCAGAGTTAGTACTTCACAGCTGTGTCCTTGATGGACAACTAAGTTAGTTAATCAGCAGAGTTAGTCACTCAACGACTCAACCGAGCCGTTGATAAAATAACTCACTTGTTTTGACTAAAGACTTAACTTGACCGTGATTTGTTTTTCGGAAGACTTAACACCTTTGAATTTGGTTAAGTTTGTTTTAATACTTGGTTTTAGCACACGCTTGATTATCAATTGGATGGCAAATTTATCACAGAGTTAAATAAATAAGATGCAGGAATTAAAGTCTTTGAAATGTAAATGACACGATAAGTTTTTATAGAGGTTCGAAGATGGGGTGATTCTTCTACTCCTCTCTTCTCCAACTCCCGGAGGAATCCACTAAGTATTGATCAAGATACGAGTGGTAATGGATCCCGTATACAAGTCTTGATCACACAAATGACTTGATCCTTTGGGACTCGATGCGAGATGCGCTTGATCACGCAGCTTGGCTTCTCGTGCGACTCGAGCCTTCTTCACAGGCGCAAACGCTTGCTACTACATAACCCACTTGCTCAAGCTTCTTGGATTTGATCACAAAGCCCTCCAAAGACTTGAGACTGGTTTGACCTTGAACCTTTCTACAATCCTCCGTGGAATGTAGTCCCCTTGATTCTTCAAAAATTTCCTCTTCAACCGATTGAAGTTATCTTTCCTTCATAGGTGAGTGTTGGATTGATTTTCTTCGTAATGTAGGCTTGAGGATTAATCTTGAATGATTTGAGAATATCTTAGGTTACATTTCAAATGTTTGCTTGAATGTTTGTGGTTCGTAACCTTCTCTCGAGTTATTCCTCAGCCTTTTATAGTGATCTTCAAAAATCTGCCCGTTGAAGAGATAGCTTATTTTTGAAAGTCACTTGTGGTCGCTGGCTTGTCTTGTCTTGTTGCGACTTGGAATTGCCACTTCCTCGTATGAATTGTTCTTCACTTTTCGTAGTTCGAGAGATGGTGCGAGTGCTTCCCATTGGTTTATTCCTTTTGCACGCTTCGACCGAGCACTTCAAGAAAGGTAGTATGGAGGTATTACTTGTTTAAGTTATTCTCTTGATTTACGTAAATGATCTCTTTCAGATTGTCTTGACTTGACTACATTTTCTTCACATCCCCAGGTGACTTGAGTCACTTCCAATCATTTGATGACTCTTCATCACTTCAACCTTGAGACTTGGCTGTCTTGAGTTGACTTTGATCGATACTTTACTCGATTGCATCTCACCACCTTGATCGAGTTCCCGTCTTCTCTTCTTTGCCATACTCGGTTGTCTTGCAAATGAGTCTTCCTTCTAGTCTCCAGTTGTCTTCTTGCATGTTTAGGCATAATCGACTTAACTCACTTGACCAAATTATCTATTACAATGCGCTTTACAACAAAAATGGGGTGCCAACTTCCTATTCTAAGTTTTACATGGCATTCATCAAAATCTATAAAATGATTTCCCAACAATTTCCCCCTTTTTGATGATGCCAAAACTTAAAACATCCATACAATTATTTAACAAAGAACGATACATACGGACAAATGTAGAACCACATAATGTATGTTTAGAATCGATCTTTTATTGATCATAACATCCTTGTTCTTTACATAGTCAATTTACGGTGTGTATCGAGCTTAAACCAACAAAAATGTATCGAGTTTAACCGGGCTTAAGCTAACCATGTTGTCCTATGTTTACACAAGTATAGAATTTGCACAGTTTTATATAGTATACAGAAGACTTAAATAAAATGTATTTACATAGTAAAATACATGAAGGGGTGGACAACAACACTTCATCTCCTTCGCTGCCTCCTTCTTTCATCTTCTTCACTCATCTTCTCGATCTTCTTCTCTTTTTCTCATCTTCACCGTCAAAGATTCATTCTTCTTCTTTTCATACGCCTTCCGGCAACTTCATCTCTTCTTAGTCTCTCTTGTCTCTCCTCCCATAGCTGAGTTTGTCTTTTATTTTCTTCTTCAATTCTTTTCACATACTCGATTGTTCTTAGCCACTTGCGATTGACTACTTCATCAAAACTGACCAAAGAGATCCCTCATTTCTTGCATGGATCTATGTACTCAATGTTTTTGGGCAGAGATCTAGGTCTAAAACCTCTTCTTCCACCACTGCTTCTTCATCTACCTCTCAGGCGTATGTTGTACCTGGGGTCTTCTTCTTCCCAAATGAGCGACTAGCTGAGTGACTAGCGGAGTGACCGCCAGAGTCCGATGGTCTCAGTCGTCCTTCTTCACATAGTGTGAGATCCTTTTCCCAAGATACAAGTCCCAGCTTGAGTCATGGACATGTTTACGAAGTATCCTTCGGGATGCGAGCGTTTTAAATTCATCAACTGATCTTGGCTCAGTTCCGGCATGTGAGATGGCATAAGTGTCTTTGTCTACTGGAATGCCTCCATGTTGTTTCAAAATATCCATAACTCGGGCATTCATCCTTCCTTCCACTTCCTCCATCCCCGCTTCAATCTTTTTCTTTTCAAATGCATTGGTACAAAGAGTGTTGGAGTGGCAGAGTCATCGAGAGTTTGCTGATAATATCAGCTGTGACAAGACTTTGTTGGGGGGTTTTAGCAATCATCAAGGTCACATCTTTCGATCCTTCTCCCTCAACAGACTTCCCTTTCTTTTCTCTTGATACTTCCTTAGTCAGTGTCTTTCCCTTCACAAATGCTTCCTCCTTCTCAACTTCGATCCCTTCGCTTTTTTAGGTATTCCTCTTCCCCTTTTTGGCATCATCAAAGGAGAGAGAGCCCCTAGAAACAAACTAGCAAGCAGAAGTCGAGTCCACGATAGCCGAGTTCTCGCTTCGAGTCTCATGAGTATGCTACGCGAAACTCGTAGCGCGAGTAGTGTTGGATTCGATTTAATCAACTTCATCTCAACCATGAGAAGACTGAATTTTCGATCCATGTTTTCTTCCATACGCAGAGCTCATTCTTATTTTGCTCACGCAGCAGCCTTTATCTCAAGAAAGTGAGATTCATGCATTTGCTCAATGTGTTCTTTCAATTTTGTCTTTGCATCAACATTTCTCATTTCGCTGCACCAACAAATTGTTGAACAATGTTCAAATATCTAGCTTGTTCCACACGCATTGTTTGTTCTTTGTTGCCACCACTCCCGGATTCTCGACTATTATGCCTCTCAAGTCAGCAGTAGGTTGGCATCTCTCGTTATCCAGCCTCTCATGTCCATCGAGGCCTGGTGCCTCTCCATCCATTCAATTTCATAAATAATGCTTTGAACACCTCCCGAACTTCGCTTGTTCCTTCACATTTTTGGTGACGGCCAAGCGTCAAAAATCATAGTCACCGAACGATGGTATCGATGGAATGACAGATCTCGTGCGGGAAGCGCTCGAGATCTCTTTTTCTCGACTCTTCGGGAGGTCGGGTACCTCCAGAGAGGGGAAATGATTCTACAAATGGATCATCACGGGCAAATCGGGGATTTGTTCAATGATGAGTGGTGCTCGTGAAGTTCCTTGTGGAGTCGAACTCGCTGCAGCTTGGGAGCTCGCGCGATGGACTCTGTTTGATTGGGGTCTCATTGTTGTGAAGTTGACCCGACTTTGCCGAGCCTCAATCGTCTCAATAGCTTCGTCGGTCTCACCGGTTTTTCCAAGTGAGTTGACGGTCCTCGGCCTTATCGGAAGCGTCATCGGACGATGATGAAATTTCCATGGGTGGCTCGTCATCAAAGTTGAAAGTTTGACGAGTAGTCTTGAGGTCGACTTACTCGTGGTTGAAACATCCTCAATCGAGTCTTTTGGATCGATCCGCGGGGGGACTTCGGCTTTATCGCTCTCCTTCCGATCCTGAAAAGGTTACATCGAGATTATCCTGGGAATCGTGAAGCGCACTTATCTCTTTTTCTCGATGGATCAATGATAGCGGGAGGGATGTTCTATACTTCGACTTCTTTACCCCCGAAGTCTCAACCTCCCGTTGGCCTTCATTACCTCCCCGCAGCTCAATCGCAATGAGGCCTTGACATCCCTTTCGACAAAGGTGTCACTCCTTAGGGTCTTCTACGGTGGCATCCATTGAGTCTCAACTCCATGGATTGCACTTTCGTCGCTAGAGTGTTAACTCCCAGGGTTGTTCCTTCTTGTGCCTCGACCGCATCGACGAAAGTGTCATTAGCCTTCGTGAGCGCTTGGCACTTCACCGAGACAGATCTCAATCGCCCGAGCCTCGTGATAACAACTTGCTGTGTACTTTGTGTTTGTTCCTTCTCCACTTCGCCTCCTAGATTCATTGTGGAGTCACCGCAACATCCTCCGAACTTGCCGCAGCGGAGGGAGTTTCCCCTCACCGGCACCACCGAGTGACTTGAATGGGGTCACTCGTCTCCGCACTCCCTACTGTTTCCACCGAGTATTTAGCCGTTGGGGCGGTGGTAAGACACCTTCATTAGGGGTTGGCTCGACCGGGTCCCCACTATCCTAGTTTCATCACCATTTCCCTTAATTCCTTCTTCCGAGTGAGTCGGGAAGTGGTGGCGAACCACAAATGGCAATATGTTTGCACCACTCCCATTGGGTGTATCTCCACCGTTTTGGAGGACTCTCCGTCCTTCCATCATTCTTTGCTCATGAAGGATTCTCGATTCTTCCATTGCTTGCTGCATTTGCAATTCTTCTCGCGGGCAAGAGGGTCCGATCCTCATCACTTTCTCGATAGACGCTCAAGGTGAGGATGTGTATGTTCGGTGGTGCGGTTATAGGGCGTATCTTTGGCCTTCTCACGTGCCTCTCGCGTCCTCACCGCTTTAGCCCGTTCATTTTCTTTTTGAATTTCCAAGATATTTATGCAATTATTCTCGTCAAGGGCTTGCAAAGATCTGTGTCCACCTCAAGAAATCAAGAGTTCTTCTTCCTCAAAGAATGAACTCGGATTTTCAAACCGCACTGGATAGGCTCGAACTTCTATTTTCTCCACTCTCGCGATTTATTTTGGATGTCCGGATACAATGGAGAGTGCATGATTACATCGCTTCATCATCCTCTTTGCTGGCCCTCGTTTCCGGGTATTAAGGGTAGCAGATTTCGCTCGACACCTTCAATGACCTTTATTACGGTGGAGAGACAACCCCGTTAACAGTGATTTGGTTGTCTCGGTTGTGCCTTGTTCCTCACTGCTCGGTCTACAACCGGGTTGTTAGGAATTTTATTGTTTAGATTTTGATGAATGCCATGTAAAACTTAGAATAGAAAGTTGGCACCTCAATTCTTGTTGTAAAATGCATTGTAATGAATAGAGCCGCCAAGCCGAGTTAAGTCGCCTACGCCCTAACATGCAAGAAGACAATCAAGACTTGAAGGAAGACTCTAAGTAAACAATTGAGTATGGCAAAGAAGAGTAGATGGGAACTCTATCAAGAAGCGGTGAGATGCAATGAGTGGAGCATTAGTCAAGTCAACTCAAGAAAAGCCAAGTCTCAAGTTGAAGTGATGACAAGAGTCATCTAATGATTGGAAGTCGACTCTAAGTTACCCGAGGAAAGCAAGGAAATGCAAATCAAGTCGAGATAATCGTAAAAAGATCCGTTGTACGTAAATCAAGAAAATTACTTAAACAAGTAATATCTCCATACCTCCTTTCTCGGAGTGCTCGGTCCCCGTAAGCGTGCAAAAGGAATGAACCAATGGGAAGCACTACACCGTGTCGAACTCGAAAAAGGTGAAAGAACAATTCATACGAGAAATGGCAATTCCAAGAATCGCAACAAGACAAGCCAACGATCGCAAGTGACTTTCAAAAATAAGCCTATCTCTTCAACGGGCAAATTTTTGAAAGTTCACTATAAAAGGCCGAGGAGTTTGTTTGAGAAATAAAAAGAGAAACATAGATGACACATATGTGAGATATACAAGCATATTAGAAAAACTCAAATATTCTCAATCCTCAAGCCTACATTACGAAGAACATCAATCCAACACTCACCGTGAAGGAAAGATAACTTCAATCAGTTGAAGAGGAAAATACCGAAAACAAGGGGTCTACATTCCGGAAGGATTGTAGGAAGGTTCAAGGTTGAGCCAAGTCTTAAGCTTTTGGAGGGCTTCGTGATCAAATCCAAAGAGCTTGAGCAAGTGAGTCAGTAGTAGCAAAGGCGCCGCCTGTGAAGAAGGCGAGTCGTCGAGAAGCCACCGAGTGATCAAGGCGTCTCGGATCGAGTCCCAAAGGATCAAGTCACCAGTGTGATCAAGACTTGTATCTGGGACTTACCACTTTGTAAACCGATCATTACTTAGTGGATTCCTCCAGAGTTGGAGAAGAGAGGAGTAGAAGAATTACCCCATCTTCGAACCTCTATAAAAATTTCATTGTGTCATTTACATTTCAAAGACTTTTAATTCTTGCAATTTTAATCGCTTATATCTCACGATAAATTTGCTATCCACTTGATAAACTATAAGTACTAAAAACCAAGCACTAAACTCTTACTTAATCAAACTTAAGGGTGTTAAGTCTTCCAAAAAACAAAACCACAATCGGGTTAACTTAGAGCTAACAAATGAGTTACTCCATCAACAAATCGATTGAGTTTGTTGAGTGATTAACTCTCTTGAGTGACTAAGTTGATCATCCATCAAGGACATAGTCTGTGTAGTATCAACTCTCAGAGATTTAAAAGGACTAAATCGAAAATTTGGTAAGGTTTATTCAACCCCCTTCTAAACCTTACACTTACACCCCTTGGGACCTACATGGGTCATCGAGTTGCCTCTCTGATCGGCCTCAATGAGACTTGGCGCTTCATCAATCACTTCGAGACTCCACTTCTCCAAAGCCTCGGTATCTTCTCCACCGAGTGGTGGGCGACTCGGCCCGGTTTCTCAAGCTCGGGCAACGCTTGAAAATTCTTCTTCTTCTCCTCGTTTGTACTAGAAGGATTTCTGTTCGGATAGAGTTTCTTCGAGTTTTGGGCGGCGGGGGTCGGTCTTGTTTTTTCTTCGAGGAGCCGGCCTTCTTGCTTATCAGCTTCTCCTTTTCTTGACGACGGAGAAAGGTATTTGGGATTCCTTCTCTCATGCAGCGCGGTAAAGGCAGAGACACGGCAAGCGGGCGGTGACTCGACTGCGGGCAGGGAGTAGATTTGTTTTTCTTTCTTTGCAGGGGGCAACAGCTTCTCTTAGCAGTACCGCAGGGGCAGCTTCTTCTTTGGTGGAGAGGAGACAGTTGTATCTTCAGGGTCACCGATTCCCCACTCGTGACGCCTCTCTTAGCGTAGGCTCTCTTCTCGTGCGCCGAGAGGTTTGATCTCAACATCCTCTTGTTTACATGGAACGCCTTTCCATGTCGAAGAGGGACTCCTTTACCTCCATCGCCGGCCAATCACTGCACCGTATCCTGGGAACCTCAAAACGTTCCGCCCCTCCTTGAAGGATTTGTTCCCAACGTTCGCGAGTCTGCTGTAGACAAACTCAGCCAGTTCACTTTCTTTTCTTCAATGATCGCAGCCATTACGATCAATTTTGCTTTGGACAGTTGGTCAAAGTCGCCAAATTTGATGTCTATGCATTTGGCAACGATGTCCAAAAATTTGTGGTAGTCCTCCTTCAAGATCCTCTTGTAGCCGTAGACTATCTTTTTCAAGATATCGGTCTTGGCTACTTCCTTCCAAGCAAAGCCCAAGTCAACATCAGCTTCATTGATTTCTCGTGCTCCTTCCGCGGTAACGAGCGATGTTCGCCAAATCCTTGGCGTAATGATGAACTCCTTCCCGTGAATGGAGGATTTTATCCCCTCATCGTGAATCTCGGCGTTCACGTAGAATCGTGCGACCTCTTCCACATAGGTCATCGGAAACTCCATTGTCGAAATGGTTTTAGCCCGGACGTTTCTAGTTTTTCAAATGATCTTCTTTACGAGAGCTTCATCGGACCCCTGTTTGACCATACCCTTGAAATCCACAAAGAGACCGGTGTGGATTTGCTTTCCTAACTTGACAAAGTCATGAGTAGATGCCATTTTTCAAAGATTTCACCGAATGAAACTTAGAAGGTGATTTGAAGATTGATAGGGTTTTGAGAGAGAGTTTTTGCCTTTGCTTTTGAGAGAGAGAAATGAACAGTTTTTGGTAATGTGTGAGAGAAACGGACGAAAATGGTTTATGTATGGTTCATGAAAGGGTGGTTTTTTGAAATGTGATCGAAATCAACGACTTAGATTTTGCACGCCGATTAGCATTTAATGTCTCGTATTTAATGCGGCAACATTTATATCCAATCATAAGCTTGGTGTGCGCTTTTGCCTGTACACGCCATAATTATGCTTTGACGCCATTCTTAAAAACATTCCCGCTTAGTAAAAACGATCGCGTTTTTGTCACTTTTCTCATAAATGACTCACTATCCCTTAGCCGATTTAACTCTTCTTCTCACAGCTTCTCCTAGTGACTCAAATTGTCACCTAACTCCCTGTGTTGTCTTTCCGATCACGGTTGATTCACTTAGCCGCTTTTGAGAGTTCAGCTCTTTTTCCCTTTTCGTGTTTCATTTCTTTTCTTTGAGTCTTCTCGAGTGTCACCACCAATTAACCCTAACTCATGCTTGAGTTCTTCAAATATTGACTCACATAATAGTTTTGTGAATATGTCACCAACTGTTTATCGCTTGAAATATATTCCAAGGTGATGTCCTTCTTTTCAACATGATCTCTTATGAAGTGATATCCACATCGATATGCTTTGTTCTTGAGTGCAACACAGATTTTGAGTGATTGCAATTGCACTTGTGTTATCACACATGATTGGAATTTCCTTTTCTTCAACTTCATAGTCTCTCACCTTTGTCTCATCCATAGGACTTGGGCAAACAATATGCCCGCAAGCCTATGTATTCTCGCTTTTGTAGAGGTGGCTATTGAATTTTGCTTTTTGCTAAACCAGAAATTAGCCTTTGTTTCCAAGCATTTGACATGTGCCTCGAGGTGCTCTTCCCCGTCAACTCTACATCCAAAGATAGTCGTAGTCCGAATAGCCAATTAGCTTGAATCCACCTTCCTTTGATACCATAAGCCAACTCTTCGCTTCCTTTCAAATATCTCAAGATCCTCTTGGTCATGCGATCATATGGCTTTCTTTTGGAGCAGATTGAAATCTTGCACATACACCTACAACAAAGGTGATGTCCGCCTCGCTTGCCGTGACATAAAGCAATGATCCAATAAGTGTTCTATCTTGTTTGATCTACATCTTGCCATCCGATCCATGTCCATTTTGACCGATGTATTCATTGGTATTTTCACGTAGACTTCTCTTCCATGCCAAATTTCTTCATTAAATCTCCGTGTATTTTATTTGACTTATGAAGGTTCCATCCTTCACCAAATGTTTCACTTGGAGTCCAAGGAAGAATGTCAGCTCTCCCATCATGCTCATTTCGAATTTGCTTTGCATGATGTTTGAAAATTTATCACACAACTCTTTGTTTGTGGATCCAAAAATAATGTCATCCACATATAGTTGAACAAGCAATATACTCTTCGCATCTTGAATTCTGAAGAGTGTTCTATCCACTTTGCCTTTTGTGAATCCGTTCTCAGTCAGGAATTGTGACAAAGTATCATACCATGCTCTGGGTGCCTTTTTCATCCATATAGAGCTTTCTTGAGTTTGTATACCTTATCTCCAAGAGTCTTCTGCTCAAATCCTGGAGGTTGTTCAACATACACTTCTTCTTCCAATAAACCATTAAGGAATGCAATCTTTACATCCATTTGATATACAATAAAATTCTTGTGAGCTGCATAGGCAAGAAACATCCTTATAGCTTCCAATCTTGCTACAGGGGCAAATGTTTCATCAAAATCTATCCCTTCTTCTTGCAATGTCCTTTGGCTACTAATCTTGCTTTGTTTCTTACCACGTAACCTTCCTCGCTCATCTTGTTTCAACACCCATTTAGTGCCAATAACATTTTGATGGGTGGGTCTTTGAACCAATTCCCATACTTTATTTCTTTCAAACCGATTCACTCTTCTTGCATAGCTTGAATCCAATGTGTGTCATCCAATGCTTGTGACACATCTTTAGGCTCTATTTGTGAGATAAAGCATGTGAACATAGCTTCTTGTTGAGTTCGGATCTTGTTTTGACACATTCTCTTATATCTCCAATGACTAGTTCTCGTGAATGGTCTCTCGGCCATCTTACATCAAAGTTGGAGTAAGTTAGCCGGATTCATGCCTTGCAACTATGTTGCTTTGATCAGCTCTCTCGTCATCACTTAGCCGCAGATTTTCCACTTGCTTTTGAGACTCACTATCTCATCTTCATCCGGGTTTATAATTCTAGCTTGACTTGATAGGGACTCTTCTCGCATGGTTGGTTGATTCAAATTTATCACCGACTCTTCAATGTCTTCTCCATTTACATTTGGCTCATCAAACACCACATGAATGGATTCCTCTCGTAACCATAGTCCTCTTGTTGAGTACTCAGAGGCTTTGCTTTCAAATGAGTATCCCAAGAAGATACATTCATCGCCTTTAGCATCAAAAGCCTTCAAATTATCTTTGCCATTATTGTGGATTTAAGCATTTACATCCAAATATTCTAAAATATGCAACATTTGGTTTTCTCCCCGTCCAAATCTCATAGGAGTCTTTGTCACCGTCTGCTTATCATGCATCTATTTTGAGTGTAGCATGTTGTGTTTATTGCTTCACCAAAATCTTTTAGGTAACCCCGCTTGCCTAACATGGTCCTTGCCGCTTTTTGAGAGTTCTATTCCTTCTTTCGCAACTCCATTCTCACGGGAGTCCTTTGCACGCAGATAATTCATGACCAATACCATTTTCAATACAATATCGAGTTTATACCATTGACAAACTCGGTTCCGCTCCGATCTTATTTTGATAATGGTTTGACTTTTCTCATTTTGAATCCTCTTCATCACCTGTGGTAGTTTCGTAGAGTTTCTTTCTTCTTACACATGAATATTGTCCATGTATATCTTGAGTAGTCATCTACTACTACCAGGGTGTATTTCTTCCCACTTATGCTAGTTGGTTCAATCGACCAAATAGATCCATATGTAGCAAATCTGCAATATTCTTGTTGAAGATGGACATGTCTTTTCTTTGAATGATGATTTGATTTGTTTTCCTTCGACATGCGTCACATATACTCTCCTTCTTGTATACTCGAGTCCGGAAGTCCTTCCACAACATTGCTTCCGCAAGCTTTTTAATCGTTTTGAAATTCAGGTGACTCGACTTCTTGTACCCACAAACTTGACTTCACTCAAACTCTTTTTGCTAATAGACAGTGCTTGGTGTTGCGATTGACCAATCCACGACATACATGTTCTTTTGTCCGCATCCTTGCAACACAACTTCATTTGATTCATTATCCTTGATTTGGCATATACCCATGTTAAATCCAACATTATAACCCTTGTCACGAGTTGGTCGATGCTTAGCAAGTTGAAGTTGAGTCCTTCAACATATGCAACATCCGTGATTTCTAATCCATTTTTCTTGATGGATCCAATGCCTCTTATTTCTCCCCCGAGCTTCATTTCCTCCAAATATGACTTTTGCACCTCGACTTCCTTGAATTTTGACAGATTTTTTCTTGTTTCTGTCATATGTCCGGGAATGTACCACTATCCATGTACCAGGTTCCTTGCACTCACTGTTCCTCAACCCGCAATCAAGGAAATTAAGTTTTGTACCCATACTTGTCCGGGTCCCGAGGGGTTAGTATTGTAAGATGATCCAACCAACCTATAGCCAATTGATTTGACTCTAAGAGATTGCCATCTATCGCCATAATCATAATTAACTTTAGCAAATTTCTTGGGGTTCTAGGTTCATACAAATTGCCTCTTTTGTCTCGTATGCCCGTGTAGGTGTTTTAGCAATTGCCCTCTTTGGGTAGTTGTGATGTCTCTGAGTGTAGTGCCTAGGTGCATATGTGTGTGATGAAAGCTCTTATACCTTTGGAATGGCCTCTCGCCGAGTTCTGGCCTTTGCCATTTGGGCTTATATTCCATAGGTCTTTGTCTTTGATAGTTCACATTATTCCAATCAACTTGGCTTGGTGTTTTCTACCATTACCTTCATATGTATTTCTTTTATAGAACTTCTGGGGTTTTTGGTAGCTCTGTTTCTTCTTTACAGAGTATTTCCTATTTGGAGTTTGCCGAGGAACTCGACTGGATTTCTTCTCAGCTGTCCTCTCAAAGACACTCAATCAATCGTTTTCCTTTTCCTTTATAGCCAAGGCCAGTTTGCTTGTGAATGTGCTTTGGAATAGATGTGTGTACACCATTTGGAGTTTTGGATTTTTGAGATACTTCATTGCTTGAAGATCCTTTTTCCAAAATCACTTTTGGAGCTTGACATAGCGCAGAGGAATTAAATCATAAGCCTGTCTTGTCTCCACATTCTCTTTGACTCATAATAAGATCATCCAATGATTTAGATGCCTTAGTGAATGAGTCAATCACATTTTTGAGGTCATTTTCCCTCTTTTCTATAGCAGCTATCTCTGCTATTAGCTTAGCATTTTCAGTCTTTAGACTTTCATTCTCATCAGCTATTTGACTTAGAGTACTCAGCTCCTTAGTCAGCTGTGAGTTTTGACTGTTGAGTAGGTTGTTTTCCTCATTTAGTAGTGTGTGTGAGGATTTAATGTGTTCAAAATCTTTCATCATTTTGCCTAATGAATCATAAAGATCAGTGGGTGATGAAGTGTGTGTGTCACATTCACTATCACTAGAATCTAAGTGTGATGAGTTAGAGTGTACCTCATCTTCTTGGTCAGGTTGATCTTGCTCCTTGGCCATCAAACTGATCAAGGCTTTTTCTTCAGAGTTACTTGAGTAGTCAACTTCACTACTCTCTGAATCAGCTGTGTCTCTTGACTTGGC
Organism: Rehmannia glutinosa; assembly: GCA_016081115.2. Classification (NCBI taxonomy): domain Eukaryota; kingdom Viridiplantae; phylum Streptophyta; class Magnoliopsida; order Lamiales; family Orobanchaceae; genus Rehmannia; species Rehmannia glutinosa. Next base: position 545,127 of record JABTTQ020000330.1, on the reverse strand, counting down.
TGTCTCAGCAGTCTCTGCAGTCAACATTGCCTTTTTCTTTTCTTGTCTTCTTTCTCTGAAGACCTTTCTTTCTTCTTCATTCCTGTATTTGTTGACTACAGGATATCGGCAATCAATGGCATAGTGACCTGGTTGCCTGCAGCCTCAAATAGATTTTCAACCTTTTGATCACTCTTTCCATTCTTGGATTGTCACTCTTTGATATTCAGCTTTTTGATGCTCTGTTTTCTTGGTTGGCCTATCTTCCCTTAACTTGGAGGGAGCTGAGTGTCTTCTGGAGGATTCGCCCTTGCCTTTCTTGTAGTTCTTATTGAAGAACTTGTTGAACCTTTTAACCATCAGGGCTATTTCCTCTAGGTCAATGACTTCTTTGACCTCGACTCTCTTGCCATCTTTAACAATTAGAGCAAATTGTTTTGGGTACAAATTGCCTCTTCCTCGTCTTTTTCTTCTCACCAAATTCGTAGGCTTTGAGATCTGAGAATAGCTCATGGTTGGATGTCTTGGATAGGTCCATGGAATGTCTTAGTGCCATGACCTTCATTTCCTATTCAGCTCGGAGACTTTTTAGGATCTTCATACACATTTCCTTCGTGTATATTCTTTTTCCAAGTGCGTATAGCTCGTTGGTAATTTCGTGAACCGAGCATCCAATTGATCCAAGGCCTCTCTGCGATCATTTTGAAATTCTCAAATTTCTCGTACAACCACCGATAATTTATTTTCCTTGATTTGCTTCTCGAGCCTTCACAAATCAATGTTAGCTTGTCCCGCATTTCTTTAGCCGTTTTGCATGATTTTACTTTATTGAACATGGCTTTGTCCAAGGTTTTGTAAAGAATGTCCTTGGGCACATTGTCCAGGTTATATCTTTTTCTATCATCATTTGTCCATTCAGCTCTTGGTTTTTCAACCATAGCCGTCCGGGAGCAACATCCTCTTCACCTTCACAGTGCACTCTCTTACAAATACCGTGTTCACTTTTAAAATTTGCAGTGGCCCATCCTCTATCACTATCCACATCTCATCATGTAATACGATAGATGAGCCCGCTACTTTAATTTTCCAATCATCAAATTCTTCAATTGTGAACATAGGGATGCGTGTCAAATTTGCTTCCATGATAATAACTTTTGATGGTAAAAAGAGTTTTGAAAACTTAAGTGCTAAAATAGACTTTGAAAAATTTGGAGATCTAGTTCAAGAACTGCGGAAGGCTCAATGAACCAACCGCTCCGATACCACCGTAGGTCCCAAGGGGTATGAGTGTAAGGTTTAGAAGGGGTTGAATAAACCTTACCAACTTTTCAAATTAGTCCTTTTAAGTAATCGAGTTAGTACTTCACCTATGTCCTTGATGGACAACTAAGTTAGTTAATCAAAGAGTTAGTCACTCAACCGAGCCGTTGATAAAATAACTCACTTTTTTAACTAAAGACTTAACTTGATCGCGTGATTTGTTTTTTTAAGACTTAACACCCTTGAATTTGGTTAAGTTTGTTTTAATACTTGGTTTTAGCACACTTGATTATCAATTGATGGCAAATTTATCAAGAGTTAAATAAATAAGATGCAGAATTGAAGTCTTTAAATATAAATGACACGATGAGTTTTTATAGAGGTTCAAGATGGGGTAATTCTTCTACTCCTCTCTTCTCCAACTCCCGGAGAATCCACTAAGTATTGATCGAAGATACGAGTGGTAATAGTCCAAATACAAGTCTTGATCACACAAATGACTTGATCCTTTGGGACTCGGTCTGAGATGCCTTGATCACGCACTGGCTTCTCGCTTCCGACGACTCAGCCTTCTTCACAGGGCAAAATGCTTTGCTACATACAGCCCACTTGCTCAAGCTTCTTGGATTTGATCACAAAGCCCTCCAAAGACTTGAGACCGGTTTGACCTTGAACCTTCCTACAATCCTCCGTGGAATGTAGTCCCTTGATTCTTCAAAAATTTCCTCTTCAACTCGATTGAAGTTATCTTTCCTTCACAATGAGTGTTGGATTGATTTTCTTCGTAATGTAGGCTTGAGGATTAATCTTGAATGATTTGAGAATATCTTAGGTTACATTTCAAATGTTTGCTTGAATGTTTGTGGTTCGTAACCTTATCTCGTAGTTATTCCTCGGCCTTTTATAGTGATCTTTCAAAAATCGCCTTGAAGAGATAGAAACTTATTTTTTAAAGTCACTTGTGGTCGTTGGCTTGTCTTGTTGCGTCCTTGGAATTGCCACTTCCTCGTATGAATTGTTCTTCACTTTTCGAGTTCCGAGATGGTGCGTTGCTTCCCATTGTTTATTCCTTTTGCACGCTTCGGGACCGAGCACTTCAAGAAAGATAGTATGGAGGTATTACTTGTTTAAGTAATTCTCTTGATTTCTCAGGCAATGATCTCTTTCAATTGTCTTGACTTGAATATATTTTCTTCACATCCCCAGGTGACTTCGAGTCGCCTTCCAATCATTTGATGACTCTTCTCCACTTCAACCTTGAGACTTGGTCATTTGTCTTGAGTTGACTTTGATCGATATTTACTCACCGCATCTCACCGCACCTTCAAACGAGTTCCCGTCTTCTTCTTCTTTTTTTGCCATACTCACTGCCTTGCAAATGAGTCTTCCTTCTAGTCTCCGGTTGTCTTCTTGCATGTTTAGGCATAGTGACTTAACTCACTTTGACCAATTATCTATTACAATGCGCTTTACAACAAAAATGGGGTGCCAACTTCCTATTCTAAGTTTTACATGGCATTCATCAAAATCTATAAAATGATTTCCCAACACAATATTTTTCGAGTATTTCTTCAAGTTTATTTTCACTAAATTGGACAATGTTTTTAATGATTTTTTGTCAAAGTGTTTTTACATCCAAAATATGTTTCTAAATGTTGTCCTAATACTTCCGATCGTTCAAAATGTTTTTACTATTTTTCTGAGTATTTCTTGGAGTTCATTTTCGATAAAATATTGACAACACTTTTATTTTGAGGACAACCTAGGCCGCCCTATAGGGCAACCCGTGACTGAAGATGTATTTTGGAAGAGAAAAGGAAACGGAGTAAATATTGAGCAGGTCGACCGACGCTCGGGCCGACGGCCAAAGTCGACGGCCGCACAGTGCGACCTCTCCCTGCAAGCAAGTATAAACAAACAGAACTCCCGATTCTCGATTTGGGCATGGTCGACGGCTGATGTGGGGGTCGACCGGTCGAAGCCTACGTCGACTGGTCGCCCCATGTAAACTTGTGTTACATTTATTTCAAACTCTATTTCTGTGCGACCGGTCGCCCTATCTTTTGACAGGAAAATCTGACCGCTTGACAGCAGACATCTTTTTCTTAAAATGTGGGATTGATTTCTAAAGACTATATTCTTGATTTTAATTGTATTTTTCTCAGAGATTTTCAATCCCCAAGAGGAGCCTATGCTTGATCAACCATATCCTATAAATAGAGGAAGTTTTGGAGCAACCAATACAACAATTGAGATACAACACAACAAGATACACTTCAAGCAAACACTTGTTCTTCATTGTCATTATTCTTGTTGTAATTTTGCCTAGCTTATCACTTTCACATCCTTGAGGTCTAGGCTATTCTTGATTACACTTTGCACTCATATTGTAATATTCATTATTGAGTTGTAATCTTGATTTTTGGTCATCATTCAACACAAGACATCCTTGTGAGTATTCTTGTGGTAAGAATACACTTGGGTGATCTAGGTGATAGGTGTGTCAAGAGTGTGGTGCTCTTGAGGTGTTGAAGAATTTGGTATTCTTCAAGATTGAAGATTGTGGTGATCTTCAAAGGTGCCGTTGAAGGAAGATTGTGGTAATCTTCAAAGGGAGATTGTGGTAATCTCCAAAGGTGGTATTGAAAAAGAGTGTGGTGTTCTTCAATGTGTTGTAAGTTGAGTTTGTATTAATTTTGGTAATTAATAAAATTCTTTTTCTTTTTGAAATCCATCCCGGATATAATGGGGTGGTAGAGGATTAGGCCCTAGGTGGGTTGAACCTCTATAAATCGACGTGTGTTATTTACATTTCGCACCTTTATTAATTATTGTCTTTGAGCATTCGGTTTGAAAAAGAGGGAAAAATCGAAAAGATGGAGATAATCTATTCACCCCCTCTAGATTATCGTAGCCGCTTGGACTTACAAGTTGTGAAACACAAACAAGATTAAATGAAAAAAATGGTACACATAAGACATTTTGTAAAATCAAACTTTCAGAGATTTGTACTTGTCCTATGTGAGTTGCTATAATGACATTTGCATTTGGCAAATTGATAGGAATATATACTTAAACAGGTGTATTAGAGTATAATGAGATGTCACAGATCATATGATATGTGACACCTGTATCAAATATCCACTTATAAGGAGTTTTAGCTACAACACATGAGTAATGAGGGATACCTGAAATAGAGGCTACTAAATAGTGTGCACTTACTGTGGTAGACTTATTTGTTTGAAGATCTTTAATAATCCAAGAATTGCTCTACCATAGCTGGAGAGAAAATTGGATGCTCTGAAATTCAAGAACACGTGTGTCATCTTTTTGTGGAGAAGAAGAGACATCATTGGCAGCAACATTATCTTTGGCATTCCTAGGACCTTTTGGACCTTTCCATCCATGAGGATACCCTATAAGCTGGAAGCATTTGTCAATAGTGTGACCATTAAAGCCACAATGACTGCACTTAGGCTTCTTTTTATCCTTGGAATACTGAAACCTTGGATTTGTGGATTGTCTCACCAACATAGCCCTGGAATCAATAGGCAAATCCTTAGTAGAATTAGTGAGACACTACAAGAAAAATGATGAACAACAACACCCAAAAGACAATGGATTTTAGCTAAATCGTTGTCCTTATAAGTATTCACAATGGATTTTCGTTATACCGTTGTCAATAGGCGGATTTTTTGTTAACGACAACAGTTCACTTGAGCCTAAGACAATACTTTCTTGAAATGTTGTCTATTAGTGATCTTTTTATTTTTTGATAACAGGTTTCTCGGGTCTTCGACTATATTTTTGTAATCCATTGTTGATTAGCGCCTAATCTTTTTCAAAAGACAACATTTATTCATCCTTTTCATCAACGGTTGGTTACACCGTTGTAATTAGCGTCATTTTTTCTTAAAGACAACGATTTTAACAACAATTATAAATCGGAGTCTATAGGCATTTATCATGTCCTTGTTTATTTTAATGGTATAACTAGCACTTTTAGTTATTTTATCAATTTTATTTTAGCAACTTTAGCATAATTCTAAAAGTGATGAGAGTTTTAATTTTTATTTTGTTATCAATTCTTTATCTCATGGTATAACTATCACCTTTAGTTAACTTATCAATTTTATTTTAGCAACTTAAACATAAATATAAAAATATAACTTGCAACTTTAAAGTTAGACTCTTTAATATAAAAATATAACTAGCAACTTTAAGGTTGAACCTTTTAATTTAGCAATTTAATCAAAGCAACTTAAACACAATCTAAAAATTGTAAAGGACTTCTAAAAAAACAAAATAAAAATTGTAAAAAAGAAGAACAGAGAGACGGGAACGAAGAAGAGAACAAAGAGATGTATTTTTTCTTCATATGAGATACTAGTGAGATGTTACTGAGTTGATTTGGTTGATTGAATATACAAATATTAAGTTATTAGTTTCAATATATACTTTAGAGATTATAGTATTAGGAAGAATTAGGTGGACTTGGGGTTCCTTATTGCTACTCATGTCATTTAAAATTGTTTCAAACATAGGTTTCTCTTCAACTCCATGCAATCCAATGCGGTTATTTTGTAATGCGGTACATGTTAGTCCAAGTGGCTACAATAATCTAGAGGGGGGTGAATAGATTATCCCGGTTTTTCAGATTTTGCCCTCTTTTTCGAAAAACTCAAGCAAAGATGAAATGCTAAATGCGGAAAGTAAATAGCACACGTCGATTTATAGTAGTTCAACCCACCTGGGCCTAATCTACTACCACCCCAAAGATATCCTGGGATGGATTTCAAAAAGAAAAAGATTTTATTAATTTACCAAAAATTAATACAACACCTTGAGGATTACCACAACCCTCTTTCACCACCTTGAGTATTACCACAACCCTCTTACAACACCTTTGAATATTACCACAACCTTCAAACACCTATCACCTAGATCACTCAAGTGTATTCTTACCACAAGAATACTCACAAGGATGTCTTGTGTTGAATGATGACAAAAATCAAGATTACAACTCAATAATGATTGATACAATATGAGTACAAGTGTAATCAAGAATCGAAAGCCTAGACCTCAAATTTGTGCAAGTGAAAGTGCTTACGCTAATACAACAAGATATATGAAAGTGTTTGCTCAATTGCTCTTTGCTTGTATAGAGTGTTGTATCTTGTTGCTTGAATGAAGCCTCTATTTATAGGAGAGGACTTGGCTTTCATTTCCGGACATTGGCTCCTCCTTGGGGAGTGATTTGCTGCAAAAGAAACCATTTAAAAAGATCAATATAGTGTTAGAAATCAATCCCACAAAATAGGGAAAAGTCATGCAAAACGCAAGCGGATAGTTTCTTTGATAAACATAGGGTTCGACCGGGCGTGCAGAGATAAGATTGAAATTAAATTCTGCGAATTTTTACACACGGGGACCGGGCGGAGGGGGAGCGACCGGTCGCCTTAGCTGATTGGTTGGACTCAAGAAATTTCAAACAGAGAAGTCGGAACAAAAAAACCAACTCCTGTGCACCTAGTCCGCCGCCCCTTTTTCTTTATGCCTCATTTTCTGTTTCTCACTCAACTCAGTACGGGTTGCCCTATAGGGCGACCTGGCCGAGCCTGAAACAAATGTGTTGTCCAATTTTTTATCGAAAATAAACTCCAAAAAATACTCCGAAAAATAGTAAAAACATTTTAAGTCGATCGGAAGTATTTAGACAACATTTAGGGACATTGTTTTGGTTTAAAAACTCATGAACAAAATCGAACATAATCATCAAAATCATGATAAAAACATTTATCTAACAAACTCCCCCTTTTTGATGATTACAAACCAAAACAATTTTCTCGAGGACGACTTTGAAACCAAATCAGTTTTCCGGTTTTACGAGTGAACTATCCGTTAAAAACATTCCATACAAAGCTCCCCCTATCTATGAGCATATAAACAAAAGATTTTTCATAAGCTAAAAGTACAAGCTATAACTAGCTTATATAAGATGCCTATAAACATCATAGGCAAAAAAAAGCTCCCCACATCACAATACTTATAATCAATTTCATTTGAGTCCAAAATTCAAGCCATGGACTAGGTATTCTTGGCTTTAAGAAGCCATAGCTTTTATTTGCAAGCTTTTATTAGCTTTTCTTGAGCTAACGAGCCAATTTCCTGTTTCTTCCCCTTTGGAATCATCAAAAAGAATGTTAGGATGGTAAAAACACCATACAAAAATATCAAAGTGCGCCAAAGGGACGGTTTATCAACCGTTGAGCAATTAAAGCGTAAAAATCCAAGGAAAATGGGAGAAATGTATCATAAAGAGTTCATACGCTTGTTTTATTAGGCAAAACATGATCTCAATAGATGTTGGAGACTTTTGGAAGCAAGAGAATCATGTAAAAGTTGAAATTTTCATTGCGACATTTCTTCAAACACCATGTGTGCCTGAAAAATAGAAGAGGTTGTATATAACCCTTGTAAATGTTTCAAGCCAAAAAAATTTATCACCAATTCACTTCAATCATTATACAATACAACATAATAGATAAGCTCATCAAAATCATTAGCAAAAAATATCAAGAAATATACCATAAGGTCATAAACTCAAGGGTTCAACCCAATTGAGCAAAAGAAGAGAAATTCTTACCATTTGATCGGAAAAGATGAGCCATAATGATGATGATCATGATATATAATGTCCATGTTGTGAGAAAGATGCATGAAAACCATTGTTGAATGAAATATGTGTAAATTTGGCAAAGGGGACGAAAAATGGCCAAAATATGTTAAAGTTGCGAATGCTGAAGACAGAACCATTTTAATCCAAGAAATGGCTTAGGGCGACCGGTCGACGTTGAGGGCGACCGGTTGCCCTTAACCCTTTCACCACCTGTCACCGTGGCAGCTTTTTCCAAAATCCGAATTTTCAACCAAAAATCCGATTTTTCGCCCCTAAGTTTTAAAAACGTGCAAAATGCAAACGTAAGCCTCATTCAATATGCATTATGCCTAACCGAGCTCGTGTCGATGCAAAAGTCTCAAGATAGCGGTTTTGTAAAAATGTCCGCTAATTGATCTTGAGATGGTACAAAAGATATCTCAATTTTTCGTTTTGAAACACAATCTCTTAGAAAATGATGTTGAATCTCAATATGTTTGGTACGGTTATGATGAACCGGGTTTTGAGAAATATTAATAGCGGATATATTATCACAAAAGATAGGTACGTTTTCAAAAGAGCATTTGTAATCCGCTAAGGTTTGTTTCATCCAAAGAAGTTGAGTACAACAAAAAGCGGCGGAAATATATTCGACTTCGGCCGTTGAAAGAGAAACACGCTTTTGCTTCTTTGAAAACCAAGAAACTAGGCAATCGCTTAAAAATTGACATGATCCTAAGTACTTTTCCGATCATCAATATTTCCCGCATAGTCCAATCACTATAACCTTTAAGAGAAAAATTTTCATTCTTTGGATAAAATAAACCATATTGAATAGTGTCTTTTAAATATCGAAAAATCCTTTTAACGGCACTCATATGAGATTCTTTGGGATTGCTTTGAAAACGAGCGCATAGGCATACGGCATGAAGAATGTCCGGTCTACTACTAGCGGTTAAATAAAGTAAACTACCAATCATACCTCGATACTTTGATTCATTCACGGACTTGCCTTTCTCATCTTTGTCAATTTTGACATTTGTTGCCATGGGAGTAGAGACGGTTCTTCCTTCTTCAATGCCGAACTTTTTCAAAAGTTCTTTTATATACTTAGATTGTGAAATGTAAATACCTTCTTGACATTGCTTAATTTGGAGTCCAAGAAAGAAGTTGAGCTCCCCATCATGCTCATTTCAAATTCTCCTTGCATCAACTTAGAGAATTTCTTGCACAAAGAATCATTAGTAGCACCAAAGATAATATCATCAACATAAATTTGCACAAGTAAACAATCTTGCCCTTTTTCAAAAACAAAGAGAGTTGTATCAACTTTACCTCTTATAAAACCATTTTGTAAAAGAAAAGAACTAAGTCTATCATACCATGCACGGGGTGCTTGTTTTAAACCATACAAGGCCTTTTTAAGTTTATAAACATCATTAGGCCTAGAAAAATTTTCAAACCCCTGAGGTTGTTTTACATAGACTTCTTCTTGAATAATACCATTTAAAAAAGCGGATTTAACATCCATTTGGTAAAGTTTGAAATTTTTAAAACAAGAATAGGCAAGTAAAATACGAATAGCTTCTAAACGTGCTACGGTGCAAAAGTTTCATCATAGTCAATACCTTCTTCTTGACAATACCCTTGAGCTACTAACCTTGCCTTATTTCGAACAATGTTGCCTTGATCATCAAGTTTGTTCCGGAATACCCATTTTGTACCAATAATAGTTTGAGATGGAGGACAAGGTACTAATTCCCATACATCGTTTCTTTCAAATTGATTCAACTCCTCTTGCATCTCTAGGAACCAATCCTCATCCCGAATAGCCTCCTTAGCATTTTTAGGCTCCTTTTGAGAAATAAGAGCTTTCTCGGCAAATTTTCTCCGGTCATCACTTTATCAAGAGGATCACCAATAATAAGATCTTTTGGGTGATCTCCTTTAAACTTCAATGCAACGGAAGATCCGAGATATCACCTCTATCTTCTTGAGGATCATTTGAGGTAGATGGTTGATCATTTGATGTAGAAGTTTGAACATTTTGAGCATCAAGTTGAACAATGGGTTCAATAATGTCCTCTTCATCACTTTCATCATTGGGTATTCTTTCAACACCCGAAGCTTCATTGAATTTGACATGGATGGATTCTTCAACAACTCCACTAGTTTTATTGTAAACCCGATATGCTTTGCTTTTTGTTGAATATCCCATAAATATTCCTTCATCGGCCTTAGCATCAAGTTTGTCTAATTGATCCTTGGTATTCAAAATAAAGCATTCACAACCAAATATCTTGAAATAACTAATATTTGGAGTTCTACCCTTCCAAAGTTCATATGGAGTTTTATTCATTTTGGGGCGAATATAAACTCGATTAATGACATAGCAAGCGGTACTTACGGCTTCGGCCCAAAAATATTTTGGAAGAGAAAATTCATTTAGCATTGACCGACTCATCTCTTGGAGTGTTCGATTTTTCCTTTCGGCAACTCCATTTTGTTGAGGTGTCCTTGGAGCCGAAAATTATGAGCATATCCTTTGGTTTCACAAAAGACTCGGAATTCACCATCAAATTCTCCACCTCGATCACTTCGAATAGACTTAATAGTGTCTTCCTTTTCATTCTCAATAAGTCTACACAACTTAACAAACTCATTAACGGCATCGCTTTTATTGGTAAGAAAAAGAGCCCAAGTATATCTAGAGAAATCATCAACAATAACGAAAGTATAATGTTTTCCACTTAGACTTGCGGTACCAATATCCCCATACAAATCAAGGTGAAGCAATTGTAGGGGTTTGGTTGTGGAAATTTCATTTTTGGGCTTAAAACTACTTTTAACTAATTTGTTCTTTTGACAAGTGTCACATAAGCCAAGATTTTCAAAATTCAATTTGGGTAGTCCTTTCACATGTTGGTTTTTGTAAATATTTTTCAAATTCTTATATCCAACATGTCCAAGTCGCCTATGCCATAAACTAGTTAAATCATTATTGGCGACTAAACAAGAAACATTTTGACTAACCAAATCACTTGTACAAATTTTGTAAAGATTGCCTTTTCTATATGCTTCACAAATAATTTCACCATTTTTAAGTATAAGGCATTTTTCTTTATTAAAAGAAACATCATAATTAGAGTCACAAAGTTGGCTAACACTTATCAAATTAAACTTAAGCCCTTCTACTAAAAGAACATTACTAAGAGAGAAAGAAGAGTGTTGGGAAATTTATTGTTTAGATTTTGATGAATGCCATGTAAAACTTAGAATAGGAAGTTGGCACCCCATTTTTGTTGTAAACTGCATTGTAACAAATAGGGCTGGTCAAGCTGAGTTAAGTCAGCTATGCCTAAACATGCAAGAAGACAACTCGGAGACTAGAAGGAAGACTCCATGCCGGACAACCGAGTATGGCAAAGAAGAGAAGACGGAACTCGATCAAGGTGCAAATCGAGATGCGGTGAGTAAAGTATCGACAAGTCAACTCAAGATAGCCAAGTCTCAAGTTGAAGTGAAAAGAGTCATTCAATGATTGAAAGTGACTCTAAGTCACCTGGGAAAGCAAGGAAACGCAATGAGTCGAGATAATCGAAGAGATCCGTTGCACGAAAATCAAGAGAATTACTTAAACAAGTAATACCTCCATGCTACCTTTCTCGAAGTGCTCGACCCCGAGAAGCGTGCAAAGGGAATGAACCAATGGGAAGCACTACACCGTGTCGAACTCGAAAGTCAAGAACAATTCATACGAGGAAGTGGCAATTCCAAGGATCGCAACAAGACAAGCCAACGACCACAAGTGACTTTCAAAAATAAGCCTATCTCTTCAACGGGCGCAGATTTTTGAAAGATCACTATAAAAGGCCGAGGAATGACTGAGAGAAGGTTACCAAGGTTACTCAACCACGAATATTCAAGCAAATATTTGAATCAGAACCTAAGATATTCTCAAATCATTCAAGATTAAATCCTCAAGCCTACATTACGAAGAACATCAATCCAACACTCACCTGTGAAGGAAAGATAACTTCAATCGTTGAAGAGGAAATTATCAAGAATCAAGGGGTCTACATTCCACGAAGGATTGTAGGAAGGTTCAAGGTCGAACCGCTTTGAGCTTTTGGAGGGCTTCGTGATCAAATCCAAAGAGCTTGAGCAAGTGGGCTGTAGTAGCAAGGCAAATGCCTGTGAAGAAGCCGAGTCGTTTGAAGCCACCGAGTGAGTGACCAAGGCATCTCCGGATCGAGTCCCGGGATCAAGTCACCGTGATCAAGACTTGTATCCGGATCATTACCACTTTGTATACGATCAATACCTAGTGGATTCTCAAGGAGTTGGAGAAGAGGGGAGTAGATGAATTACCCCATCTTCGAACCTCTATAAAAACTTATCGTGTCATTTACATTTCAACACTTTAATTCATGCATCTTATTTGTTTAATTCTCACGACATGTTTGCTATCCAACCGATAATCTCTAAGTACTAAAACCAAGCATTAAATCATTACTAAACCAAACTTAAGGGTGTTAAGTCTTCCGCTAAAAACAAACCACAGTTGAGCTAATTCAGTCTTAAATTTGAGTTATTCTATCAACACTCGATCAGTCATGAGTGACTAACTCTACTGATTAACTAAATTGGTTGTCCACCCAGGACACAACTGTGTAGTATCAACTCTGAACTTTTAAAAGGACCAAAAGTGAAAATTTGGTAAAGTTTATTCAACCCCCCTTCTAAACCTTACAATCACACCCCTTGGGACCTACAAAGAGTTACCAATTTCTCCATTTCCAAGAATTCTTCCTTTGCCATTGCCGAACATGACCATACCCTCTTCTTGGAGCTTGATGTTGGTAAAAAGTTCTCTCCTTCCGGTCATATGGCGCGAACACCCGCTGTCCACGAGCCATTTTGAATCTTCCATTATCGTCATGGCCCCTATTACCTACAAAGGTATTTCTTTTAGGTACCCTATAATTTTGGGGTCCATGGGGGTTAGTCTTGAGACCTTTGGGTCTCCAAACATATCTTGAGCTATTTCTCAATTTGCAATTATTAGCATAATGTCCAACTTTGCCACAATAAAAACAAGTAGGAGTATTATAATTATTAGCACGTACAAAAGTCGGACATTGGTTATTTTTCTTAAAAACACTTTGAAATGGCTTATAACCAAGTCCCAATTTGGAATGCTCACCTCTTTGTGCATCTAAAATTTTTGTGACTTTATCCGTGCTTATGTTAAAACGATGCACATCATTTTTCAAACATTCAATATCTTTTGTGAGCGATTCCTTTTCGGTTTCAAGAGAATGCATTCTAGTAAGAGTAAGAGCATGAGCTTTGTCTAGAGATTCATAAGAGGTAAATAATTTTTCCTTTTCAACCTTAAGCTCCTTATGCTCCTTTTTCAAATCTTTGTATTTAACAATTAAATTTTGAAACTCAATTTGCAATCATCAAAATCACATTGAAAGTGATCAACTATGGAGGAAGTAGAAGAATTTGAGTGTACCTCATTGTTTTCATCGTCTATGGCCATGAGACCGTGTTCGGTTTCTCCTTCCTCATCAGTTGTTTCGAGTAGTTCATCCCATGTTTTGACCTCCGCGTTTAGAGCCTTGTTTTTTGTGAAAGGCTTCTTTTTCTTTTGCTCCTCTTCATCGAGCTTTGGGCAATCGGCAATGAAGTGCCCGGGTTTTCCGCATTTAAAGCAAGCATTATCTCTTGGTTTTCTCGCTTTATTTTCATTCACAAATTTTGCAAATTTTCGAACAAGTGCGGTCGTCTCATCATCATCATCATCATCATTATCATAGTATGCATTATTAGAAGAAGAAGCAAGACCTTTAGGAATAATTTGCATATCCGATTGATTTATGGATGGTTTGGAATTTTTCCTCTCCTTGAGATAGACTTCATAGATGAGGAGGTTTCCAATGAGCTCGTCAAACTTGAGTGTCTCAAGGTTTTGTGCCTCCGTGATTGCCGTTACTTTTTCGGACCATGAGCCGGAAGAGCATTCAATACCTTAGTCACCTTGTCTTCTTCGAAATGACTTTACCAAGGGCCACAAGAGGATTGACAATATTATCAAGCCTTTCCACCATCTTGAAATGTTTTCACCATCATGCATGTTAAAGTTTTCAAAGTCTTTAACAAGCATGGTCTTTCTTGCTTGCTTGACCTTCTTAGTCCCTTCATAAATTGTCTCCAATTTTTCCCAAACCTCATGTGCCGACCTTAGGCCTCTTATGCGATTATACTCATTGAGTCAAAGAGAACAATGCAAAATATTTAAGGCCTTACCGTTTAGAGAGAAAGCCTTTTTATCGTTTTCATCGAACTCCTTGAAAGGTTAAGGAGTCAAGGTGCCATCCTCCGATTTCTTGGTTGGTTGATCAACTCCTTCAATGACCACATTCCAAATATCGAACCCGCACCCTTGTAGAAAGCACTCCATACGGTCTTTCCAAAATGCGTAGTTGTTGGCGTCGAATAGTGGTGGCTTGTTGGTGGAGGCCCCGGTGGTGAGATGAGCATCATGTGTAGCCATGGATCTTTCCTCTTTACTCGGAACGAGCTAGCCAAAGAGTTTGGCTCTGATACCACTTGTTAGTCCAAATGGCTACAATAATCTAGAGGGAGGGTGAATAGATTATCCCGGTTTTTTCAGATTTTGCCCTCTTTTTCGAAAAACTTAAGCAAAGATGAAATGTTAAATGCGGAAAGTAAATAGCACACGTCGATTTATAGTAGTTCAACCCACCTAGGGCCTAATCTACTACCACCCCAGTATATCCGGGATGGATTTCAAAAAGAAAAAAAGATTTTATTAATTTACCAAAAATTAATACAACACCTTGAGGATTACCACAATCCTCTTTCACCACCTTGAGGATTACCACAACCCTCTTACAACACCTTTGAATATTACCACAACCTTCAAACACCTATCACCTAGATCACCCAAGTGTATTCTTACCACAAGAATACTCACAAGGATGTCTTGTGTTGAATGATGACCAAAATCAAGATTACAACTCAATAATGATTGATACAATATGAGTACAAGTGTAATCAAGAATTGAAAGCCTAGACCTCAAATTTGTGCAAGTGAAAGTGCTTACGCTAATACAACAAGATATATGAAAGTGTTTGCTCAATTGCTCTTTGCTTGTATAGAGTGTTGTATCTTGTTGCTTGAATGAAGCCTCTATTTATAGTAGAGGACTTGGCTTTCATTTCCAGACATTGGCTCCTCCTTGGGGAGTGATTTCTGCAGTGCAAAAGAAACCATTTAAAAAGATCAATATAGTTGTTAGAAATCAATCCCACAAAATAGGGAAAAGTCATGCAAAACGCAACGGATAGTTTCTTTGATAAACATAGGGTTCGACTGGTCGCGCAGAGATAAGATTGAAATTGAATTCTGCGAATTTTTACACAGGGGACCGGTCGGAGGGGGTGCGACCGGCCGCCTTTAGTCATGACTCGGTTGGACTCAAGAAATTTCAAACAGAGAAGTCCGGAACAAAAAAACCAACTCCAGTGCACGGCCGCCCAGGGGGTCGACCGGTCACCCGCCCCTTTTTTCTTACGCCTCATTTTCTGTTTCTCACTCAACTCAGTACGCGGGTTGCCCTATAGGCGACCGGTCGAGCTGAAACAAATGTGTTGTCCAATTTTTATCGAAAATAAACTCCAAAAAATACTCCAAAAAATAGTAAAAACATTTTAAGTCGATCGGAAGTATTTAGACAACATTTAGGACATTGTTTTGGTTTAAAAACTCATTTGAACAAAATCGAACATAATCATCAAAATCATGATAAAAACATTTATCTAACAAAGACATGAGGTAGATTGTAGAAGATTCAACTACGACATGACATCATTGCAATCAAAGGTAAAATTATATTAAAATTTAGCGTTCTCTTGTTTTTTTGCAAATGTTTAATAATTGGAGCCAATTATATAAATTCTCAAGTTCAAATTGATGAATGATGAAGTTGTTGGAAGAGGTTATCTCAATTTGGGTAAGAAGTGGTTATTTAGAAATTGAAAGTTGGAAGAGGGATTGCTTTTTCTTTGTAGGAGGAGTGGAGAAATATTTGCTTGTATTGATTATTCTCAAATTTTTGGCTTGTTACAAAATGATCAAGATACCCCTATTTATACTAGTACAACTAGCTAACCAATGTCTATAATTTATTTGATCTAATGGCTATAATTCATCCACTAGATACATCCCAAAATATCTACTTTCCTAGAACATTCTACAAACTTTTCTACAAATAATATATAAGATATTTTCATAAGACTTTTCTAGATAAATTCTAGAACTTGGGCCAATTGGGGTTGGACTTTTATTTTTTTCTTTTATCTCAAAACTATTCTTCCAAGACCAATATTAATTGGACCCAAATCAAGTTTATAATCCAACAGAAGTGCGATCGGAGTGGGCAGAATGCGTCTAAGACCATATACATGAGTGAATAGGCATTTTATTCGTAGTCATATGCAAATTTTCATAGTTATAAAGACTGAACATTCTGTAATTGAGTGAATCTGATTTTAATGTAAATTGAGATTGTCCACTCAATTACAGAATAGAACTTTGATTGCAAAGTATAAACAACATAAAGTTTAAAAGAAATTCACTGATACCATGTTAATATGAGAATTCATCAAGAAATCGAAAGAGAGAATTAGTATAGAAGAAGAAAGAAGAATATTGTTTCATTGATATAAAATGTAAAATTAAGTTTTCTGTACAATTGGTTTACTATTTATATAGCTAATTACAAGTGTTTACCTGTAACTATCATAACTGATACCAATAAACTTAACCAATTTAACTAATTCTATTCTTGGAATCTTGATTTTGAGTTGAGCTTTTACAAAATTGACAGGTCAACAGGAATCCGCGGGTCAACAAAAAGTCAACAATTCGCCAAAATTCGCGAGGTAATACTTTTTTGTGAAAAAAATAACACTTTTGAGTAAAAAAGTAATACTTTTATTTGAAAATTATAATAATTTTGATGAAAAAAAAGTGATACAATATGTTAAACATGGTGCTAAAGATAATAGAAATGGGCGGTGACTCCACATATTAGCTCGCGGCGAGAAAATTGACATGATTTTAAGGAATAAGTTATATTTGTTTGTTCAACGTGTAATATTTATCGCTTAATCTTGTAATATTTTACCACATAAACGTGTAATACTTATCAATTCGACGTGTAATATTTTTTTACTTAAGCGTACTAATACTTTTCATTTAAGATTTTAAATACTTTTTAAATTCAGCATGTAATACTTTTCACATAAAATAACAATACTTTTCACTTAAAATTGCAATATTTTTTTAGTTCAACATGTAATACTTTTCATTTAAATGTGTGATACTTTTAAGTTCAATCTATTATTTTTAAGTTTAATGTATAATACTTTTCAGTTTAACATGTAATACTTATTACTTAAACGTATAATAAGGTTGGGAATTGGACAAATTCGTCATGGGCTTCATGCTGCAAGGAATACATATCAATATGCAATTTCTGGAACATGTAATTCTGAATAATAAATAAAATAAAAAAGTAACGAACACAAAAATATTTGTGGGGTTTCTTTGTTCTTTCCTTTTTCTCCATCAAAAAAGTTTCACCAAAATCTCCAATGGTTTCATCTACAATTTATGTGGATACCCTAAATTTCAGAAAAGGGAATTGAATTGATTTAGCTACAAGAGCATTATTAAACTGTTAGTCACTTTGATTATGTACTACCACCAAATTCATTGGCCACAATTCTCCATGATCTGCACTACATACCATTTAGACGAAGTCAAGATGTCATAATTGGTTACAACCAAGTAAAATTCATTCATGGTCATACTTTTGACAAGAAATAGAGCTCTTGGTTCTTAACCAAATGCTAGTTCACAGAAAAGTCGATTTTATCAATCTGCAATTTCTAGAACATGAGCAAAAAAGAGAGAGAAACGAGAAAAAGGTGAGAGACAAGGAGCGAGACACACAAAACCAAAATACCCTAGAAACCACAAAAAGAGGATGGGGCGGCGGTGGGTCATGCGAAGCTTTACTAAAAATGGTTTGTAAGACGATCATATATAAGTTGTTGTCTCGGGTTTGTGCGAGTATGTAAATTACAACTTCGAGTCATCATCGTAATAAAGTTCACAATGCCTATATAAATTTGCATTTACTAAATTTTTGGATATGCGCTTTCAAAAAACTACCCCCAATTGAATTTAAAACTTTTCTAAAACATAAATAAACATTAATTATATCACTCGATAAAATGAAGGAAAATTACAAAAACGATCATTGGGCTTGAGAAATCGCAATAACCCCAAAACCACGCCAAATCATACTAAGAAACCCTAACCACAGGCTCGACCTGGCATTCTACCCCATAAGTGGGTAAATGATAGTATTTTATATTTTACTTTTCACAAACCTTTTTATTTTTCTCATCAAAATTTAAAGTCCAAACATAATAGGAATCTAAGAAAAATCCCCTTGTATTTGGTGGAGTTTGCCATGGAAATAATTGGGTATGAAGGACACGATTTTGACCAAAACTGAAAACCTCAACATCAAAGTGAAACCTTTATGAACGAATTTCCCACGTTGTCACGAGTTAAAAACCTCGGCGAGAATTATCTGGATATAGAAAAATCCTACAAAAGTCGTGCCTTTTCTTGCCTCCTTCAAGAACACTCTTCAAAACACACACCTCTTCTCCCTTTCCTACTGAAACTGAAACTGAAACTTCGAGTATTATTTTTCCGTCCCTTCCAAAAATCGAAGTAAAAAATAAAATTAAACAAAAAAGAAAAATCATGGCTTCTGATGCTTCTGATGCTCTTGCAGGTTTGTTATTTCTCTGATTCTCTCTTTTAGTAGAAAAACAAAGACCAGACACCCACCTGAAATTTAGCCTTCTTCTGATGCTTTTTTTTTTGGCTGCAGTGAGGGAAAAGGTTCAGAATTTCTTAAATGCTGCGCGGACTGGAAATCTGGACCTCCTCAAAAGTAAGTACTTCAGTATTTTTTGTCATTCATGTTTTTTTTCCCCTTTTGTTATTGGAGGTTATAGGTAAAATTTTATTGGCTTTTATTAATGTGGATTTATTTTCTTGAAAATACATAGAATTGGCCCAGCAACTTGATGATGGAAAAGGGTTAGCCCAAACGGTAGCAGATGTTAAGGATGCTAACAAGAGAGGGGCTCTGCATTTTGCTGCGAGGGAAGATCAGACTGAGGTTTGCAAGTACTTGGTAGAAGAGTTGAAGATGGATGTTAATACCAAGGATGAAGATGGTAAACTAAGCACGTACAATAAGTTAAAACGGCACATATAACTAGGCCATCACTTGGTTAAGAATGAGTGATTTGATACTTATATATATATTCCTGCTTCTTGATTGTATTGCAAAATTTATTAATATTCAGGAGAGACTCCTCTTACCCACGCTGCTCGGCAAGGCCATACTGCCACCGCTAAATACCTCGTAAATTGTGGTGCCGATCCTTCTATACCAAGTGAATTAGGGACCACTGCTCTGCATCATTCTGCGGGAATAGGTAAAATGTTATCCTCATCTGCTTTTTAGAAGCAAAGTTGGTACAATGTTACCCCTTACAGATCTTTAGTCACTAGATTCGCATAGGTGTACCAAACAAAAATTTCGAATGCATTTTTGTGAGTTCAAGTCCTATTGAATTCAATTTTGTCTTTTTTTCGCCCTTCCTTTTGATGTTTCTTTGTTTGCATTTTTGACATCTTATTGTACGATCTTGTGGCTATTATGACTGTCTATGTCACTTTTGAATCTTTCTCCTTGTAGTTGGTCTTTTGTCTTGTATGTGCATCTTTGTAAATCAATGGAGTTTTGATGTTCAGACTAACTTCCTTGCCTAGTTGGCATTTCCCTCATGTCCCAATTGCTTTTCACAGTTTTTGATTCATATTCCCTTCATTCAAAAAATTTCTTGTGATATTGAGTGCTCAATTTTGTCAAGTCATATATCAAAGTTTTTGCTTTATTCTAAGCAGGATGAATGCATAGTATGGTGGATTGTTTTATTCAAATGTATATGCTGAAATTCTGCGACTTTAAAGAATTGATGATCTTTGATGTTTTTCTTATTTGTAGAAGGGTTTTCAATTAACAAAAAATCCAAATTTTTTGTGGTTCATGCATATGAAAAGCCTAATTACTTCACTTTTGCTTATATAGAAGTCAGCATAATTATTAGTTTTACTTGTGCTTGGAGTTAGCAACCAAATTATTATTAGTTTTACTTGTGTTTGTCTATGACAGAACTATATTGAAAAGCTGTATCCTGATATAGTTATTGTTGTAGTGTCTGGATTTGACTTGGAGCATTTTCATCAGAGGTTTCACTGAAACTTACTTGGGTTTATCATTTCTTTCTTTTTCATCAAGTCATCTAAAAAATTCAATGGTTTTCGCCCTTGCTTGCAGGAGATATTGAGTTGCTAAAATTCTTGCTCACCAACGGTGTAAATGTTGATTTACAAAGTGATGCCGGATCTCCACTTATATGGGCTGCTGGTCATGCCCAGCAAGATTCTGTCAAAGTGCTACTAGAACATAATGCCAATGTAAGCTAAATGCTCTATTGACTTGGTAAAGTTTTATTGAAAGCTAATCTAACAAGTATCTTTGTGCATTAATTACTATATTATTGTTTCTTAAGGTCATACAAGCCTTTGTGGCTGCCATTAAATACCTTAAAGGTGAGATTTTAAGAGGCAGATGGTTGTATGTCTTATCATGCAAGTCTAATAATTCCTCTATTCCTTCAACTAATATCTTGATTTAGGCTAGGGTGTGGGTTATGGATCTATATATGCATATCTAGTCAGTTAAGTCAATGTGACAATGACGAAGTTAAAATAAAAAAATCTCATTTCTAACTTTAATCCAACTTTGGCCCATGATTTCTCAAGTAAGTACTCTAGAAAAAATATGAAAGATTTACATATTCATTTAGATAAGGGTCAAATCTTTTGTTGGCTACTCATTAACCTCCATATATAAATATATTTCACCAAACAAGTCTTCTTGTGATTATGGTGGTGCCTCAAGTTTACAATTAATTTATGTACTATCGCAATCATGAATTTTTCATCATCATCATCAACTTCATCAACTGCACCTTATCCCACTATGTGGGGTCGGTGGTGTGAACTTTATAGTGTCAATTAATTGTCTAAAATTAGTTAACACTACAAATTCACACAAAAAGCAAAGTGACAAAGTTTTACGCCGGATGCTCTTCCTGATGCAACCTTCATACAAAGGAGAAATGAGATGAAATTCCAAAACCATCATCATCGTAGGTTTTTCCACTTGCATGAAAAATACGATGAGACGGCGATGAGCTGAGATAGTTGCTCTAGTCATGTCCCATTACAAGATTGATATTGTGAAATAAACATGTACATCATGGAACATGACCACGCAATCTGGAGATTTTTATTCAGTAATATTTTATTTGCAATTAGCAATTTGTGGGCGGGACTATTCAGTGTCTTTGTTCCCAAGCCGGGCACATATGTACACTATTGTCATATCACCGCACTGAGAGCCATGAAATAAGGTGTCCCCCAAAAGCCTGCATAATGCGATGCAAGTCTTAGACCAAAGTCAAAGAGGCTTTACAATCACCATCCTATATTTGGCCATTGGCCATACCCAAAGGCTTTCATCTAAATTGGTACAAATCTAAATGAAGATCAATTACTTTTATCGATGGTACTAATTGAAAAAGATCATTTATTCCAAAAGTATCATGCAACTGATGTAATTGGCCATCTGGCACTACTTGAAAAACATTATGCATCCATATTTGGAAATTGGATTGCTATGGGGAAGGTTGGAATTGTTTTTTTTTTATTTTTTTTTATTTTTTTTTTTATTTTTTTATTTTTTTTTTTAAGGGAAGGTTGGAATTGTTGTTTTCTTATTAAATTATTGGCCTCCTCTTGACCATTATTGCTGGAGGAATAAGTCTTACTATCAAATATTGTTGTTATACGTTCCTTAGCCGACACAATAAAGTGGAATATGTTATTACGATCTAGTTATAACATGGACATCATATTCTCGATCCATTGAAAACATGCACATTAAATAGCAGATGATTATTATGTTAGAAACAACCAAAAAATCCCGTGTTTCAATGATTATTATCAGAGATCACAAGGGTAAAAGTATTTCGTTTGCCTTCTTGTGCCATGTGCTGATCTTGACTGTTTTTGTCTGCTTTTGTTGCAGCCAAATGCTAAGACTGAAGATGAAATTACTCCTCTATTATCCGCTGTTGCAGCAGGTTCATTGACATGTTTGGAGTTGTTAATTAAGGTAACTTATCCTGTGGTCTGTATTGCTGATACTTGTTTGAACGCCACCCTATCTATGCTGCTGCTGTTATTCAGTATTTATATTCTCACAGTATTCTGAAGAGAACTTAATGACATTCAGCATTGAACTTCTGATACAGTCTTCATCTTGTCTAGTATCTTTATTGTATACTTGTTTCTAAAAGCTGGTTTTTTCCTATAAAAATTATGTACATTAGCTTTTTTAGTTTATATTCAGTATGTCGCTTATGACAAATTCAGTCCTGCAGCATGTCTTAGCATCTTAAGTTAATTTGAGCAAAAGTTTTAGGGAAAAAGAAAGTAAAGAACTTTTTTAATGGCCAATCTTTTACAGTTGTTCTTCCAAGGCCTAATCTGGTTGCGAGTTGCGACGAATTTGAAAATGTCCATTAGTGTCTGCTCATACTCTCCCCTGTATGTGTGTGTGTGTCTCTCTCTCTCATTTCATAACAATTTTAGTATTATTATGTAATGGCTATTTATTAATATTATATGACAATTAACCATTTGACAACTGTTCGCCAACAGAAGGATTCTCATTTCCCTCTCAAAAAAAAAAAAAAAAAAAAAAAAGAAAAAAAGAAGGATTCTCATTTCATGCTTGGATGGTTCTTAAGCTTTTTAATTTGGTTTGCCATAGCATTTATTGTATTCTTTTCTCCTTTTCCCCTTCACCTATCCATTTTACTTTCAACTGGGAAACTGAGCTAATTGTCTGTCTGCATTTGATTAGGAAGTTTCTGAATGAGGGCAATTGTCTGCCTCCACTTGAAAAATAAAGTTCTTGTGATTGCTTTCACTTCAGTTACCTATGGTGTAACTTTTTAAGTTATTCTCAAATTGGAGGATCTGATATCAAATTAGCTTTCGTCAATTACCATGATGGCCTGTGTTTTAGGTGGGGCTGCAAATAAACTAAGCCACTCGTGAGCTATTCGGAGCTCGACTCAATAAAAGCTCATTTGAGTTCGTTTAATGAGGCTCATTAAAATAAATGAACAAAACTCAAACTTATATTCGGCTCATTAGCTCGTGAGGGGGATCATTTGTAAGTTCATATAAATTAAACTAATAGTTGAACTTTAATTTTAATTCTTACATGTTTTGTAACACTTAGTTTACGATGCTCAGTATCCACCATATATTCCACGAAAAGCTCATTTGGTTGAACTTCCTCTCGTATTCTGAAACGGACATCCCTTCTTGCTTTAGATCCCAAAACTCACGCTCCATTTGTTCCGATAATGTTGGGGACAGTATTTTTCTATCACTATCTTCTTAAACCCCTCCCATGTTAGGGCTGCTCGTTCCTCGGCAGGCATTAGTCTCCAGTAGCTCATAACACCAACGTCCTGCATCTTGTACCAATTGGTATTGAGCACAAAGGATGCGTTGTGCCTCAGTACACCCGATCAATTTGAAAGTATGTTCCAGTGATACGAACCACTCGTCCACAAAGGCAGGTCTTTCTTGCCCATTAAAGATCAAGGGTGAAGCGGCGAAACTGCTCCACCACTTGGGCCTGAGTTAATGCGGGTGCTTGGTTGAATGTGCGTTCATTCTCGACATTCCCTTGGTTCCATGTCGGTAGTGGGTTTGCCTCATTGTTTCGGTTCATGTTGTTATTAGTAGCAGCAGCCTCGGGGTCCCGATCTACGTCTTTGAATCATTTTCCTATAGTCAAAGTGTAATCATAACTTAGTAAAACTCACCGAGGTATGCGCTCTTAAGTCAAAATATAGTTTATAAGTCAACTCATCACCGGATAATACATCACTAGATAAGACATCCATAATATAAAAAGAAAACGCAAAACATTTCCATTATAATCAATTCAAAAACCTTCAAGAGTCAATAATGCACTAATCAAAACAATCGAAACGGAAACAAAATGTTGAACTAAAAAAATAGAAATCTAACTACTACGCCAAATCATCGAGCATTGCTAGAGTTTTCATCCCAGAGTTCATCTTCGATCCTCCTTCCATCTCTTAAAGCTCGATTATACCACATCCCATACAAGCAGAGAAAAGGCGATGATGGAAGATCGCATTGTAGGTGAAGGTCTCTTCTCGAAGGAAGAGAGCTCTCGCCTGAGTTCCCCCTCAGGGCGAGTGTCCATCAATTTCACGACCGCAACATAGTGCGAGATGCCATCTTGCTTTAGTATGGCCACATCCTTCCCATAGCAAGAATATGGTCTCCCAAATCATTATCGCCCAACATCTCATAATTCTAAAATCTCTAATACGCCTCCTTTTCAAGTCTCATTATTTGTCCGCAGACTAAAAAAGGAGGCGTATTAGAGATTTTAAGAATTATGAGATGTTGGGCGATAATGATTTAGAGACCATTCATCTTGCTATGGGAAGGATGTGGGCCATAGCAAAGCAAGATGGCGTCTCGGGCATATTGCGGTTGAAAATGGATGGAGACTCGCCGGAGTGGGAACCTCGTCGAGATCTCTTTCCTTCGAGAAGAGACCTTCACCTACAATGCGATGCTCCCATTATCGCTTTGGCGACTTCTGCTTCTTTGTATGGGATGTGGTCAAGCGATAACCGAGCTGAAGATGGAGAGGATTCCAAGAGAATCTTGGGATGAAAACTCTAGCAATGCTCGATGATTTGGCGTAGTAGTTAGATTTCTATTTTTTTAGTTCAAATTTTGTTTCGATTGTTTTTCGATTAGTGCGTTGTACTTCTCTTGGGTTTTTGAATCGATTATAATGTTTTCGCTTTTCTTTTATATTATGGATGTCTTATCCGTGATGAGTTGACTTATAAACTATATTTTTGACTTAGAGCTCATACCTCGATGAGTTTTACTAAGTTATGATTATACTTTGACTATAGGAAAATGATTCGAGGACGTAGATCGGGAGCCCGAGCTACTGCTACTAATAACAACATGAACCGAAACAATGAGGCAAACCCACTACCGACATGGAACCAAGAGAATGTCGAGGATGAACGCGCATTCAACCAAGCACCCGCATTAACTCAGGACCCGATTCTGGGCCGCTTCTCACCCCGTCTATGTGGACTAGTGGTTCGTATCACCGAACGCATTTCTTCGACCGATCGGGTGTACTTGAGGCACAACAGATCCTTTTCAGGCTTTGTGCTCGCACCAACCGGTACAAGATGCGGACGTCAGCGGATGAGCTACTAGAGACTAAGGCCTGCCGAGGAATGAGCAGCCCCAACATGGGAGGGGTTTAAGGAGATAGTGATGGAAAATTACTGTCCCCAACATTATCGGGAACAAATGGAGCATGAGTTTTAGATCTAAAGCAAGAAAGGGATGTCCGTTGTATCACGAGAGGAAATTCAACCAAATGAGTTTTTTCGTGAGTATATGGTGGATACTGAGATCAAAACTAAAAGCGACATGTTTACTTATGATAAGTATAAAATATTTATTTGTTTGATTAAAATACATGTATCAGGACACCGACAGGAGTATCAAGTGAATTCCCAAACACTATAGGTTTACACCAGGGATCTACTTTAAGCCCTTACTTTTTTATCCTAATAATTGATTAAATTAATAAATACTTACAAAAATTCATCCCTGAATGTATACTATTTGCGGACGATATAGTTTTAATTAATGAAACGAGGGAATGAGTAAATGCAAAATTGGAATCTTCGAGAGAAGCACTCGAATTAAAAGGTTTTACTATAAGTAGGGCTAAAACAGAATACACAGAATGCCACTTTAATAAAAACAAAAGTAACAATGAGACAAATGTTAAAATTGATGGACATGAAGTGAGTATAAGAAAGAGTTTTAAATATGAACATGAACAAAAAATGAGGGTAGCAGAGATGAGAATGTTAAGATGGATGTGCGGACACACTAGATTAGATAGAATAAGAAATGAACACATTGGACACAAAGTGGGAGTACCACGAATTGATGAGAAAATTAGAGACACGATTAAGATGGTTTTGACATGTTTATAGGAGACCTTTAGATGCACCTGTGCGACGTGTAGAAGGTAGGGAATCACTCACACAAATCAAAAAGAGACAGAGGAAGACCTAAAAATGTTTGGAAAGAATCTATTGAACAAGACATGTTATATCTAGAAATAAATGAAAATATGGCTTATGACCGTAAACGATGGTGCAATATGATCCGTATAGCCGACCTCACATATTGGGACTAAGGCTTAGTTTGTTGTTGTTGTATTTGTTTGAATAAAATCATAGGTTTTAATAGACATACTATGCGTTTTAGAAATATATACTTTTATTTTTGTAATAAATTGAAGAATAATTTAATTTGTAATTGATATTTACTAAGCTCATTCAGGCTTGAAGAAGTTCGTGAGCCATCAATACATTCGATAAATTCAAGTTCGAGTTCGGCTCGATGATAGACGAGCCAAACTCAAACTCTCAAAAGCTTGACTCGTTCGATTTGATTGCAGCCCCTGGTTTTAGTTGTTTGTCAATGCTTGATGCAGAAAATCAGAGAAAAGATTTTGTCTTCATTAAATCAAACGTTGGAATTACAACTCTGATTTATAGCTATCCACTCTTGGACTCATACCTGGATAAGATAAGATCTGATCTTCCCACAATCCCACCCAATATTTTGGATAATAACAAATCATGAACAACCTACTCTTACTCTACTGGAGGTGATTGTCTTATCTCATCTTACTAAAAACAAACACTAAATAAAAGATAAAGCCGACAGTTAAGACTAATTGAAAAGATAAAGCCTACCGAATTAAAACGAACTAACAACATCTCAGAGTTTCTACACTTGATGAGTAAATTGTTATATCCAGTGACTACAGTTGCAAAGAAGCTGTACTGCAGCATTTGAGACTGTGGCACTTGGTTGCAAACTTGCAGTGTGCTTAGCATATAATCTGTCTGAATATGCATCCATGTTTAAGTTTAAGTAAATAGTACTTACCATTGCTTTTGCTTGCACTCTCGGGTCATTAATTTAAACCATTTCTTCCTTTTGTATATTGTCCACAACATCAAAACACATCTGTAAGATGTTACGTTCTTGTTTCATATAGGCTGGTGCAACAGTGAATGTTACTGCAGGTGGAGCAACACCTTTGCACATTGCTGCTGATGGTGGCAACCCAGAAATCATAAAATGCTTATTAAAAGCTGGAGCTGATCCTGATGCCATCGATGAGGTAAAGCAGCAAAATTCACATGCTTAGGTTTTTCCATTTGATTGTTGCTGTACAAGTGGTTGATAAAAACATATTTTCTTTTATTAATATTCACCTTTACAAGATCATAAACAGATAACGGGATCATTGTCCAATTTATGGTTTTCATCCTTAAACCATTGTAGCTGTCTGAAAAATGGCAGGGACTACTCTCTGCCATCCAGTTAGTATTCCATCTTGCTCTGAAACTCTTATATACACACAAAATAGAGAAAGGGAGAGGGAGGGGTTGCTTGAGGGAAAGTTGATTTTATGAGTCAAATCTGCATGCAGGGGCGTATTCACAATTTTTTTGAAAATTCAGTTATCTATATGTATATTTTATTTTAAAATATTAATTTTAGTACTAAATATTTTTTTTTTATTTAGCCCCCCTCCCCCAAAAAAAAAAAAATTACAGGTCTAGCTCCGCCCCTGTCTCCATGTGTATCTCTTTAGTTTTCATTGACATTCTTGTTTCTTGCTTCGTACTCATATTTTCAATCCTGACCCAGATGTAAAATGGTTGATAGACTTAGTAGAATCAAGAATGTGTACAATGAAGAATGCTTCAAGTTCAGAATAAAAAAGGGGGATTAGTTCTAGCAAATCTGTTTATTTGCATGCCGAAAGTTTACCCTATTTTGGAAGAGAGTTCCAGGAATCTGCTACGTAGAACCGCTGTTTGGTTATTAGGGAAAGCACTCCATAATAGATACACTAATTAGGATACCGACATCATCATTGAAATCTTTGAAACACATTTAATATTGAAGTTGTTTCTTCTTGCTGCAGGATGGCTGGAAGCCAATACATGTGGCAGCCGCGAGAGGAAACAAGGTGGCTGTTGAAGTTCTTTTTCCTGTAACATCGGCAGTTGCATCAATTCCAGATTGGAGTATTGACGGAATTCTTCAGCACATGCAACATGAAACAGGGACGAAAGAGGTACATTGTTGATTAATCTTCCATATTTTCAAGGGTTGATAGCCTTTGTCATATTGATTGTCAGGATGATCACAGTGGGATATGCTATATTTCAGGTGTTGGTTATTCTGATATATACTTGGGGATCCTTAAAAAAATATCTTTTGTTTCTGGCCCTTTATTTTTCCTTTTCTTTTCTATTAACAGATACAAAATTTGTTTGATGGTATACAGTCTACTATTAAGTGGCCCTAGGATCAACTGCAATAGGTGGTTTTGTCTTATCATACTCATGTTTCTGCTAATAAGATTTTATATGGTTGCAATGTAAACACATGCAGGATGAAAATAAAGTCTCGAAGGAATCTAACAAAGTGAAGGATAATGCATCGTCAAAGCAAGATATGCCTGAGGTGTTTCTCGAATAAGTCTAAGATGCAATCTCTCTTTTTTTATTGACATAGTTTGTTTAGATGCATCTTCATCCTATACATTAGTTGCATATTTTTTGCAATCTTTTAAAATATTTTAATATTTTAAGATGCCAAGAGTTAATAGAGAAAAAAAATTAACTGCTAAGTTTTGGAAGCGTGACCTTCTGTTTAATGTTTCTCCCCCATGTCTTGTGAATACAACTCAAATTAGGTATCTGTATCGTTTTCTTTATTGAACAAAAAAATTTAATGTTCGTAAGTGTGGGAGTTTTATTTTAATCCGAACAATCTCATCATCCCCGCCTCCATATTCTCGTGAGAGGTTGTGAATGGTAAAATGGTTTTGGCCATTATGCAACCCAAAACTCTTTGGAAACTCAGAATCTGCGGTATACCGAAAAAGTAACCAGCAGTAATAAGTTCAATTAATGACAATGTTAGTGGCACCAAAAACTGTGAGATTTGGGTATGTTAATTATCAGTTACTTTGAAGAAGGCAAATCTAATTTTTAATATGATTTTCATTTTGACTTATTCATTAATTTCAATTGCTAGGTGACAGCTGAAGCCAAAAAGAAAGCTGCTGAAGCAAAGGCAAGGGCTGATGATGCTTTTAGGAGGCAAGATTTCATGAGTGCAATTGATGCTTATACACAGGTTCATATTTTGTCTGTTTCCAATGTTATGCTTTTAGTAGTCACCTGCTTTCTTTAGTCAACACTTGTGAGATTGGTGAGTTTTTTATACTCTATTCATGGATCTCTTAATACAATGATAACCCTAAGTCACAAAATCAGATAACCATTAGTGCCTCCTCCCACAGGTCTTATAAAAATATCCATAGAATTAGAGATGATCATGCTATCATATGATTTACCTGCAATGAATTATGCAAGCAATCATCCTCTATTTCAAAATTAAATATCGTAAGAAATTGGTGGTAGACAAGGAATAAGTTGCCAAAACAATAAAAAAATATTCCAAAATGGATTTTGGATCCAACTGCAGGATATGATAATTCTATTCTCCCGTAGCCTGACTATAAAACTTAAGTTTTTAGTTATATGACTTCCCTTCGTTTGATGAATTTGCAGGCAATTGATTTTGACCCAACTGATGCTGCTTTGCTTTCTAATAGAAGTCTTTGCTGGATTCGCTTGGGACAAGCTGAACATGCTTTAGCTGATGCGAAAGCATGTAAGGCTCTCAGGCCAGATTGGCCTAAGGCTTGCTATCGTGAGGGTGCTGCTCTTCGTCTATTGCAGGTGACTATTTAAGAGGCAACTCATGAAATATCTAATCTTTAAACTTTCTCCCCTACTCTCTAGTGTATGTGTGCCTGCGTTCAGATGCATGTGTATGTGTGTACATATAGGGATAATTACAAAGAAATCCAGAGATGTTTTAAAATTACAAAATACCCCCTTAGACCATCTCCAACCCATAACACCAAATTTGGTGTTTTAGTGTAATTTTGTCAAAACCACCTCCAACCCATTACACCAAATCTCACACCAAATGAATATTTTATTCTTTCTTTTTCATTTTATAGTAAGCAAATTTATGTATTTATACAATTATTTTATTTACTTATAGTTTATTACTATTAATGTAATTAACTAAAAACATATAATTAATTAATATTAAATTAATTAATTATATTAAAAAAATAAATATTACAATTAATATTATCACTCTTTAGTTTAAATTATAATTGTTTGTTAATTATTATTATTTATAAAAAATATTAATTAATTATTAGAACCATATTATATAAATTAATTATATATAAAATAAGAATATAATTGGAATTTAAATTTGAAATAGAAGAGAATTGTAGGGCTAATGGGGATATTGTATTACACCAAATTTGGTTTAAATGAATAGTGTTACACCAAATTTGGTGTAATACTATTCACTACACCAAATTTGGTGTAGTGTTTAGAGTTGGGCAGGAGATGCTTTTTTGCATATTTGGTGTTATAGTGTGGTATTTGAAGTTGGGTTGGAGTTGGTCTTAGGTTTGATGGTCACTATAATATTTTTATAAATGTCAGGAGAATTTTGAAATGTTTTTTACTTATGAAGTGGGAAAATGTAAGACGGAATCAAACCTTAAAGAGGTTTTTGCAGTTTTAAAAAACATCTGGATTTTTTTGTAATTACTGAACCTTAAGAGTTTTATTTGTAATCATCCCATATATATATTTGTTCTAACACTTGTTATATTTTATGTTGCAGAAGTTTGAGGACGCTGCCAATGCTTTCTATGAGGGGGTCATGCTTAACCCTGAGAATATGGAGCTTGTAACTGCTTTCAGGTTTCAATGGAATATTCTTCCCATCTTAGAATTATCGTCCTCCTACACCCTTTTCTATCAACTTGCAGTTTTAATCTTGGGGCACAAGATAAATGCCTTTTTACCTATGTGTTTGGTTTTGGATGCTGATTATTGGGTCTACATTGCAGGGAAGCTGTTGAAGCTGGACGAAAATTTCATGGTACGCAGCAGCAGCCAAAATCTTTATGAAAACAGTGTGCTACTACTATATGCCGCGACTTATTTGGGCAAATTGCCATTCAATTTTGTTTTTGTAACCACCCTTAGATTTTTCCCTTTTCCCGTACTTTCTGGCCGGTGTTATTGTCAGCGAATAATTCCGAGAATGATTCATTATATTTTTCTTTGTAATCTTAAATGGTTTTATTGTTTTAGCTTATTGCAAATATATATACCACCTTGCGAGTAAACAAATCTGTATCTTCAAGTGAATATTGATGGAAATTCTAGGCTTATTGTGTCATGAGGCTGTTTTGCAAGTTACTATTTGATGTAGTTTTTTTTGTTTTTTTAGGGAACTATTTGATGCAATTGTTGAAAAGTAATGCTTCTGTTTCTCTTAGAAATTAGAATAGATACATGATATCCAAAGTGCACCTCCTCAGGTGGTGGTTTGTAAATACATTACTGCATGGTAACCACACTGCATGTATGCATATGATCAGAAATAAAACTCTGAATATTAACTTTTTAATACAATTGTGGTGCTACAAGTATTTGAATATAGTTAAGACAGAAAAGCAAAAACTCCTGATAATCAACCAGTTTTTAACAAGGATTTATACGTCTCGTCACTTGCAACTGGAAAAGCCAGAGCAGTTCAGCAAGACTCCATTGAATACTCTTGACACAAGAAATAGCAAATTGCAAATGAAGTTTTCTGTGTGTGTACGTATAAGAATGCACATACATAAAGGTCTTTGGAAATGAAAAGAGTTTTATTAGACAAGTTAAAGCCTATTCAATACACAAGATGCAATAAAGAGACCTGTAATCATATAATTCTACATGAGACACAGCCAAGAAGACCAATGAATGATTACTGATTATTGACTGACAATCCCATGAAATATGATCACTTCATCAAGCTGCCAAGAAGTTTATGAATTTAAACAACTCAGAACGCATGCAAAATCAAAAGTTTTTGTCGTCAAATACACAACAATATAGTGATACTCCCTCCGTCCCACTAAGATAGGCTATATTTTCTTTTTCGTCCGTCCCAAATTATAGACTTGTTCTTATTGAGAGTATTAATTACACGACAATAGACTAAATTACCCTTATTTAATTCACTTTGTTTGAGACCAACAATGATATACTCTCATTTAATGCAAGGGCAAATTAGGAAGAATATGGAAAAAGATTATGATCCCAATTATATTTATTGTGTTTTCTTAATCTGTGTGAAATATCCTACTTGCCTATCTTATTGGGACGGAGGAATTATTATATGGGCAGTAAAATTGCAGGGATAAGCTAAAGTGCATTTATGATCTAAATGTTTGTGCCTGTTATTAGCACTTCATTTAGATACACTAAGTCTCATGATATCAAGTTCTCGACTCTGTTGAGTGCTCTTGCTTTGGCAACAAATACCAACGAGGAATAGGAACTTAGTTTTTTCCTCTCTTCATCCAGCAGGATTCTGTCTTGAAGTATAAAGTAGTATTCCTTCATCCATTTGGATAAGAATCAATGGTATGCTCATGAGGGGGTAAAGAAGGCCACTCTTTTTTGGATCTTTATGGAGTGCATCTCAAGCCATCAAGCCAATGATTTTTTTCCGCCCCCCGTGTTTAGATGGATTCTTGTATCGAGAACCAGCCTAGTCAAACTGATATCTACCTGAAGCCTATGAATTATTTCTTGTACTGTACCTCTAGTTTACACAGATTCGTTTTTCAAATCAGCCCAATCAAAACTGATTTTGTTGCATAGCCTAATAGCGGTTCTCCGTACCAGAGTAATCTGTCTTCAACTTCTAACAAAAGTATAGTTACTGTCTACCAGGGATTAAGCCCAACTCGTGGCATGCTCCTTGTCAAAGAAAAAAGACACAAAAAGTACGATTGATGAAGGTTAACTTAATCTCAATGCTTTTTTAGTCTTTACTTTCAGTATAAATCAAGGGTTATTAAAAGAATTATAAAAGACTTGTATAAGACTGTATTTATTTATTTACTTATTTTCTTTGTACCTCATGGGCAAATAAGATGAATGTCACAGGCCCCAAGAGTTTTGATGTCTCCCTGAACCCAAATTGGGATAAGTGTATTATCTTCAGAAGTCCTAATCTTGAATCAGTTCTTATTTACAAGAGTACATCCTATCTACAGACATTTTCACGGTGCAGCAAAAGGTGCAACTTGCAGATTGAACAGTCCTGTTGGTTGTTGCCCAAGTATAAACATAAGATGCAAAACTTTGATTGCATCAAGAATATTAACTCATTGATAAGTACAAAAGACTGGAGTCTGGATAAGTGACTGCTGGAATGCCCAAGGAAGACAAAAATGAAAAGAACATAAGATAGAGGACAAGCAGATTCCTTATGTAGTCTTTGACTCACTGTAAAAAAGGAATGGGTGTCGCATAAGGTTTTTTTGCCCCAGTCAAATTGCATGGAAGCAGAACTAATTACAATAAGCAACTTCAAGAAAGGCAAACATAAAGAAAGCCAAGGAAAAAAGTGGGAACAAATTTCAACTCAAGCATTCACAAGAATTCGGTTCGAATTGCAGATATCAAAGCAAGCATTGTTATAAAGACCACCGAATTCATAACTAGTACATAAACAAACTCCATATTACCAAGCATCCTGGCCAGAAACCAATGGCAGACAATTTCAATACAACTTAGATTGGCCCCAATTCAACGAAAAAACAATGGTGATTTTGTAACTCAGAAGGAGGATTTAAGCATGCTCTATTGACAACAACGTAGACAAACTTTATCCATCAAATACAAAAATCAAAGGAGAAAATTAGTTCACCTTGTAAGTTAGACTGCAAGCATTTACTTATATTATCTGCTCTGATCTTCAGAAACTCTGCATTAGGCTCACCACAATTTCCCCAGAAGGTTATTATCCAATCATTTTAGGTAGTAGCAATAAAACTCACCTTTCCCCACCAGAACTGTGATAAACCAATTTTTTGTCCTATCAACTCCCACAAAAAGCTTCACTTCTCAGCGGTAACTGTACATCGAGCCCGCAATACAATCTGCTAAGACTACAATGCCAAGTTTACTGATTTCAAAAATCTCCTGAGAAATTGGCAGCAAAATATCTTCAAAAATCCAAAAGAATAGTTGAATTTTTCTTCAAATTCACCCAGCATGAACATTCCCAATGGAGACAAAATTTAAACCAAAATTCCTCAATTTATCCAAAAATCCAATTCAACGATTCAATCGTCAACGTACAACCGAGAGCAACCCGCCTTCGGCCGCCTCACTCTCATCCAAAAACAAATCGTCCGTACACCTAAACCCAGCGTGAACACCAATCAAAACCACCCCAACAATCAACGCCACGAGAACATTCAAACCCACACGAGTAAACACCAATGCCACCACAGTAACCAAGCTCAAGACCACCAAAACAACACGGTCATCGATAATTCTTCCGAAAACGACAATTGGATCGTCGCGGCAGAAGTAGAAGTAGATCCAGGCGACGGATGCGATCAAGAAGACAATCATTGAGATTGGGTGGTAGACGAGGCTGCAGAAGAGGATGGCGAGGGTTATGAGGGCGTAATTGACACGGAAATGGTTGACGTTGTGACGGATTCGGGGCATGGCCTCGGCGTAGCTGTCGGGGAGGGAGAACGCGGAGATGTCGAAGAACAGGCGCCATGGACGGCGGGCGGCGTAGAGGGATCGAACGCGTGGGACTAGCGGCGGCCTGGAAGCGGGGACGGCGCCGTAAGGGGAAGCTGGGTTTAGGGGCATTGTTGTGCTGAAGAAGGGAAGGAAAGGAAAGGAAAATTGCAGAAGGGAATTTAGGATGGAGAGCTAATAAGGCAGATAAATCGTTAACTCCTCTAATGGTGATTAAGAGCCATCATGTGAGTTGAGATGAATAATGTACAATTTAAAATAATTTAGAATATTAAAAAATAAATTAACATATACTATACTTGGGGAAAAAACTTAAAGTTCAACATTGATATTAAAATTAATATTAAAAAAAACATTCGCTTAAAATATTAGAAAATAAATCAACTTTTTCTTTCTTCTCTTTTGTTTTTCTTTTATTTCCTCTTTTCTATACACTGTCTTTTATTCAGAATATATAGTGGTAAAATGATATATCATTCAAACTAAGGCGATTTTAACCTTTTTTGCCATCGAAGCTTTGGGACAAAGCTGTAGTGGATGTGAACTCTTTTCTAGGGTTTGCCATTCCGGTGGGTCTTCCTTCTACCTATCGAAAAAGGAAAGGTAAGCGCTTATCCCCTCCACTTGTACTTGTAAATAGAATGAAAAC
Source organism: Rehmannia glutinosa (assembly GCA_016081115.2). Classification (NCBI taxonomy): domain Eukaryota; kingdom Viridiplantae; phylum Streptophyta; class Magnoliopsida; order Lamiales; family Orobanchaceae; genus Rehmannia; species Rehmannia glutinosa. The sequence goes on along the minus strand of JABTTQ020000330.1, from coordinate 509,377 downwards.
TCACTGAGCTTTCCAACTCCGCTGCTACCCTGACTCTCTCTCGTTGGTCGTCTTGAATAAAATCCCCATACACTGGTCAATTGAGTGGAAAACTTCCATTAGTCAGTAAAGCTACATGTGTTCGGTACCCTACCCTTACAGTCTAGTGGCAATCTCTCCGCTACGCCCCTCGGACTATCGATCGAGGTCTTTCATATCCGATATGTCTAGACTAGCTTATCTTTCTGATTCATCGGATCACTAAGGAATTATTCCCTAGGTCTTTCTTTGTTCCTTGTCTTTTTTCTTTTTATTCTAATATTCTATATACGCGAAAGGGAATAATTATACTTCATACATATAAATGAGTTGATACCGGCCTCTTCCTTTATGTATATGGTCTGACGATCACGATGTGCCAGAATCTTTTTACAATCAATCACATGTTCCTAGAGGTGGACCACTAATTTGATCGATATCCCCTTTTTGGCTCACTCTTGGCACATTTCTCAAGGAAACTTCCTAAAGAAAGAAGAGACAACTGCCTTCAGGAAGCAACTTTCCTTCTAGTGAGTAGCTCTATCCGCTCCTTAGTCGTTCTGCTCAAGGAAAGCATCGCGTAGTCCCAAAACTCTTCGAGTAAGCAAAGCTCCTCTTTAGTTGGTCGAGTCGAGTGGCTTAAGGTCTCTGAACTACGTCCACCCTCTACCTTATCTTCTGTCGGAAATCCTTACTATAAGCGCTTGGGCCACTAAAATCCTGCCTAATGGAGAGATAGTTGGAGAGGTTACAAAACCCTATACTTTTCATTACAAAACCAATAAACCTGAAAAAGATGAATTATTTTGTGAAATTAACTGGAGTATTGCAACAAAAAAGTATGGATGGTACCCTGGGGCTGACTATTGAAGACCCGGATATTGATAGAGCAACGAAAGTGTCGTTTTAAAGCGATCTCTTCGATCGCTTTGACATGCATCAAAAGCGAAAAAACCATTTAACTAGAGTCCTGCGGAACATAGGAAATGAAAGAAGTCCGGTCTGGAGAGCACTCCTAAAAGACCTGAAAATGTTTGATATTGCTCATGAGAAATTCGTTCTTTCCAGTTTCGTTTGTTCATCTTTCTCCCATGCCTTTCTTGGTTGGACCAAGGCGATTCCCGTCTTCCTGAATTGGGAGAGCAAGTCTCTCGACAGCGAGGATTGCTCTATCTCTTAAGAAATGGGTTTTTCCAAACCCTGCCTTATTACTAATTATTAAAAGGGAAGTAGTCTCTGATGTGCGCTCTATTATTGGCTCCTATTCTGCTCTATTATTGCGTCGTATTCTTGAGGGGGTGATCGGGGTTAAGCCGCGTGGCGATACCCGCGAAAAACAAAGGACTATTCGCTCTTTGGGGTGGCCTTTCGTACTCAAATCCGAATGGGAAAGGACAATTATTCAAATAAGACTAAAATCTAGTGGATCCGTTCACTATTAATGAAAAGTCGGGTGGACATGATCCTTGTTAGGGAAGACAAGAATTCTTACTAATAATAAGAAAGGGTTAAGGGCCTTGGTTTCACTAACCCATATAAACTTTGCGGGTTTTTAATGCATAATAAATTCAATGTAACTTGAGATGAAGTCATATTTATTATGTCACAATGGGGTATTGGGGTCTCAATAGACCTGACCATAGTTTTGACTCGTTTGTTCAATGAACTGAAGCCACGATTAAGGATCTGGGGGCCATTGGTTAAGCATCAAGAAGAACCTGATACTTTTCATTAAGTCAACGACCCAATAGTTAATGGTCTATTTGAGCCCGATTAGCGATCGACACTCATTTAAAGGTGAATCCTTTTTTGTGTTTAAAATAATCTTTTAGTTAACTTTATACTAACAACGTATAACTATATATGTTGATTCAATATTACAAATTTTAGTAACTAATAAATCAATAACTTTAAGTTAAAGTTAATAATGAAAAAAATAGAAATATAAGAAAAATAGTATTAAGTGAAAATAAGTAGCTTGTGAGAGAATTGAGACGATGCGGAGAATGAAAGAGTTGAGAGAATAGAGAGATTGGTAATTGTTTCTGCGCCTTGTAAAAGTTCCTTGATGAACTTTAGTCAAAACAGATTTGAGAGCTATCATCGTAAGACCACTATAACTTAATTGCAATTGCAAGTCCATGTATTTTAAATGCATGTCACGTATAAATTAATGATACTATCAATACAATTGGCATAAAATGATAATATTTAGAACAAGTATGAAATGATACATAGTTTGGAATAGAAAATTATATGTCTTTCATTGCTCACTTAAAATATACATCTACATGAAGATAATATTATTTGCAACATTATCATGAGATGTTTGATTAAGCGCCCGCAATGTACATTCTCGGCATCAAGTCAAAGCTACAGACCGTTCATCTACAATCTACAAATATGCAAACCAAACCATGTTTATTTGCATAAACCTTTGTAACAATTACAGACTCTAAAATTACTTTGTTTTTATTCCCTATCTTTAATAAACAAATAACTTCTGGTACATGCATGGGTGTTGTTTACACCTAGCTAACAAAGTACAAGAACATGAAAAACATACGTATGAAAATCAAAATGCTACATAATCTTGGATGCTGCAAACGAATCTGGTCATCATGAAAACCTATGGATTCTCAATTTGATCAGTGTCTTTATTGTTTGTGAAATCCATCTCACCCTTAAAGGTGACTGCAACACAGAACATGCCACCGCTTATGCCCAATGCCTCAACTTCGTCTTCACTTGTTGAGGATCATCGCCTACGCATACATACACACACAATTTATATTTCTCGCCAATTCAAATTAATGTTGATTTTGAATGAATTAAGTTATGTATATACAAGCTAGGGTGGCATGCATGCATTTTTCTGACTTTAATTTGCATTTATAGTTTGCACTTTGCACATTGATAATAGATCTAATTACTAATAAAAATTAAACAAAGAAATGAGATATCCAAACATAATGAAAACTTCAATTGGCATGCTTTAACAATTACCTACATGCATGAGAATAAAATAGTGATCTACTTACCAAGAAATCCTATTTGATCAATGATAAAATATGGCTAGCTAGGCCATGATATCTATCATATATATGGAGGTTTTAATGTTTTGATTACTTTGGAAAGGCCATAATTAATTTTAAGTGTTCGACGATGATGATAACGGAAGATACGTTCAAATTTCAAACAATGTGGAATAGAAAGTGAAATAGGATTGTAAAATAGGAAATTAAATATAATCTAGTCCCACAATATAAGACTTTAAACCTTGATAGAAATCTCAATTCAATGCATGCATGACTTTCATGGATATATTGAGAAAGTATATGGGGAAGATAGTTTTTTGGTTTTGGTAACTTGGATTGTTTGGATATATATTTAGTTATCTAAGCAGTTACCATTAAATTTAGGTCAAATATCTTCCAAAACATTGGACATTTAGGCTAATTTTGACCGAAACTGTGTAATTTTACTGTAATTGCTATTTAGGACCGAAGAGTCCTAATGTGTCTAAGAAATTTAAATATTTTGGTGATTTGGTACAAAATTTGACACATAAAATTTGAGGGATTTTAATGTTTTGGTGGTACCAAATCACCAAAATCCCCAATTTTCTTGACATATTTGCATCTGATCGATCATAGTCAACAATTTCCAATAAAATTACACAATATTCTTGGTCAAAATAGAATCAAATGTCCAAATCTATAAAATAAGTATCAAAATAGTCCAAGTTACGTGACAAAAAAATTGTTTTCCCATAAGATACCTGGGCTAAAAATCTTCCAAGAATCAGAATGGCTAACGGGGCTCCCAAAAGAGCTCAAAGTCGAGGAGCTACCAAGCGACCGCGCAGAACCGGAGCTGGCGGGGCTACTGGAGGCGGTGGGGCTGCCGGTTGATAACTGCTTATTCCGATTCACCGCAAAATAAAGGTCGAGAGCAGGAATAGCCGTGGATAGTCGTTGTCCATGTTCTTGATTGAACCCAAAACCCAACTCAATGCAACCTTTGAGCTCATTGAGATCCTCGTCCGTCAGATTATTCGTCGTCCTCCCTCCTTCCTCCACGATCTGACGGCAACGCCTCTCCACGCGATGTTGCGTGGGACCTCGCACATCGACAGCTGTTTCGATAGTATCTTTTTTTGTTCTTCAGGTTTCTCCAGAACAACGAACCTGCAGTACCACCTTGCGCCTGCACCTGATCCTCGTGATCATTTTGTTGATCATCGCATGAGAAATTGGTTTTGGAAGACGACGATGATGATGATGACGATGATGGGTCGATTCTGGTTGCATCTTTTGCCCAATCTCCCATTTAGATCTGCTGCGAAATTAATACAAATTTAAACTAAAGTTTTGTTTCATCGACCGTGTTGTTTCCCCGATGAAAGGTAAGTGGCGGGCCGTGGCGGAGGTGGGTGGAGAACCGCCTCGGGCCGCCAAATATATATACACACACAAAAAGTGGTAGTGATTGGAAATTAAGCTATTAGCTGGGAATTGAATGAATTGAAATGGATTTTGTATTTGTTTCTTTTTGTTTTTGGTTTTTGGTGTTTTGTTGAATGGGGGAGAAACTACAAGTTAAAGGAGATGAATGATGAGAGTGGAAGCCCTTTCATTCCGGGGATTCTTTCTCCAAATTAATCAACCACTCATTTCTAACTGTCACCAATTACGTTTTATTTGGCATATATATACGGGAAAATTAGAAATTTAGTCCGCTAGTTAGTCAAATTTTGGTCTAAATGACTAAAGTTAGAAAACGAAATTTTCTAATTTCCCATATATGTGCATGGCTTTTCTTATTATATATGTATATTTTGATTGTTATACCTTCTGAAAGCATATATAGTGATATTACATTGGCATACATACGAACTATGGTTTTATACTTCTATTACATTCGTGAATTGTTGGAACATATGGAATTAGTACAGATTTATATTTCATCTATATATGTTGGGGTTTGAGGAGTTTTTGAAAGTTTGTTCTTTGATGTGAAAATGCAAGTAAATTTCAAAAAGTAACAGTGTCAAAAAAGTGAGGGGTTTTTGAAAGTTTGTTCTTTAATGTGAATATGCAAGTAAATTTCAAAATTTAAATGCCAAAGAATGTAATTATGACATTTTGAAGAAAAAAATTCAAGATATTACAGGAGAAAGAAACTGCGCCAGTAGGATTGTTAATTTGAAGAATACTTTTAAGAAGATTTAAGTTTCACTTGTGAAGAACATTCTGAAGCTTAAAAAAAGTGAACAAAAAATAAAGTTTGTATTCTAATTGAGATAAATTTTGACTAATATATGTTAAGGAGGCTTAATTGGTGCTTATATATGGTGCCACTTACTTTTATAGTTTTCTACAGGATATATGGACATGTTATGATTGCCCAATGCTGGGAAATGCATGGAAATGAAATTTCAAGATGATAGGCTGATCCTTTTACTTAAGTTTTTGTATTATGAAGTTGTGATTGTGATGTGGGCCGATTCCATCAATTTTTTGGTCATAGTCGAACTTTAAAATTGACCTTTTTTTCTGATATAAACTTAAAGGCAATATAAAAGAACAAAAGAAAGAATAATGTGCAATATATAAAACAATTCTATTACAGTTAAAAAAATATGACATCTATGTTCAAAAATACAAATAATGATTCAAATACAACTTGTCTTATATTTTTGGCGGGAAAAGTATTAATCAAGTCAATAACCAAGTTGTTCAATAATTTCATGCGAAATGTGATTTTATAAGTCATGTAATGGTTTTTTTTTTTTTATTTCATGCCTTTAAATTTGAGAAATTTTAAATTTAGAATCTTAAAAAGTATTAAGTACGTTAATTTTATTCGCAAGACTGCAAGGAATTCGACGTGGGCCCTTCATTCTTGGATAAATGTCAAATGTCAATTTTGACACCATCTAGTACAGTGGAATAGAAAATGGAATATATGGGGTTGTAGAATAGGAGATGTCTCTCTCACACACATGCAAATCATTCCTAGGTAGATTAACTGCAAAAATACATCCTCCACACATTTAATAACACATGATATAATCTAAAACCAGATTGCTGGTTGTATAGGATAAAATTTTCAAGAAAATTATGTTCAAGGTAGCACTCCTAGCTTATAATACATGAAACATTACATATTACAAAAAATATACAACTCAGAACTTAGACATCATCACTTTTCACACAACATTTTTGATTAATCATGAGGAAAACTCAGAAGTTTTCCATGCTAAAGGTAAAAAAAAAAAAAGGAATTAAATCTACCAGAAAGTCATTCTTGATCATGACTCAATGGCAGCAGTGATCATATCCCCCTACTCTTGGACAAGAGAATTTTCTGTTGTCTCTTCTTTCATTTCTTGTGGATGATCATCCGTGACTTTACTTTTTACATTCAATTTGCGTGCACCAATTCGATCGTTACCTTTGGGAGTAACCGGAGCATCTTTACCTTCTCTGTAAATGCGTGCACTGTGACAAGCTGCTCGTCCGTTAGATCCCTTTTCCTCTGGAGATATTTTCACTGCATCGCCAAAACTCTTTCTCCGTGTTAAATTTGGTGATTTAGCACGGGTCACTGGCACCTGATTTTCACTAAAACTTGTTAACTACCATGTTTTACCAAAAGAAAGTTCGAGTTTTTTTGAAGGGAGGTTCGGGCTAATTACAAAAAAATAAAAATAAAAACCAGAGATTCTTTAAGTTTACAAAACACCCTCTTATATTTTCCCTCTTCATAAGCAAAACATATTTCAAACCCCTTGATATTTATAGAATATTCCAACTAACCCCTTAAATTTAAAACAGAACCAAACTTGAGGGGTCTTTTTGTAATTTTGGAATATTTGTGGGGTTTATTGTAATTAGTCCAAATCTTGAGAATTAGCCCAAACATGAAAGGACTATATCTTTTCCTCCAGCTCATACGAATAAGGATGCTTGCTTATAGAATGGCAGAAAACCGAAGACAAAAACTGTGGAATATGAATTTACAGCTTGCAGGAGCATTGTTGAGCCAATGAAATATATTAGAAACAGAGAGTTTTACATTATCAGTAGAGCTTGTAGCTCAAGTGGCATCAATCCGGGGTTCGAACCCGATATCTTTAAGTTTCTTTGAATTTTATCCCTTCCCCTCCAACCAGTACTCCCAACTTATTAAAAAAAAGAAGAGAGTTTTACATTACCTTTTTAAGCTCAACCTTTGGTGGAGGCCCTTCACGGTAAAAACTAGGAACAGGATTTGCTTTGTACACCATGCTCTTCCTCAGCTGCTTTATGGCTTTTTCTTCTTCTTCCTACAGATAATTAGGATATACAAGAATTATTTGAAGCATTTTTTGAAATGTGGAAAAAAAGAGGAAATATCTACAGAAGAACCAAAAATGGACTATAGGAAAGCTTACCTTGATTCTAGCTTCATGTTCAAGCCTCTCTTTCTCCATGGCTTTATGTTTTTCCTCCAACTTACTGTAAAACTGAAAAATCATATGCAAGACAAAGGTAAGAAAGTATTTGCCAAAAGAGAAAAAGGAAAGTTTTGGAGATTTAGTCATTTAAGACCTTTAAATTGTGGTCCAATATCATTCAAAAATCTAGATATTTAGTCCAATTTTGGCGGAAATGTTGTCATAACTGCTAACTATGGCTAATGGGTGCTAATGTGTCTAATAAATTTAAGAATTTTGATGATTTACCGCAAAAATTGATACTTCAATGACCAAAAATCGACACATACAAATGGAGGATTTTAATGTCTTAGTGGTATTTTTGCATCATATCACACAAATCTCCAATTTTTTTTACATGTTTGCACTTGACCGATTATAGTCAAGAATATAATTTCCAATAAAATTAAACTATTTCGATAGGTCTTAACATCCAAAAGTTTAAAAGATATTTGACTAAAATTAAAGGTTACTACTTGGAGTACTAATATCGACTGAAAAAACTATATTCCCGAAAAGAAATGACAATAGACTACTACAAGTAATTAGTAAGAAATTAAAAGTTACCTCCTTACGTCTCTCCAAACGGTCCACGCAACAAAATTTTGGGCCAACTGGAACTGTGACTCGGGATTTCCGTACAGATGTTGCAGTACTATGAATGTTAAGGCCAACAATATCAATTGCAAGAGCACAGAAATAAAAAGACAACTACAAATTAAAGAAGAGAAGAAAAATCGAAACTCGGAATAAGGATACGAGGAAGCCAAGGACCAATTGTCTTCTTCATCATAAATTCTTTTATTGTGAAAATGCTGCTGCTTATTCAGTGACACTGCATGAGAGTTTGGCTAGAATAGGAATTGCCAACATCAGCACCATATTAGATTTCCTCTAAAGCAAATAATATTTGTTTTATCTTTTAAGTACCATTGGGTAACAATACGATGGTGAATAATAATTGGTTCCAATCAATATGTAAACAACTATGATTGTCAAACCTCAATGCAATCCCAAATGCTTGAACTCAATGTTAACTTCCTCCATCTCAGATGAATGAAGGTGATAATATATAATGCTTGTAAAATAGTCCATCATAGAACAACTGGGAAGAGATACAAACATAACATAGATTTAGGGATAATTACAAAAACACCCTGAGGTTCTGGCTAATTATGAAAAAACCCAAAGATGTTTTGCCTTAAATTTAAGGGGGTAATTGTAATATTTTTATAAATGACAGGAGGGCTTTTGCAATTTTCAAAAATCTCGGGATTTTTTTCGCAATAAACAGAACCTCAGGGGTTATTCTGTAATTATCCCTAGATTTAAAAAAAGGCACTTACCACAGAACTTTTGGTGGGCATGGGGGTATCCATATTGGCTTGTGATGAAAATTTGACACCAGAGTCATTGGATTCATCCCCATTAGAATGGTTTGTACGTGAGATTTGTTTATCAGCCTCTGCGGCAGGTGTCAAAGGCTCTATAGAATTTGCATCAATCGTCCCATTAACAGCAGACGGTGATGTTGACTTTACGGGCGAGCTCAACGTTTTGTCAGTTGGCTTCTGAGCCTCGGCCCTAATGATTTTCACCTCCGGCTCATGGTTCGTGCTTTTGATAATGCCTACCGCTTCTGGCTTCTTGTTACTTTCATCAACAGGTGTGCCTTTTACGGTATGACCGTCTGCTTGATCAGAATCCTTCATTTCAATTTTTTCGGGTATAGCTTTCGGAGCAACATGAACTGCACCGTTGTTGGTGCCGTTCGGCTTCACATTGACCACACTGGGCTTCTTTTCAAAGCGTAAGCCTGCGACGTCCCTCCCCATTCGCCTCCATGAACATAAAACCGAAACATTAATTTAAAATTTCATGAGATGATAAAATTAAGTCTGCATGAAATTAGATGGCTCGCATCAAATGGGTCGGGTCAGACCAGATAGAAAAAATCGGACCGCCCATGCCGAAATTCCATCGGGCTGCTTATTTTGAGCCCAAGCCCGCTCAACCCAAGAAAATGCATTTAAAATGACTGACCCGACCCGACTTTTCAGGTCAGATGGGCCGGGCCAAATAGGGTTGGTCACTTTCAGGCTACCAAATTGCAACCCAGCCCGACCTTTTAGCTGGGTCTAGTCCATTTTGACACCTCTACTTCACAACTATAGAGCATCTAGTATATGGGAGGAGAAAAAGTATTTTCGACATCTTAAAGTGGATATCTGGACAATTAAAGATTAAACGAGTCCCCTCCAAAATAACAACACATTGAAAGGCACTACACAAAAAGTCCCTCAATGTTCTTCATGTTGGTTAGGGATAATTACAAAGACCCCTTGAGGTTTGAGCTAATTACAGAAAAACCCAGATATGTTTCAAAATTACAAAAAAAACCCTCAGGTTTGATTATGCCTTAAATTTAAGGGGTTAACTGTAATATTTCTAGAAATATCATGGGGGTTTCGAAATGTTTGTTGGTTATGAAGGGAGAAAATGTAAGATGAAATCAAACCTCAAGGGTGTTTTTGTAATTTTAAAACATCTCTCGGTTTTTTTGTAATTAGCCTAAACCTCAGGGGTGTTTTTGTAACTATCCCTTTAGGTTATTACAATTCCTTGGTTAGAACTTAGAATTTCAGATTACAGCATAGTTGGCGATGTCAAAATAAGCAATCTGACATGACTTCCCCTATATTACATACTATAAATTTTGGTAGAGAACTATATCCTAGACTAGGACTACAAAGTAATAGTAGTGGATTCTCGGACCTAAAAGTATTTTACATGAAATAAGAACTTTCACAATAGGCCAAGACAGAGTATTGGTAAACTTTGGGTTTGAAGGATATTCTGTTTCAGTTAACATTAAATTCATCAAAGAAATTTAAAATTAAAGAAATCACCTTTCTGATTAAACTTTTGAAGGCAATGGGAACCCAAATAAAGTGGATCATCAAAAAGAAAATTCTCTACATTTTCATAAAGCCAACAAATAACTACATATTAAGGCCAATCCATCATCCATCAGCCACACATTCCTGCTTTTCAGGTCCACTCTCAAATTCATCTATAACACACACACAATGGCGGAGACAAGGGAGGCCATACTGGGTCCCGGCCCAGCAGTGCTAATAAAATAAATTAGTTAGAGCGTATATGATTTTCTTTTTAGTTTTTCATTCAGCTCACCCAACTTTTGTACGTTGTTTCTACCATTACGTACAAAGATAAAAAAGGAAACCCACAAAATAATTGCACACAATCAGCAAGAAAAAGCTCAAAGCTCCCTCATTTGTCAATCCTAATTTAACATAACAAGATTATCAAGAGGATTTCAAACAAAACATAAGAAAAGCTCAGGAAAACCCGCCAAGATAGAGATAACACACAACAACAACATGCAGATCATATCAGACAATGCAAGACAAATGCATGAAATGGTTGATAACAAAAAGGGCTGCAATTGAAAAAAACAAGAACAGCAAGAAAAAAAATAAAAAATAAAAAAATTCTTACAAATGGATTTTCTTTCCTTCTTGTCTCTGTTTTGAATATGAGTGGAGAAACACAAACAGCACCTCCACCACCAGCAAATGTGAGCTCAACTTTCTCCGCTCTCTGTTTCTCTCTTTCTCAAACCAAAGGGCGCTTTATGTTTTGTGTTTTTCGTTACAGCAGTTCTGTTTTTTTGTTTTTCAGTTCTCTGGTTAGTCTCGAATCCCGAAACCGTTTATGTCGGGCTATTGCTGATTTATTTATGGCTTTCACTTATTTTTTACTTTTCTTATTTTTCCCTTAAAAAAAGAGATAAATACACTTACCCATCCGAACTATGCTGATTTTTACACTTTTCCCTCCAAACTTTAATTCGTGACACTTTGCCCCCTGAACTATGAAAATCGTTACACTTTACCATATATATACAATTTTGCCCCTAGGTTTTATTCTTTTAAAACAATAGTTCAAGTTATCCCTTTAAACTCTATTTTGTGGCAATCTACTACATAATAATAAATTTATTGCATTAATCTTTAAACATGAAATTTTTACTCCGTAATCAATTTGTTTTTCGGATTTTTCGAGAAACGAGAATTCTTATTTTCTGTCACATGTTTTGTTCGTGGCGTTGTTACACCTACTTAGATCCAGTCTCTATTCAGAGGTTTTTAAAAGGATCATGTCAGGTTTCCAGCATATAAACTCAACAGGACATACTTCGATCAAAATTCTCATTTCAAGTTTAAATCCGTATACGAATTAGGTCTATAGACTGAAAATGAACATAGTCCATTACGACTAATATCAGGCCCAACATGCTTCCGTAAAATTAATAAATCCCTTAAAATTCATACCTTATTTGACCGAAACAACACCGGGTTACATGGTTCGCAACACCACCATCGGAAAATTCGCCCCGGATCGTTTGACAAACAAATCCTCCTCACTGTTCAACCTCACCCTCGGGGGAAGATGATCTGCAAGTTATCCGACTCCTTCGTAAATCATTTCAAGATGTAGGTTCGTTTCTCTACTCCAGGCGTATAAGTAATTCTTAAACGGGATAAATTAATAGTACATTATGAACATATGTTGAAGCAGAAAGCCTCTTTTTATTAAGAACTTAAAGAAAAATTTATTACATTAGTAATCTCCTTTTGGGAGGAGAAAACCTGTTTAGCCTCTCATAAAGACTATCACACTCTTGTACATAAAATTAAAAACTAAAACTCAAAATCGAAAACACTGGAAATTCTAAACTCACAACAGAAAGAATTTTACAAAGAAAGTTTATTGTAAGAAGACTAAGGGAAATGTTCCATGTCCTCAACCTCCTTCAAACTCGGTTTAAATAGATGTAAGTCCGGTTCAATTTCGGACTTGACTCTTGTTGAAATGTAAGACGTCATTTGCTTACATCAAACTCTTGAATTATTGCTTGCTTCCACTTGCGGCAATTAGTTAGTTGGCCTTTCCCTTTCTTCACATGGATTGGCCCTATCTTGTCAGTATCCGGTTCTTTATACAAACTTCCAAATCCTGACTCGCCTTTGTCTTGTAATACTTTGGACGACATCTTTTTTATGGACCCACTTTATGTCTTTTTGTTGAGTGGGTTGTTACACATCTGAGTCACATGTCTCCACTAGCTTTGTTGGGGAATCTACTTTTTTGATGGTCCCCAAAACTTTGGATACTTCAGTGACTTTTCTTCTTCTCCGTCGCCGGGTCTTCTCCGATCGACTTTTGGCCGGAATCCTTTGCCAAATTCTGGTTCCTTCTGGTTTTGACATTCGGGACAGACCCGAAGTTCCCAATGGCCGATGTGAGCCATATTGCAGTATTTCCGGCGAGTTTCTTTACTCCCCGGTAGCTTGTTTTCCCACAGAAGATTTCTTTTCTTTTCGAATAAGTCTTCTGCAAATCTTGTTGTTTTTCCTGTCATAGTATTCAACAGGAATGATCCGTTCACTGAATTTTGATAAAACTTGAACGGAAACTTGACTTTGTCCATCTCAGTAAGACAGACCCACAATCCCCATGCCCTTCTTGTAGTAATTTGATCTTCGGTGAAGGTCATGGCTAATTGTACTTCTTCTGAACTAGCCTCCTTGATATTTTTGAAGGCTCTTTCATCTGGTCGTCGAAGCCTGATGTAATGGAAGGCTTCATGTCCACCTTTCCGACGACTCTGTTCTTTATACTTATGAAATACGCTCCAACGTATCCCCTTGTTTTATCTTTGTCATTGTTGGACCAAGACTCGTAATCGCTTCCTGGATCCATTTTGGTAATTTTGTGATCTCCTAGGAAGCCTGGTGAAGTAGTATAGATCGAGGCCAAAGCCCCAAACTCGTACCACCTCTTTCTTCTTTAGGGCTGAATTTGGTAACATCCAAACCCTTGGATATTTTCGAGAAATATCGATCTTTATTTTTCCGGAGATATCCCTTGCCTGGTAATCGCTTTCTCCCAATTACGCCCGGTATTCCCCGCCAAGAAGAAGAAACTTTAATCTCGTTAATATCAACCTTAGAAGTACCCATCATAGGCCTAAGATTGATCTCTTCGCCCTTTACCCCTGACGTCTTTGGGTTGATGTGATAACTCGGGATTTGACTCTAGAGTATCGCTTTTCCTTGGGCCAACATTTTTGCCGACTTAGGACTTGTGCTAGAGTGCTGGAATCTCTCTCTCGGGTTGGGAGCCTGCGCTCTAAACGCTCCGTTTGCTTATTAGCGGCCGGAGGAGTGGCCTTGAAATGCCGTTCTCAATCGAGAGTGAGACCGGACACATGCTCGTATACGATCGGTTACTTTGTCCGATCATTCCTTTGTAATTTCCGGCCAAATCGGCATTGATTACCAGGGTATCAAATTCTCGGAGTAGCATTTCCAAATGGTCTCCAAGATGTCTTGAGGTCATGTGAGGATGGAATCACTTCAATTCCTCCATCTCTTGTTAGAAAATCAAGAACATTTTCATGAGATTTTATAATGACAATATCATAATCATAATATTGACATTCAGACTTGCCATCTAAGTATCCTAGCTTTTTCCTGGTTTTGATTCAATTTTGTTTTTCGAAAGGCTTTGACACTTGAATTATCAATTTTAAGATAAACTTTTTAGCCAAGAGAGATAAAGGCCATTTTTTGAAAGCCTTCTCATCGCAAAAGAATTCTTTCGTTGATATGCCACCGAAGTTGCTTCACTGCGTAAATAGACCGTAATATCTCGCATGACACTTCTCCGTTCGGTGTGGCTTTTGTAAGAACTCACCCCACCAATGATCACCGGCATCCGTGTAAAGCACCGATTCATCTTCATCCTGTAGAATTGCAAGTTTCAAAGCTTTTTGCAAACTTCTTTAAGTTGCTTGGTTCCTTCTTGATGTTCATTTTTCCATTTGAATCTGCATCTTTTTTTAAGCAATGGGCTAAACACCTTCCTGTAATGTGCTAGATTGTTTATGAACATTCCAAAGAAATTGACAACTCCAAGAAAACTCAAGTCGCTTCTTGTCTTTCAGGTGTGTCTGAAATCCTCGTATCTTTTCTACAATATGACTTTGTAGGATGATTCCCAGATTCGTCGATCTCAATTCCAAGGAATTCAATCTGTCTTGTTGCAATCCTTCTTCTCCCGAAAGCACTAATCCTTCTTGTGACAAACATCCAAAATATTTCCAAATGTTTGAGATGCTCCTTCATGTTCTTTGATGCAATTAAAATGTCATCGATATACACGAACATGAAATCTGAAATAATCTTTGAATAGATTATCCATCTTCCTTTGATATATCCGGGGTGCGTTAGCCAATCCCATAGGCATTACGTTCCAAATATAGTGTCCTTGTGGTGTAGAGAAAGTCATGAACTTCTTGCTTTCTTCATCCATCTTAATCTGGTAGAATCCGTTTGCAATCGAACTTTGAGAATATCTTGGCACCTTTGATACGATTAACCGGATGTTCTCTGCTGGATATAGTATCCGTCGAACTCCAAAATGTTATTAATTCCCTTGTAATTAATAACAAGTCTTAACTTTCCTCTTTTGATTTCTCCATGGTTTTCGACTAAGAATCCTGGGATCATCTGTATGGAGAAACTCCTGGTGAAATTAACTTAAGGTCAAGATGTTCCTTAAGTATCTTACTCGCATATCCTCACGATCCTCCTGGTTCATAAGGATTGGTTTGAATCTTACGAACTAGTACTCATTTCCAGGTTTAACCTTTAAGGATGCTTTGAGCTCATTCTTGTCCCACCATGCCAAAGGATCTTCGTTATAATTCCTTTGGATCTTCTTCTTGATATCCTCGAGGGATATTTGTTCGTCTATGGTAACGTCACTCTGTGGATTCTCCATTAAACTCATCCATAATTCTGCAATGGCTTCTGGAGTGACTCGTTCTTCTCCTTGTACTCTGAATGAATACAAGTTATTATCCCATATCTTCTGATCCTTCTGAATGGAACCAAATTGTCTATAGGATAATAAAGCTTCACCAAATTTCCTTCGATCCGCCATTTTTGGATTGCGAAGTTTGGCTTCATCACCACGCTTGCTGCGAAAAGAAATAGGCATTTTTCTGTAAAATGCTTCCCGCAGTCTTTGAACAATAATCTTATGATCACATAATGTTGTGAAAATAAGTCTTCTTGTCTCGTTCTCCTCTGTAAATTGCTTGAATGTTTGTAGGAAGTTGTTTCCTAGCAAAACATCTGCACCTGTATCATGGAAATAGATTGGTGGCGTCTTCACTTTGTACCATGGGGTACCGCCCGCGCCTCCGATCATGATTTTTGCTTGTTTAATTCCCCTGTTAAGGATAAGAATCCCTTTAGAGAAATCTCTTCCTGCAATAGCTGGTAAATCTTCTCCAATTTCTTCAGAAAAACATCCGGCCTTGCGAAGTACATATTCCGGACTGAATCAATATAGGCGGCGAAATACTCGGCCTTGTATTCAAAGATATAACATTCTCGATAGAAATGTATATGGAGAATGGACTCGTGGTCATCCGATTAATATCTTTTATCGCCCACTGTGAACTCCATTCCGTCTTATAATCTTTCCCAAGGTTTGTGATCCTCAAGAAAATCAATTCCCGGTATTAATTGTTAGGGTTTTCCTGCAACTCCCGTGATAGTAAGCTCAATTTCTCCTATCTTGAGTTTCCTTTATACCTTCCAACTATTGGTTGTTGGAGATAATATAGAACATCACAAGGAAAAATATTATCCTTTTTGAGTGATGTCGAATATTACTTCAACTTCTCGCCATCCTTCCTCGGACATTTCGGCTCTCTGCCGTATTGAAAACATCTCGGGATACGTTGAATCGTACTTGGTCTCTTTTCTTCCCAACGGCTTCCTACCCGTCATTCTCCCTGTTGGAAAGACATCCTTCTTGCTCAACTCCGAGACTTCGACTTTTGTTGAAGACTGGTTGATCTTGTATTTTCATATCGATCTCCTTTATAGTGGGAGATTCAATAATTTCTGGTAGAACCACCCTGGCAAAGTCCTCGAAGATTCTTGGGACTTCAATAAATTTCTTTCTCAAGAATACTTCTGAATGATGTGTATTTGAGAGAGCATAGGATATCTTGTATGTGACCGAGTAGGGTCTGTTCCCTTCTTTCATCAATCCGACTCTTTTGAAATCTTGATGAAGAGTTAGGACTCTGTTGAAATCTCGATCTCTCAAATTGTATGCAATTCTAGGATAGACATTAAATGTCAATTTCCCAGCATACAAATTTCCTGTAACTGCTCCAAGGCATGAATCCTTGAGATTTGAGATTCGCTTATCAAATATAGCCAAATTGAGTGGCGAATCTATCCCTTCTTTGAATGTTGCTTTAATAATGACTCTTATGGCTCCGATATAAATCCATGAGAGTGTATTTGCAACTTCTCTTTTAACTCTACTTTTGATCTCCTGAATTTCTCTAATAGGGACCAACTGCATCTCGATCAGGTTCCCGGTAAACTCCATCGGAATGACAAATTCTCCGGTTGTTACCCTGTGGATAATTTGGTGTTTTCTATTACGAAAACCAATCTTATCCAAAGCCTTTTCCATCGCTCCTATTGTAAACCCATCATAGATCTGAAGCTTTGGATCTTCCTTCATGATTCTCATAAGAGTTTTATGAGAAACTGTAGTGTGAGAGAGGAATCCTGACATATCCTCCCTGACCGTCTACTGAAGAATTTCTTCTTCACTCTGATTCTCAATGGATTCACTTCCATCATCGAATAGATCTCTTCTTCATAGATGTTTTCATCTCGAGGGAATATCCTCAAATTGATACACCAGTATTAAATCCACGATAATATATAGCTTCTTCGATTTACGGTGTAGCCTCGAACCGTCGACTCCTCGTTTTTGATTATGCGGGCCGTCCGTTGAGATATGCCCTCTTGCTCGCATGTCCAAAGGCAATTACGATCTTTGAAACTTTCATTAGCTCGGTGTGAGCATGCCGAAAGTTCTTCTCCCTGGTGTTCTCATTGGTACTTGCTTGATTAGAACCGATGATGAGGCTCTACTCCTGCTTGGTGGTGGTATTTGCCCGATTTATAACCGGGCTTTTTGTTTTGACCAAAACCTTCTAGGTCTCCATGAAGACCGCTTTTTTCTTCTTTGCTTCCTCGGTGGTATGGATGGCTTCTATCCTTCTTCTTCTTGTGCCGCGCTTGGTTGACCTCCCACCACTTTGTTGGGATATCATTATCCATGCAACATAGAGGAACTGTTTTGTTAATTCCTCTTAATCTTTTATAATTCTTGTATAGAGTCGCTTGGTAACACCATTCGATAAACTTGGCCTTTAGGAAAGACATTTTTCCTCGCCCACGCTTCTACTTGACTCCCCTTTGTATTCCCGATAAGCATTTCTCTCCGGGGACTCGGAATCTTGGCAAAGAATAGCATTTGTGCAACTTCTTTTCCTCAATCTTGGATTTCCACCTAGTATTCGGTGAATAACTTGATATATTCGTCAATATGACAAATATCCAAGAATAACTTCGAGCTATAGAGGGCTTGTTTATATCTCTTTCTTTTTCATCCTCTAATCCTCGAAATAACTTTGTGCCGATGAACTGGATTTTGAATAGTTTTGCCATACCATCGACAATTCCTTTAAGTGATTCCCCGATGTGACCGAACTTTTCGTACTAGCATCGGTCATATCCCAGACAATCTTCACCGATCCTTCAAGACTCATTTCAAGTAGTAAAATGAATGAATCCTTTGTAAGATCGAGGGTTCTCTTTGAAATTCTCATAGTGAAGCCCGTTCATCAATGAGAACTTCTGCATTTTTAAAATGCGGATGTCCGGTTTAACATCAACCCATATGGATGTATTGGGTCGAGTGCGATCTTCCATAAGGCGCCGATAAACATTCGGCCTTCCAAAGAGGGTTGTCTAGTTCCCTTGAGTGGGTTTCGACCTCCTGTCCTGTAAGTGGATCACTTAGGTTGTGAAATCCCCGGCGTGTGGCATCCTCTCGTCCCGAGCTCCATGATGCGAACCCGTCTTTCTTTGACGTTAGGATTAATTGGTGGCGGGTGGTGGAATTGGTCTACCTTGTGGGTCATAGCTAACCAAAGGCGATTCATCACTGCGTTCATCTTTAAATCTACAATACCTAATCCTCGAAGGATTACGCTGGGTCGTGTAGATCTTTAAGATTCATCTTTTCCATATCCATCTTTTTTAATTTTTGATGGATTTTCCTTTGATTAGAGCAATGAGCTTCTCCTCATCTGTCATCTTTCGTATAACTTCGGTTGGTTTCCCTTTTTGGTGTAAATAGGGTACCGTCCCCAAAATCAATCGTTTCCTTCCTCCGGATGAACTTGGCACATCCTCCAGGTTCTTGACTCGTCTCTGAATATCATGAAGGATTTCAAGAGTTTCCTTCTCGATATTTCACCATCGTCTCCATCCGGTTACGGATCGATGAACTTGTCTTTGGTAGATGAATATGGTGGTTGCCATAATTACTGCCGTCTTACGGACTTCTCTAAGATCTTCGGAGAACTTAGATTTGTCTAGAAGTATCTCGTTCCACTCGGGTACTCCATCGGGAATCATTGTTCGATGGGAATTTTCATGAACCATTTCTTGAAGGTTCATCAAGTGAACATACAGTCAGGTTAAGCATCCGGAATCGCTATAGTATTCTCTGCTCGCATTTTGCCTTGCCTTAAGGTTTTCCGTCGGCTCTGCTGTTCTTTTTCTTCATGTTGGTATTCCCAATATGAAACCTGGTCAAGTGTTCTTGTGCATACATCGTCAATATTTGACGATATGTCTGTAAGGGTACATCTCGGACATCGGTCCGAATCCATAATCTCGGAGTAATTTCTCCTCACCAATTGTTAATTACATAAATATAATAAATTTAACTAAAAGTTCTTAATAAACCTAGGCTCTGATACCATTTTCGAGGGTCGCATGACCATGAGGAGTAAATGTAGATCATACAATAAAATTTATGGCATAGGAGGTAAAGTGCAACAACTTTGAAGTTTAGAGGGTAAACTGTAAAACAACTTTCACAAAACTAGGGGTGAATCTGTAATTTAAGGCAAAGTGTAAAATTTCGCATAGTTGGGAGGGTTAAGTGTAACGATTTAAAGTTCGTATGGTTAAGTGTAAAACTTCGAATAGTTTGGGGGGTTGAATGTATTTACCCCTTAAAAAAATTATATATATATAGAGAGAGAATTTGGTTCAAATGAGACCACTCTCTTTAAGTGAGACAATGTGGACTAATCATGTCCATTTATTTATTTTTTTCAAAGGCTGGGAATTAGTTGAATTTTCAGTGTTTTTTTATTTTGATTCGAATGAGGATAAATTAGTCATTTACCATATAATTGATTCATTAATTCACAGTCCCCACATGTTTTTGTTTGACAATTTTAATATACATTTCATACTGGGACGGATCTAGAATTTTTTTATGAGGGGGGCACAAAACAAGGCAAAAACTTGTATAAGATGGTCACATCGTGTGACGGAAAAAAAGTAAAACTTTTATGTATAAAAGTAATATTTTTAGGGTAAAAACTAATATTATGTCTGAATATACTAATTTTAGTTAGACAAACAATCTATTAGTTTTTACACTAAAAATATTATTGCTTACATTAAAAAATATTATTTTTCATTTCTATTGTACGGTGTGACCATCTCACATGAAACATACTCACAAAACAAATACAATAATAAACTACATTAAAAATAAAGTAGTTGTAATTATAAACTACATACAAAAAGTTAACATGCATGCTTTGTTCTTATTATCCAAATTAGAAGGTTTTAAAAATAAATAATAAAAAATTCAAAAATATTGTTATGCGGGCACGTGCCCCCATAGTGGGGGTTGTGCATCCGTGTATGATTACATATATGTTAAACATGCAGTAGCCAGTATATATATGTTAAATATGCAGTAGAATCATCGCAAAGCACATACACGGTCCCCACACGTTAATGAGCGTAATTTTCTCTCTCTCTATATTTTATTCCTTAATTCACGGTCCCCACATATTTTTGTTTGACAATTTTACCCTTATTGTGATTTAATTAATTGGTTAATCTATTATTGTCTTATATTAATCCTAGCCTTTGATGTATGTAGGGGTGGTTGAGATCAGTCCACACTGTCTCACCTAGGAGGGTGGTCTCACTGGATCCTCCCCCTATATATATATATATTGATAAAATAATAGAGGTCATTTTAGTACTTAAAAATTTTCATCTAATAGGTCTCAAGCTCGATCCACACTGATGTTATGTGGGTTAATTTTTCACCTTTATATGTGGTTTAATTTATATTGTGATAGTGCAACTTTAATTTTATTTGAATTGTTATAGATTGTTGGTTATGGTATGATTTGTATATATTCTCAAAAAAAAAAAATAAGGAGGGAGATATCATTGGTTAATTTCAACCATGTTGTATCGCAGTAAAACAAATTAACTAAATTATAAATGTGCAATTGGATATCCTTTTATTTTGAAAATTTTGCCTTTTTCTAGAGCATACTAATGAAAAAAGAAAATTGGAAGAGAAAAAAAATGAATTTTGATTGTTTGGATATGAGATAATGAAAGCTTATTTGATATAGAAATAGTAAAATAATGATTGAATATGGTTGGCAGTTAGAAATACGATAGTAAGTGAAGATTAAGTTTTATAGAAAATTGGTAACAATTATTAATGATTTGGTGAGTTTTTGAAATATGTGTAGAAGTTATTGGTGAAAAAATAAACTTGGAGTGTATATGCATGTGTCTCTCACATATCTAGACTCATTGGACGGTCTCGTATGAGTTTTTGCCTAAATTTAGCATGTGTTGTGCATGGGGTGAATCTCGATGGGATACTCCACATAAATCCTAACACTTTGAATGACAAAGTGTAACATGAAAAAAAAAAGAGTTTGGTATGCGATGTGCAAAAAACGCGAGAGTTGACAACAAAATGTAATTCAATGAGATTCACGATTTTCAGAGGAAAATCAATAAGTTTATCACAGAGTCTGCTCAAATAATAACAATTAATTTGACTTTAACTTCTTAAACTTCATTAACATTATTGGAAATCTAACCAAATTAACAATCTCACCTTTAAAATTTAAAATTCCAACATTAAGGAGGGTGTCCCCACCATAGAATTTGAAGGATTTTTTAATCAATGGAATTTCATAGATTTTTAGAGAATTCTATGGATTCCATTATGGATTCCATCGGATTTTAACGGAATTTCATTCTAAGGAATTATGTAGATTTTAATAGAATTTAGTAGAATTTGTTGGATTCTATAAGAAATATATGATTAATTTTATTTTAAATTTTAGGGTGTAACTATAAATATTTTATAGATCGATATAAAGGGGGTTTTGCAATATTTCTTGCTTATGAAGGAAAAAATGTAAGACGAAATCAAATCTCAAGGAATTTCCTATAATTTTCAAAAATATCTATGTTTTTCATAATTAGCTCAAACCTCAAGGTTTTTTTGTAATTATCCCAAAATATAATTTTAAATTATCAAAATATGAAATAGTTTTATAAATAACTATTATTAAAATAATTATCCCAACCAACAACAACAATAATGATGATCAATAATTTACCGGAAACACCAAAATAATGCTTCTGATAAGATGAATTAATGAAAATATATCAACTAATGATTCCCGACAAAGTGTTATTCTAACATTAATTTTTTTTAATTTTTTCTACTAAGTTGTCTATAAAATTAAAAATATTAGCAATCAGAAAAAGTCGACAATAAACTATACAATGATTATTCACAAAAATTGGTAGAACTTATGTTGAAATGTTGAGATTTTAGACAATATACGAGGAGAGGTACACGAGAGAAAAATAAGCTATTTTTTTTTCTTTTTTACCATGGACAATATTATTATAATATTATTGCTATTATTATAATTATTATTATTATTATTATTATTATTATTGGTGGAAAATGGAATTTGAATTCCGAGGGGGGAAGGTGAGAATTTGCCCTTCACAAATATAGCTTTGAATTCCACTATTTATAAAAGAAATACATGGAATGCATTGAATGTTTAAGGATGCTGGATTTTCGTGAAATCCATTAAAACCCAAGTTGAGTACATCAAGATTTAATGAATTCCATAGAAATCCAAATTGAAGACACATAGAATGTTATGGAATTTTAAACTTCATTAAATTCCATCATTGGGGACACTCCCGTAAAGCTCTTTAACAGAAGAACTAAAGGTGCCCTAAAATATAGGGCAAAATATAATGACACCCCTTGAACTTGGTCATATGTCTCATTTATCCCCCCTAAACTCGCAAACGTAATACTTACTCTCATCAATCAAAGTATAATTTAATGTTTGGACGAAATTACCCTTAATAAAAATAAGTATACATAGTTCTTAGTAATATTAGAATATTTTGTACCCTATTTGATTCACATTCTTATTCAATTCATAAATAGTATTTTTTCTTTCATTGTACATTATGTAAGTTTAAATTTAAAAAACTAAAGCAATGTACAATAACCGGACAAAAAAAATTAAATATGAAAGATTAATAAAAAAAATTAGCTATTAACGTAATATCATAAAAAGACAAATAAATATATTTTCTTAAACCTGATTTAGTTTTAAATTTTACATTTCCTCATTTATTTTTTGTTTATTTAATATAATTCGTAGTCCAAAACATAACATTAATAAATTATCATTTTTTTAATGTATATCTATATTATACGAACTGAAAGCAATTAGTCCTATTTATTTTAGACGATGAATCTTGTTATTTGAGCAAAGATTGTTCAAAATATATAAATATTACCAAAGAAAATATGTATTATTCATTCTTTCTTACTGTACCATTGCATATATCATTATATTAGCAACATAAATTATCAATAATTTAAAAAAATAATATGTATGTATTTTCAGTATACAAAAATATATTTATTAGTATTATTTGAAAGAGTTTAAAAATTAAAAGTTAATTTTCCATTGAACTCAATTAATCAAAATAATTGCGACATTCAATATATTATTATTTGTTATACTAATATATTATTAGAATATTGTTAACTTTTGAACTTGATCAGTTACAGATTGCTTTTTCTGAAAAATGATTTAATTAAAGAACATAATTCAAAATTGAGGTGCAATTACTAAAACATGCTAAAAATAATTGTTATTAAGGATAATTTTGTCCAAACATTAAATTATACTTTGTTTGAGCGAGGAAGTGTTACATTGACAAGTTTAGGGATGACAAATAAGACATATGATCAAGTTCAGTGGATGTTATTATATTTTGCCTAAAATATAATTTGTACAATTTTTCTTGTTTGTGATTTTTATCGACAATGAAATTTATGTTACAATTATTCCCTTACTTTAGTCATTTATAAGTCATTTAAGCTAAGCCTAAGTCTTATATATATATAGATATATATATATATATATATATGGATTGGTTCAAATGAGATCAACCCCTTTAGGTTAATCCATAGGAACACTTATGGATTCTTGATTTAAAATTTTAAATGGTGTAGATCATTCTAGTTATTTTAGGCTAATAAGGGTATATTTGTACTTTCTATATCATCAATTTATTAAATAGGCGGGTTAATATCTTTAATTACTATTTTTAAGGCAAATACAATCTTACCTTTTCAGTTGACCGATTTTTAGGGACAAAAAATGCATCAACTCTTTTCTAGGAATTGTACTTTTATACCTGGTTTTGTTTTATCATATATTTAGTTCAGTGGAATTGTATACTTAGTTAAGTGGACTTGTATACTTAGTCATGTTTTACTGTATATTTAGTTCAGTGGATTTGTATACTTGGTTCAGTGGAATCGTATTCTTAGTTATATAAGTAATTTAGTAAGTAGTTTAGTGAATTTGTATATTAGTTCTGTGGATTTGTATACTTAGTTCAGTGGAATTGTATACTTAGTTATATAAGTAATTCACTAATTATGTATTTAGTTTAGTGTAATTGTATATTTAGTTAAATGTTTCTGTATACTTAGTAATATTTTAATGTATAGTTAGTTCAATGTAATTGTATACTTAGTTAAATGTTTCTGTATACTTAGTAATGTTTTAATGTACAAGTAGTTTAGTGTAATTGTGTACGTAGTTAATTATTTATGTATACTTAGTAATGTTTTAATGTATAGTTAGTTTAGTGGAATTGTATACTTTCATTAATTGTTGCATGATTCTGTTGCCAAATTTGAATAATTTGTCGGTTCGAATGGAGCAGTACATGTTGTTTTTGCGATGCAGAGATTGTTGTTGTGAAGAAGGGAGAGAATGGAAAGGTGAATCGTGTGATTATGGGACGTCATCAATATCATATCACGTCCCTAATTTGTAGGAGGTGGTTATCATAATATTTAGTTTATTGGATTCCTATTTTAACCCTTCTAATGTATACTTTCACATTAATTGTTGTATATATTTGTTCATATCTTGGCCATTGATTTATTTTTTTGATGTTGTAGATCTGGTCCTATGGTCTTGCCTAGGAGGGTGATCTCACATGATCCCCTCCAGACACACATACACACACACACACACACACATATATATATATATATATATATATATATTTATAGGATTTGGTTCAAATGGGACATCCACCCTTATATGAGACAGTGGGGATTTATTATGACCATTGGATTAACTTTTTGGATGATTCAGATTAATTCCATTATTTTAGGCAAGTAGTTAATAGATACACATCATCAAGGTCATATGTGTAATTTGACCAATTTTTGGATTTTTTTCTATGGGATATTCTGCCATTTTTTAAGAGTGTAAAGGGAAGTTATTAATTACCATATTTTAATTGGAGCGATTTATGGGGGAGTTATTTCCATTCAAAACACCACGTCTCTTCTCCTTCTTCTGATTACACGCATCCAATCTTTTGAGATATCAAAACCACTGTAAAACTCTCCTCTCTCCCACCCATCGTTCACTTCCAATCTCAACTCTTTTTTTGGTGATTTTTTTTTGGACTGGAGTTTGCGCGTCTCCTCTCAGTAAGTTTTTGTATATTTGTTTTGATTTCTTCTTCTTGGTAATCTTATACCAGTTTCGATTCACCGTGCGGATGCCTTGGATGCTTGTAAATTCATGATTGATGAGATGAAGGCATCGGTTCCGATATGGAAGAATGAGGTTTATACCAATGGAGAGGTTTGAAAAGAGAATTCAAAGTTTATGGAGAGACGGGACGAGCTTGGGAAGCCCGACTCGGGTCATGGCAGAGTATGTTACAGGAAATAGTTATGGTGGAGAAGGGACTAGAAAAAAGAGTGGTTGTGTCGGAAAGGTGAAGATGGATATAATATTAGAATGTTGTATAATTAGTGCAGTTTCACTGCGTAATTAGTATTAGAATGTTGTATAATTAGTGCAGTTTTACTGCTTTTTTGAGGGAAAAAAGATGTTTCCAGATTTGTTTTGGGTGGAAAGGGTATGTATATATCCTGTAAAATCAAAGCAAGAATGTATGTATACTCACTATAGATTTTATGTGTGTTTAGTGAGATGTTAATGTAACACGATGTATAATTAGTGCAGTTTTACTGCGTACATAGTATTCGAATATTGTATAATTAGTGCAGGTTTACTGTGTAATTAGTATTAGAATATTGTAGTAGAACGTGTTTAATCCTTCCAAATATTTTAGGATGAGTGTACATACTAAGTCAATAAGAATGTGTTTAATTCTTCCAAATAATATTGTTTATTCACTTTAACATTATTGTGTGGTTAAGAGCGTTGTACTGTATAAATGTCAAAATTTCATTGTACTATATATTTATTTCACCGTGTATTCAAGTGCATTTATTTTATACAAAAAAATAAGGACGTGTTTAATCCTTCCAAATAATTTAGGTTGATATACAGTATACATACTAAGTCGATAAGAACGTGTTTAATCCTTCCAAATAATACTGTTTATTCACTTTAATATTACTGTGCGGTTAGGGCCTGTTCACTGTATAAAAATCTAAATTTCACTGTACTATATATTTATTTCACTGTGTATTGAATTGCATTTATTTTATGGGAAAATGACACTATAATTTAGGAATTGTCTGCTGTTTTTTTGGGGGCTCGTTGAGTTTGATTTGGTAGGATTTTTGTTGCCGTTATTTTGTGTTTATCACATTCTACAATTTAGGAAACGTTGACTACATGGTTGGTTATTTTCTTAATTTGTCAATTATACCCTTACTACTTATAATTAATAATTATTAATATAAATATTAGCCATTAAATTTGGACCCTCAATTGCAATATTTCAATAGCTTATATAAATCTCCACTATCTCATATAAGAGCGGTGTCTCATTTGAACCATCCCATATATATATATATATATGGATGAGATCTCATGTGGCAGCCTCTTACCATGTGGCAGTGTGGACAGATCCCATTCCTTTATCCTAAACAATCAATGGCTTAGATTAGCCCTAAAAAACACCATTTTATATTTATTTTTAATGCCAAAAGGGCAGTTCCGTAATCTACAAAAAATGGATAAATAAATACCATAATTAATCACCTAGAATCAAGGGAGATAATTGCAATCTTGCCATAACAGAAATACGTTAATTTAGGAACCAAAAACACGTAATCTTTCATCTTCTTCATTCTGCATTCATCCAAATATCAGCAGCAATAACGAGTCTCTCCCCCAAAAAACACAGAAAACACCCCTATAGTCAAAAATTAAAAAAAGACAAATACCGCATTTAAAATGGGCGATGAGTGCACTGAATCACAACATAATGACATGTTGGTGGACAAGCCTGATGAAAGCTGGGTTTCGGGGGCCTTTTTTCCTGGTATGTGTGTTTATGTTTTGAAAAATCGTAGATTATCCTTATTCATTTTGTCCATGTTTTTATTAGAAAATATGGAAACATAATTGATGTTTATCTTAGTGTAAAAAAATGTACAGAATTGTACACAATATATATGAGGTTCGTGTACACATATCTTTACTATTGTGTCCATATAGGCATGCAATATATGGTGTGGGATGGCACGGGTGATGTTAAATATTTTATGGGTAAATTATGTGTACACATATTGCAATATAGTTGCACAAGAAACAAGTTTTCGTATATAGATATGTATATTTTTGTGTTAATTTAAAATGTGATATCATGCGTGTTTGGATGTTTATTTGAGACTAGAAATCAACACTTAGAGTGGTATACAAAGTCCACAAACTTGTATATTTGGGACATATTTTGGTGTATATATACGAATACTTTGGTGATTTAGAATGAAAACAAAAAAATGGTGTTCAAATAATTCCATAACAGTATAAAAAAAAATCTTATTTTAGTGTACATTGGCTTCAATATTTGGTGATAAGTGTAAACATTAAGTGGTACATTGTTAGATTTTTTATTTAGAATGTTGTACGCTAATATTGAAACTATTGTATAATTTGAAAAGAGTTTTGTGTATACGTTTCATTTATTTGGTGTTTAAAAAACTTCGCAGATACTAGTGATGAAACAATCCAGTGCGTCGAAATACGAGAGCGTCTGGTAATATCACCCGGCTCTACCAAATATTGGATACCTAAAGTTGAACAAGATAAAATACCGCGAGTGGGCATGCATTTTAGGAGTTTGGATAAGGGTGTGGAGTTTTACAGGGAATATGGTAAACTATACAACTTTGACATACGAATAAGAACGTCAAGGAAATTTAAGAAAAAAGAGATCCGTCTGCAATATATTGTTTGTAACATGGAAGGCTACAAACAAACGTCGTCTGTGGTCGGTGTCGAGGGGAGCAATTCACACACAAAACAACGAACTAGAGTGTCAAACCGTTGTGGATGCAATGCCCACTGCGTACTAGAATACACGACGAACGGCGCGTATGCTATAAAAAATTTCGAAGAGCGTCACACACATTCTTTCAATTCGAATCTTATAGACATTTTCTTAAGGTGAATCGGAATTTGAATTTTGGGCACAAACAATTCATCATCAATTGTTCAAAGGTCAATATCGGCAGTTCAAAGACACACCACCTATTCAGGCAAATGGTTGGTGGATTTTCTCAAGCGGGGGCGTTACCAATTGATTTCAAGAATTTAAAGAGAGATTTGAAGGCATACATACGAGATGCATACGCACAATTAATTATCGACAGATTCTTGAAAAAAAGGAGACGTGTCCAGGAATGACCTTTAGTTATGACGTGGACGAACAAGACCAACTAACAAGACTTTTCTGGGCGGACCCCATTTCAGTGAGAAATTATGCAATGTTCGGGGACGTTATATCATTCGATGCCACTTACAACACAAACAAGTTAGTTTTTGGGGTCTACATGTGGCATATATAGATGATTGCATGCGTAAAATAAAGAAAAAAATAGAACTATTGTGGTGTAAATATATAAATATGTATGTGTATAAATAAAGTAATAATTGTGTATTGTATAATTCCATAACTTGCTGCTTAATCCTGTATTGAAAGAATGTACTCTGCAGTTAATGATCGTAGTACACAAATATAATACCTTTGATAGTTATTTATAAAGTACATGGTATATAGTTATTGCAATATTGATATCTGCACAATATTTCGTATACGTAGGTACTTAATGGTGTTTGCACCATTCACAGGCATTGACAACCATCGTCTGTGTGTAACGTTTGCTTGTGGATTGCTATTGAAGGAGGATGAGGAATCCTATGTATGGTTATTCAGACAATTTTTGGATACCATGGGCAAGGAGCCGTACTACATTGTGACCGATCAGGATCCAGCGATGAAGAACGTGTTTCAAGTAGTTTTCAAGACCGCAAGACACCGCTTATGCATGTGGCAAATAATGGAAAACGTTAGCACAAAAGTGGGACACACTTTGTTCAAGAATGAAAAATTCTTGCGTCGTCTTAACGCAACGGTTTGGGATGAAAAACATGAACCCACTGAGTTTGAAAAATTATGGCATTCTGTTATAACAGATTTTGAACTAGAAAATCATCCGTGGTTTACTAAAATGTTTGAAATCAGATAGAGCTGGATCCCTGCTTATTTTTGGGATGTTCCCATGGGCGGTTTAAAGCGGACTACATCACGGTCTGAGAGCGCAAACAGTTGGTTTGGCGGATTTACAAATCCACAAGTAAATTTGGTCGAGTTCTTCATGCACTTTGACAGCGCAATGGAGTCGCAACGACACGCCGTACACAAACTAAACAACGACAGTGACACTCTTATTCCTCAGTGCAAAACACCATTGGGGATTGAAAAACATGCTTCAATATGGTACACGCATGCTATTTTATAAAAAAAATTAGCCTAGAGATTGCAAATGCGTGCTACAAATGTTCAGTGCACGTGGTGACCCGATCTGGTGGTAGTAGTTGTTCCTACTCAATAAAAGACGAATTTGATGATGTTTTCAATGTACAATACTGCAAGGAAAAGACAGTTGCAGCGTGCAACTGCAAAATGTTCGAAATGCACGATATTTTGTGTCAACACATATTCGTTGTATTCAAGGACCTCAATGAGAGTCCCAGGAAATACGTGCCTAATTGATGGATGAGGATATTGTCCATACATCCGTCAACAACAAGTGGGCAACTGTACGAATTCAACGGCGGTCAAGAAGCAACAACAACACTAAATGAATTGTGGTCCACCTTCCACAAATGCATTCGACTTGCAAACGGTAAAGTAGAAAAATTGGCTGACTTAGCGCGCTTATTGTCTGAACATAAGAACAAGTTAGCCCACGAACAAGATGGACAACATGACGGGGGCGTTGAGGAACTCTTTGAGAATTACTGCGGCTCTACTTCTCAAATGGAGATCTCAGTTTTGCCACCACAACAAGCTCGTAACAAGGGCAGCGGGAGCCGGGTTAAAAACATACTACAAAGACAAAGGGAAAAGACAATCCATGCAAGCACGAAACTAAAGAGAAAGTGTGGCACGTGTGGCAAAATTGCATCACACAACAGCCGTACATGTCCCGAGCAACCTACATAATGGCAGAAACTTTTCCTGTGTTTTCAAATTTTGTACACTCTGAAAACTGTTATCAGATTTTTGACTTATGTTAAATGCATGTCATTTTATTATAATTGAATGTCATTTATATTATAATTGAATGCCATTTGTATTCTAATTGTGCATCATTTTTGAGTCCATTTTGACATATTTAATAAAGAAAATACCCTGTAGCGTAAACACTTTGATATTATAATTGCTATCTGCGTGTCTGCTATCTGTTGATAATACACAACGTTATAATATAAATTGACTTTTAAATTTTTGAAGGATTACAATGACTTCCAAAAGTAATAATAATTATAGTACTTCAACACAATATCGAAAATATAGTATATTTTGAGCATATTGTGGTGTATATATATGATTACTTTGGTGGTTTACAATCAGGAAAATATGGTGTACAAATAATTACATTACAGCATCATAAACTCTTATTTTGGTATACATTGGCTTGAACATTTGGTGATAAGTATAACATTCAGTAGTACATTATTACATTGACTTCCGAAAAGTAATAATAATTATAGTACTTCAACACAAACTGCTTAAGAATTATGCATACACACGATTCGTTAAACACCTTCAACTGAATAACAAAAAATACTACAATATGAACATATATATACCAAAACAATAATAAACATATACCGAAATGCTGTCAACATGTGCACTGTTTACACACTAACCATACAACATATAACAGGGAAACATGTTTGCTTAAGATCGTTCTGACATAAGTAACCCATAATGTTGACAGAAATGCACGGGTAAAAATATTCTAGTCTAATATAATAATTAAAGTGTACTTAGACGCTTCGTCTAACAAAACAAACTCCTCAATCGATAACCAACTACTTTCCACTAACAAATTTTTTGGCCAAACCAAGCACCCTGCCTTTCTCTTGGTTCAAGTCGTGCATCAGAATTGCATGGCAATATAGGGTCCTCAATCCTGGGAACTCCGTATCGTCGGCCTTGTCAAATCCACAGTCCCATTTCTTCAATGCTCCCCCATGTAGGTCTCCATATGACGCATGGCATAGACCCAACAGTCGACTGTGTTTTGCTCCACCCTCCACGACATGACGAGTCTTGTTGGGTGACATTTTTCAACATTACGCGATGACTGGTAGCACCCACGTGCTTGGAGATATCGAGAGAACATATCTAACTACAAAAGAAAAAATGAAAAACAAAAAATGAAATCACAAAAAAATAAATGTTACCATCAAACTAATCATCCAAAAAAAGAGAAAAAATGCTCCAACATGTGCATTTGTATGTTATATAAAAACTAATTGTATACCAAATGAAACCTAAATGTATACCAATCCATAGCTATATTTTCATCAAATTAACATACACAATTAAGAATACAAAACAGAACTAACTATATACCAAGTAATTTCTAGTTGTATACAAACTCACAGTTAATTTATCATCAGTTCATTCTCCACGTTCTAATACCACAAAAAATACACAAAAAACGTGAGGTATTTTACCAGTTTCTCCGGCATCCGTGCGTACTTGCTGCAACTGGTACCACCATCCGAACAACTGTCCAAAATGTGACAGTACTTCTTCTTTATATTGACACATATCACGAACAAGTGCCATCCATTTATAATAGGGAAGAAGAATTGGATAACATTCAGCATAATGTATACTCGTTAAAATTTACATGGCGACCAACAAAAAAAACATATATATGCTACAAGGTTATACCATCTCAATGGCCTGCAAATTCGCCGCAGTTGTGTCCACAACCTCCAAGTCAAAAGCTTCCGAAAACAAAGCCAACCTCCTTTCATCCAACTAATCTCGTGCAGGGGACACAACAAGGTATAATTGTATGTCGTAAAAAATAATTATAGCAATTAGACACTAAGACATGTACAACATCACTGCTAATATTACCACATTCGCTAATTATATGTATACCAAAGTGTAAGAAATTTTACATCACATCTATGAAAGCTCAATGCTACTGAATTATCACCACTAAATCAGTGGCAAAATATAGAATTACACATCTAATATTAGTACAAAAATATAAGTAAATGTACACCACAATATAAGTAAAATTGCACCAATTATCCAGTAACAATATTCAAAAAAGACTACAATTAATGTTACGTGGTAATGTAAATAAATACGCGCCATGGTGTTCAACACCGCAATTAAAAAGAGGGACATACCGTCACCAAATTCGTCAGATTAAACTTCGGGGGGGGGGATTAGCATCCCTTGATTCCTCCATTTCGTTCAACATTTTAGCCCACACGTCAATGACGTTTCCAGATATGTACTCCCCGTGCCTCATTGTCTCCAAATCTTCTCTTGTGAGGACATTGTCTCCCATCCTAAATATAACATCGGTTCTACATACATTGAATGAAAAAAAAAATAACTAAACAAAACTAATGATGAACGAAATTTATAAAGTAAGCTAATTGAAAACCACATATTAAAAAAACGTGTAACCTTGTAGCACCAACGTTATCAAAGACCCACTTCGCAATGGCATTGTGAATCTTATTCATCTTTTGGAGAAAGTCGACACGTCTCGATCGGAATGGATACAACAACATGACTTTTTTCTGCTTCCTTCTTGTGCTCTTCTGCGTTTGAACAATCTGCGATGATCGCTCGGTCGCATCTCCTTTAATCAGCTCCTCAGTCCCCACCACATCGTCACCTGTGCCAACACCAATCCCATCCTGCCCATCAACCCCTTGCCCCACGTCAACATTCCCCTGAAAAAATCCCGTTAAATTAAAAGAAATGCCATATCTACAACACATATATAAACAAAAAATAAGGGGAGCATATGTGGAAAAACAAAGTATTCTTACTCCCTCATCATGCGGCTCCTCCCCAACCGGGTGTTCCTTTGAGTATTGACGTGATGTCTCGAGCGTCGACCAATTAGCAACGTTTGGTTCTGCGTCAACCCAATCACCAAATTCGGTATATCATCAGATCCTTTCTGGAACTCCTCCCGCCGACGTGTAGCTTGTTAAACTTTCTCCAGAGCAGCTATATTTTATGGGTTACTCCAGAACGCGTTGATCTGTTGCGATTCACTGGCAATAGTATCCCCGGTGACGGTGTCTTCCCCTGGTCTGTCCCTGGAAAAACATATAAACTTCCTAACAACCTTTTGGATTTTCCCAAAATCGGGGTTCGCAACCAACTCCCTAGGGGCATTATTCAACAGTGCAAGGATATCCATAACATCTGTAGCTACGGTCGCCAGCTTGGCCAGAAGACTACCAATAATACCCTACACCCAAAATAATAAATAGTTGTCAAAATTTTCATACTCATTTAAATGAATCTTGGTGCTTAAATAACTATCAAATTGTATAAAACAATAAAAATTGTGCACGGTATATATTTGGGACAAATATTATACCAAACAAGAACTAATTGAACATTTGTCTGTCACTACTCTTATACCATTTTGCAACCATAAAACATGACATCTTGTATGAATTAAAAAAATTTAATTAGTTAACAATATACCATTTAATAACTAACATTATGCACCCTTGCTCGCTCATATTATGCCAAAAAAACCTACGTTACGAAAATATAAAACTAACATAATAACCTATCCTATGCACCTGGCTCTCCAAGTAAAAATGGAAAAAAAAAACTGATATATATTCTGGCACCTACACACCACCAGCACTGAATGTCGGGGTCAGCACCGGAGGATCGTTGCGCGCTCCAGGAGCATGCATACCAGCAGGATTGGTTGACGCTGACAGTGGCTGATCATTGCGCGATCCAGTAGGAACGACCTCGTCAATTGGGCAATCAATGTAGCCCAAACCATATCCTCCACGCTTCATTTTGGCGTTATTCCTATCCCGAATGCTTTCAGTCATCAGCGATCGCATGCACGGGACCACCCTCGGGAAGGCGCGAATAGCCAGTACAACTCTGTCCATATATAAACCCTTTGATACAAAAAAATGGTTAATTATATGCTGATTTTGTTTAAGTCGAATATAATTGACAGGTACTTACAATCAAAAAAATGAGCGGGCCGTTGAAACTCTTATTCTTTGTTGACGTCCATTTCTCTTTGCTCTCTATCAAGGTCAGCAAGGTATGCTCGAAAACTTCTTTACTTCATTTTCCTTCATTGAACTACTTCCAAAGATTTGTGCCTTCATTAATTGTGTCCATTTTCACTTCAATTAAAATGATGTTTAAAAAAACCTTCCAACGGTTTTAATCGAAGGCGAGCTTGTATACAAAACTTAATTAACCCTTGATCATCGATCATATCCAATGCT
Source organism: Rehmannia glutinosa (assembly GCA_016081115.2). Classification (NCBI taxonomy): domain Eukaryota; kingdom Viridiplantae; phylum Streptophyta; class Magnoliopsida; order Lamiales; family Orobanchaceae; genus Rehmannia; species Rehmannia glutinosa. The sequence continues at coordinate 474,410 of JABTTQ020000330.1, read as the reverse complement.
GTGCTATAATGAAGCAGTTCCTTTTGTATTTCTGTAGTTTGAAGGGCCCTCCCATTTCTACATTCCTGCACTATGTCCATTCATGATGAAGTCGACAATCCTTGTGGTTTTCTGGTGAAATTTGTACCATCTGGTTTAGTGTGATTTTTTTAATAAATCCAATTTCACAGGTTAAGAAGCACCGTATTAAATCCATTTTTTTTTTTGCGCTGAAGAGACAAAACTCTTTTCCATCTTTGACTCTTTTCTTTCAATTTTCCTTGATCGTAGGTGACATTAAGACATGAAAAAGTTTCCTATGTGGCTATTCATGTTTCATCTTAATGTTGCATGAAATCAGAAGATATATTTCTAGCTATGTCTCCTGAACTTATTTGAGTGCTTGGTGTAGGCAGTCAGTCAACAAAATATCTATTTCTTCTAATGTTTTTCTCCTTTTCTTTTGTTCTCTTGTGTATTCAGAACAACCAAGGTTCTTGTTGTGCTGACCCATCTGCTGAGGTATCTATCTGTGTGTGTGTGCACTTGCACTGTTTAACTATGCACGTTATGGGCTCAACCCTGCACAAGTATGAATTCTGCATATTTTCTCTTGCGGGGAAAATATACTTTGCAACCTAAACTATTTATTTTTGCAATTAACAACCTAAACTTTTTGGGTTTTTCACTTTGCAACCTCCAACCAGCCAAAATGGGAATATTCCAGGAATATTCCCCCATGTGATCCATAATATTCTGGGAATATTCCTAGAATTTCCAACACCGGCTAGCCGGAGGTTGCAAAATGAAAAAACCATGAAGTGTAGGTTGTTAGTTGCAAAAGTAAATAGTTTAGGTTGGAAAGTGTAAAAATGGCCAAAGTTCAGGTTGCAAGAAACTATTTTCTCTTGCGTGAATGCTCAGGTGATTAAAACTGGAAAATACATATAAGAATATTTCAGGATAAAAAATACCTCAGTAGTACTAGTAGCGCTTAGCATAACGTTTTGGAGGACTTATAGGCAACTAAAAACAGAGAATAGTAAATGGAATTGGTGAATTGTTATTGCTATACAAATATACGTCAGTATATAAAAACTCCTTGGAGATAAAAGAGGAAACTAATCTCCCTAAGAAAGAAGAAGATGGAGAATAACACCTTAATAAAGAAGAAAATAGAACTGATCCCTAAAATTCTCTATACCAGCTAACTAACCAAATATAGCACATAATCCAATGGGGTACGTAAATACACAATATTCTAGGAGTTCTTTCAATATCAACTAATATTTTTGCTGGGTATTCATCCATTTACGCACAAAGGCTCTCTTGCGTTATACGATTTTTGAGTTATTTATAAAGAGTTGGGGTCAACCTAACTCACCTTTGTCTCAACCACCAGCTCTAAGGTGCTTTTCAATATTAATTTTTCTTAAAGAATATTTTTGTAGAAATGTTCAATAATATTATCTTTTAGAGCTGAGTAAACTTTAAATTATTGATCATTTCTCATGTTAAGAAGCACCGAATTGGATTACACTAAGAACAAAGGGAAACTTGAATAGAGTTCAAAGTACTAATATTTAATAATGAGACCTCAAAATATGAATTATGATTTAGATGTTAAAGAAAATTCATTAGATTTAAGAGATCACAATTGTAAGTTTCTAGTTGTAGTAATTTGAGTAAGTGACAATGGAATTAGCTCACATGTCCACATCTTTGATCTCTCATCCACAAAGTAGTTTGAATGGACACTGCACTAAAGCAACGGAAGAAGTGAAATGATAAAGCCACTCCGTGGTGGTCTTTGTTTCCTGTAATATGGTAATTCTGAAACCTTATTGAGTAATTGGTAGTTGAATGAAGACATGGCTCTAAATTATAGAAAGTGAACTTTACAAAAGACCTTGCTACAGTACCTTACAATGTATTTCATCATAATTCCTGTTTCTTCTGTCCCCTGATTGCTACTTCAGTTGGTGCATACAGAATCTTTCAATGTGCACATTGACATTATAGGCTCTTTCATTTCTATCGAACCATTAATGCTTGCTTTTAGCAAAAAATTCCTATAGCCTAATGGCTCATGATCTGCTTTCTCATCAATGTGCCAAGAATGCAAGAACAAAAGCTGGACGAGATTATAAGAGTTCTGAACAAAAGCCTTAGGAGAAGAAACATTCTTGGATACCACATTTGAAGTTAGCAAAATGAAATATGAAGAAGAGATCTTAGCATTTAATCTAAACTTCTTGCTGGAACATAGCTCCGAAGTTGAGTTAGTCTTTTAAATTGAAAAGATTTACAGCAATCCCAATTTGAGAACCACAAAATGCTGCTTTCTGTTCCTATAGTTGTCGTCATGGGGATAATACTTTAGCAATCTTCATGGTGGACAGACTTCACTTATCTTAAAATCTTGCACCACTTGATTTCCTACTTTTTAAAAATATACTTTCTTTCTGTCCTTCCTTTTCCTTTTTTAAAGCATCGTATGAGCCATTCATGAAATGTGCTCGAGAACCACCGCCTTGCTTCTTCAAATTTTACATACATAAGAGAAAGACTACTCATTTTTAAACCACAATTTTCAACTAGAGATGCACAAGAGAAAGACTATTCTCTGGTGTAACACCACCTTGATTCAGCAAATTTTCGACTTACATAAGAGGGCTCACATCCCTAAAGGTGGCTGGGATGGTTGGATTTACATGCATATTAATTTGTAATTAACTGCTAAATCAAATCAACATATTTTTCTATATAAGCATTTTTTTTACAAAACAAAGACAGAAATTGATTGACAATATGACATAAAATTGAAAATTGAAATGCGCGCTCACGAAGAATAATATAAAGAAGCAAAAATCATGGTCTTGGTAATTCACAAATTTGCAGAAGTGTACCAAGAGGATTTGGATAAGAAATGGTATTGTCGGTTTATTGGTCACTGGAATAGATTCGTGGAAGGAATTTCAGTTTGCACCCTGAAATCACGCTTCTACCTAATTTGGTCCTCACAAATCACTTGAAACGGCTGTCATTTAACTCTTCGTTTGTACTAGTTACCGCTTCATCTGTATCTCGTCCGTGATCTTCACCAAAAGCTGGTCCACTTGAGCCCCACAAGAAAACAAAGTTTAGCAAGATGCTCTACTGCTTCAATTGGACTGTTCGCGTTGCAACCAAACGACTTCTTAAGCAAGATACCACCTTTGTTTCCATATCTTAGGAGAAACTTTGATCGTGCAATATGCATTCTTAAAGAAGGTTAGTGACGCAAGTTTTGTTGGTTAAGTCACGGGATTTGTGTTTTTCAGTTATCTATGTCTGATAGGACTAAACTGTAGGTTCTGAAACTTGTCAAGAACACTGGATAACTCAGTCTAGTTTGGCTGCAAACCCAGAGATAATCAACACAAGTATTTCTGCATCACCAGCTCCGACTTCTATTTCAGTTTTTAAAGAGACGCTTCTCTGCTTTGGCAAGGTGATTCTAACTTACCCATAACCCACATTAATTTTTCTACATCACTTGGGTACTGTTTGCTCATTCTATTAGATTGTTTTCTTTTTGTTATGTGGCATTATTAATTCGCTGCTGTATGTAGTTTTTCAAAATATTGACCGTTTTTGCCCCCCTCGTTTCCTATGTACAGATGCTTAATCTGCCAGATCTTCTGAAGGAAAAAACCATCCTCTCAGACCTTCTCCAGGCCTTCCAGCCAGTGGAAATATCTGATTGCTTTTTCCAAGGACTCCAGCTGATTCCTTCACCAGGGAATGTGGACTATTTATATTCTGGGGCTTATATTTTTCTTGGAAATGTCTTTGATGTGGGTATGTTGTTTAGTTTCTACTTTGTTTTTGATAATTTAATCAATTTGAAAAAAATGAAAAAATTGAGGTCGTATACTTGATTTTATGGGCAGCAATGAACTTTTCTTTTACACTGGCTTCGGAAGTCTTGCTGACTTTAGAGTTCATGGTTACATCCATCCGTATGTTCCTCAGTGGATCTCTCTGTCAAAATGGAAATGATACTTGCACAGGATTTAGCAAGGAAATCGTTCCTTTCTCTGCAAGAAACTGGGGAGTTATGCTAAGAAACTCTTGATGCACAAGTGTGACAAGGATGATGTTGATGGTAGTTTGAAAACTAAAGTGAGTTTAGTTTTTTATATCTTAAACATGACAAAGTTGATTTATGGAAGCCATTGCATACTCACTATGTCAAAAGGTTCAGAGAAATCAAAACAATTTACTCATCATTGCAGGGGGAACTGATCCAGAAGATACTCCGTATTTACTTGGGGAACTGCCAGTCAACTTCTGATTTACTGAATGAGCTTGTCTGCTTTATTTTACCAAAGGTGCAACATTTTCTAGCAAATTTAAGTGTGCATTGACATATATATATAGATATAGATATTATATATACACATAACTATATAGATATAAGTGTGAATCCTGAAAGTGTTTGTTCCTGGAAACACATCATCATCATCATCAATCGCACCTTATCCCACTATGTGGGGTCGGTGGTGTGAAGTTTATAGTGTCAATTAATTGTCTAAAATTAATTAACACTACAAATTCACACAGAAAGCAAAGTGGCAAAGTTTTACGCCGGATGCCCTTCCTGGCGCAACCTTCATACGAAGGAAAAATGAGATGAAATTCCAAAACCATCATCATCATAGGTTTTTCCACTTGCATGGAAATATGATGAGACGGCGATGAGTTGAGATAGTTGCTCTAGTCATGTCCCATTACATGATTGATATTATAAAATCAACATGTGGAACATGACCTTTGTTCCTGGAAACACATACATGCTCTTAATAGAAATACTAAAATGATGGCCAATCACGGCTAAGAAACTTTCTACACAAAAATGTATCTTATGATAACCATCAAAATACTAGGTAATAACATTTAAATTACTTTTGTTCTACATCAACTAATTATAAAGTTGATAAATCTCATTTTGTGAATAATGTATACGATTGACCTGATTAGATAATTGTTACATTCTCCTCTGTACTCATGTTCCTACACATACAAGGCACGTGTTGCTACTTTGTAGTATCTATATATATGCTTTCGTTTAAAATGTTTGTTGCTCAAATTTTTTTACCTCCTTCGAGGATTCATGAAAAAGGTTTCGGTCAACATATTCATACTCTTCTATGACTTTATTCTTAAGCATGAAATTGAAGATCAAACTTATTCAATAAGATCCAAATGGCTATATTGGCCCCACATCACATCACTTTCATTTGTATTAGGTACCTTCTTCTGAAACTTCAGTGGAAGATGATAATCAGACTTTTCCTACTCTCTGCTCTGCGACAATGATTGTCTGGTACCGAGTAATGGTGAGCCTGCCACCTCCTTTTTTGATTTTTCTTTATGACTGAAGTTATATCAACTAATGGAGATTTTGATTGTAAAAAATTTCCTGTGTAGCATGAGGAGAACATTTCTACTCTCAACAATTTGGTGAGTGGCTGGTTATGCTGTATTATTCATCAATAAAAGAATGAACTCGGTAACTCCTGTCGACATGGATTTTGAAATAACATGTAGTTTATGTATTTCTTGCTGTAGGTTAAGGAAATTGCTCTTCTAGAGAAGCCAAGAGGTGGTGCCAAAGTGGAAAATCTACAGAGGCTCCTCAACAAAATGTTGCAGTCTGTAGATGTGTTTGTATCCCTAATTAGTATGTGCAGGAATAACGACAAGGTGGTTTCCTCTATCTCGTTGTTTTAATGTTATTGAAGTCTCACAAATGTATGTTTGACATTAGTGTGGTATATTAGGTGAGTGTTCATGCAATGGCAGTCAAGTATGGCGGGAAGTTCATTGACACCTTCCTTAAAGGTATATTTAATTTGTCGTGAGATATCGTCCCATCACTGGATGACTGGAACCCATGGAGAATTATAGGCATGCATAATTATTTGCTCCACTTAATGTTGATTCGTTGATGAAGCCCATGTCTGCCTACGTGGTCTGTCATTCTATGCTTGAGAGGAGTTGGGAGAACTCTCTTCTTGCACATTTCTATTTGTCCTCATTTTGCATATGCATCTGTTTTTCTACTGATATTTCTTGTCTTATGAGCTTTCATGAGCTTGGATGATGTGGTTAAGGTATTCAGAGTGGAAACATCAAACTAAAGGCAAAAGAGATTGTTGCAGACCACAAATAAGAAGGTGATCTTTAAAGGAAAAGAACCTGGAAAAAAGGAAGGATAAAGAAAATTTCGAAAGACAATAAAGAAGAAACTTGAAGTGGCAATAAAAGCAAATTGAGGACAACAACTTATCAAGCAAACAAGAAAGTGAGAAAAGATAATAACTCTTTAAAAGTTGAATAGAAACTCTGATAAAGATTAATGCAATTGTAATAGAAAGAAACGTCATAAAAAATGTTTAGTAATTCTGTTAGTTGAAAAACAATTCATCAGTAGCATTGACATTAGTTAGAGAAAACAGTTACACATTCAGCTGAAATAACTCAGTAACCAACTCACCTGTATAAATGGAAGCCTTCTTTTAGAAATGAAATGACGGCAGTTTCTTGGGTGAAATTCGTTCTTGAACTGTTGTATTTGACTTTAGGTGTAAGCAAATCATTGGGGCTTGGATTTTCCTTTCTCCATTTCTTGTATTAGAGCTGTCAGTTCCCAGTGGTAGAAGGGAGGTTAAACTTTTTTTGACTAGATGCTCATGATAACAGAGGTTTTTTGTCACTAGCATGCACAAAAATTAAGTGTTGTGACACAGTTAAATAATCAAATTTTCTCTCTACAGCTTTTGATTTCTTACAGGCCCATTTTCAGATGCACAAGGACGCCATACTTCACCTGGTGAGAACGTTTAAATAGAGAGTTATTGATCAGAACAGTCTTGAAATATTTGTTCTAACAAGTTTCGTGCGGACATTGTCCCAGATTAAAGAGCTCCAGAAAGCAACAAGAACCATACAGACACTATGTTCGGAAGCAAAGGTCAACTTTTTAAATCCACGTCCTATTGTGGGACTGCATTTGCTTATTTTCATCTATGTACCATCACGGACTCCTTTACATAAACTTTTGCTTCATTGAAGGGCTCAAAACAAACTGCTATAACTGGCAAAATTCCTGCCACAAAGAGATCTATGGAACGGTTTTTGTTTCATGTCAAGGCTCTTCTTTACGCAACACCAAGTGGATGCTCGTTCTGGATGGGTAATATATAGAGCTTTTTTTCTTTTTGACACAATATATAGAGCTTCTTGTTTGTGATTGGAGCATCTATATTTGAGCTCCAACTATTTTATTTATTTAATGGTGATCTTGGAATTTGTCAGGCAATCTAAAGCATAAGGATTTGATGGGACAAATAGTTAGCTCTCAAGCATACATGGATGATAATAATGACGATATTAACGATGATCCTGCAGAAGCCATTGTTGAGGACCAACCAATGAATGTGTCTAGTCCGTAATGATAATGGATTTAAGGTACATGAGGTCACTATTAATGCTAGGTTTGAATAGGTGTTATGATAAGATAGGTTTAGCTTGTTCATTCTTTTACTAAAGTTATCCAATGAATGCTAGCCCTTGTCTGATGGTTATTTTCATGAAAATGTGCTGGAGGATTTATCTATTTATTTATTTCTGGAAGCCTTTCTGAATGCCGTCAACATTGGTTTTTTCACCTCTGTAGCAAAAGAGATCTTATACAGCAATTATATGAGCTATCGAATTTTGGGTGGAAGTTGACATTAGTTGTGGAGAGTCAATTATTGAAGACATCACAGGTTTACGGCAAACGACTATTGACCACTGGCCTTGCCAATTGCCATTATATGCACTCTTCTTCTAAGAAATTTCATCACATGCGCCATGCAGAAGCAGAAAGTGGAAAGTAAATCTTTTCGGGCTTTTCAATGGCAAATCTCCTCACTGGCCTTGCCATTATATGCACTCTTCTTCTAAGTATGGCCGTAACTGTGTGTCAGGCCTTGACTCTGTTAAGCACAAAATCTTTATTTTTTTTTATTTATTTTTATCGTCTGCTTTTGTACAGAAATATTGGTATTGGATGGATAAAAATTAAAAATAGTCATTGGAGGTTAGTTTCTTCCTCCTAAATATAGGATAAGTATTCCATTATCAAAGAAATTGGCTAGTTCAAATAAAATTTCTAATGTTGTAGGATTAAAATATAACAAGAGGAGTTCATGAAAAAAATAAACTTAATTTTATATAGACAAACACTTAAAAAGATATCTCTATTAGAGCATTGCCAATTAAATGTTTGTTTCATCCCCTTGTAAAAACAAACTCATTCGAAGTATAACAATAAAAGTAACCGTCCCTTTATTGCGTTTGTTTATACATATATATTTATCCCAAATCTCAATCAAAATCCACTAACCCATGCGATTTGCCTTTTTTAATATTTTTTTCCCTATAATGTTCGGTTTGCTAGATTTTTATCTTTAATATTTTTTTTTCTTATTGTTCTATTAAGAATATCTAAAGCTTCATCGAAATTACTCAAATTTAAAAAATATATAATTGTATGTCTTAATAGGGTATTTGGTAAGGTATGTATACCCAATCATCCGACGGGTATGGTATGAGTATGAAAGTTGAATACCCAATGAATGAGTATGGAGATAAAGAGAATATAATAAATGAGAATGGGAATGGATGATATAAAATTCTACCTGAATTCTATGCATTGCATCCCTAATTACAGTGCGTGGTTGCGCATATGATGACGAACATAGGATATATTTCTACGGATTTAGTCATGAAATTATTCCGAGTTAGGGTTCATTGAGATCGGACATCAATAAGCCCACAAAGACTCACTCACACGGTGCATGAGTATGTCTCGTTCCATATGCATTAGCATGGGATGTTAGTGCAGACGTGCAACTGCTTGGCAAATGAGTATACTGAATTGACGTGTGAAAAATTCTCAGTGTCGTCTTTTTTTGAACTCGTAATAGCACAAGAAGAACGCATCGGAATTTAAGTTTGTTAACACAATACAACTAACAATTATTACTTTCACCCCGACTCTTGCAACGATTTTAGTGATAGCTAATATAAACTAATTACAAAAATAAATAATTCACGAATAAGTTTCGTAATTGTAGGTCCCAAGGGGTGTGAGTGTAAGGTTTAGAAGGGGGGTTGAATAAACCTTACCAACTTTTCGAATTTAGTCCTTTTAAAAAGTTCAGAGTTAATATTTCACAGCTGAGTCCTTGAAGGACAACTAAGTTAGTTAATCGTGAGTTAGTCACTCAACACTGACTCGAGTTGATGATAGAATAACTCAATTGTTTTGACTAAAAACTTAACTCGACCGTGATATGTTTTCGATGGAAGACTTAACACCCTTTGAATTTGGTTAAGTTTGTTTTAATACTTGATTTTAGCACTTAGTTAATTATCAATTGGATAGCAAATATGTCGCAGATATGAAAGTAATATCACGAGAAATTAAAGTCTTTGAAATGTAAATGACACAATAAGTTTTTATAGAGGTTCGAAGATGGGGTAATTCTTCTACTCCTCTCTTCTCCAACTCCTGGAGGAATCCACTAAGTATTGATCAATATACAGAGTGGTTAACATCAAGATACAAGTTTTGATCACACAAATGACTTGATCCTTTGGGACTCGGTCGAGATGCCTTGGTCACACACACCGGCTTCTCGTGCGACTCGCTTCTTCACAGGCAGCTGCCTTGCTACTACTGACCCACTTGCTCAAGCTCCTTGGATTTGATCACGAAGCCCTCCAAAACTTGAGACTGGTTCGACCTTGAACCTTCCTACAATCCTTCGGGGAATGTAGACCCCTTGATTCTTCAAATTGTTTCCTCTTCAACTGATTGAAGTTGTCTTTCCTTCACAGGTGAGTGTTGGATTGATTTCCTTCGTAATGTAAGCTTGAGGATTGATCTTGAATAACTTGAGAATATTTTGGTTACAGTTCAAAATGTTAGCTTGAATGTTCGTGGTTCAGGTTGTCAAGATTTTTTTTTTCCTCAAATAAACTCCTCAGCCTTTTATAGTGTTCTTTTGAAAATTTGCCCGTTGAAGAGATAGGCTTATTTTCAAAAGACACTTGTGGTCGTTGGCTTGTCTTGTTGCAGTCCTTGGAATTTACGTTTCCTCGTATGAATGATTCTTCAGCTTTTCAGAGTTCTGACACGGTGTAGTGCTTCCCATTGGTTTATTCCTTTTGCATGCTTCGGGGTGAGCACTTCAAGAAAGGTAGTATGGAGGTATTACTTGTTTAAGTAATTCTCTTGATTTACGTACAACGGATCTCTTTCGATTATCTCGACTTGATGCATTTTCTTAATTTCCCCAGGTGACTTGAGTCGACTTCCAATCATGGATGACTCTTCTCACACTTCAACTTGAGACATGGCTATCTTGAGTTGACTTGATGATACTTCACTCACCGCATCTCACCGCTCCTTCATCGAGTTCCCTGTCTTCTCTTCTTTGCCACACTCACCGCCTCACAATGAGTCTTCCTTCTAGTCTCCGGTTGTCTTCTTGCATGTTCAGGCATAGTTGACTTGACTCATTCGACCAAATTTATCTATTACAATGCATTTACAACGAAAAAATGGGGTGCCAACTTTCTATTCTAAGTTTTACATGACATTCATCAAAATCTAAGAATTAATTTCCCAACAATTTCCCCCTTTTTGATGATGCCAAAACTTAAAACATTCATACAATGAAGTAACAACAAAGATACGTCTGGACAATGCGGAATCACGGAGAATGTATGCGTAGAATCAATATTTTATTGATCATAACATTCTTGTTCTTTACATAGCTGTTTACAAGGTGTATCAGAGCTTAAATGGAACTTAAAGTAACTATGTTGTTCTATATCTACACAAGTATAGAAATTGTACGATTTTATTCGATGTACAGAAGACTTACATAAAATGTATTTACATAGTGAAATACATGAAGGGGTGGACAACAACACTTCATCTCCTTCGCTGCCTCCTTCTTTCATCTCCTCCAGCTCTGTCATCTTCTGACCTCTTTCTCTTCTTCTCATCTTCAGCTGCCTTCTTTTTCTCATACGCCTTCCGGGCAGCTTCATCTCTTCTCAGTCTTTCTTTTCTTTCCTCCCATAGCTGAGTTTGTCTTTTATTTTCCTCTTCAATTCTCTTCACATACTCAGCATTGTTCTTAGCCACTTGCAGGTTGGCGACTTCGTCAAATCCAGCCCAATAGATCCCTCTCCTTTCTTGCCTGGATCTATGTACTCAATGTTTTTGGGCGAGATCTAGGTCTCAAACCTCTTCCTCCACCATCGCTTTTCTCTTCCTCAGGCGTGTATTGTCTTGGGGCCTTCTTTTTCCCAATGAGTGACTAGCGGAGTGACCAAAGTGAGTGATCGCCGATGTCTCTCGCTGTCGCTTCTTCACATAGTTTGAGACCTTTTTCCCGAGACAAATCCCGGCTTGAGCCATGGACATATTTGCGAAGTAACCTTGAGATCACGAGCTTCTTGAATTCATCAACAGATCTTGGCTCGGTTCCGGCATCTGAAATGGCATAGGTGTCTCTGTCTGTTGGAATGCCTCCATGTTGTTTCAGAATGTTCATAACTCTGGCATCCATCTTTCCTTCCACTTCCTTCATCCCTACTTCAACTGTCTTTCTCTTTTCATCCATAGGTACTGCAGAGTGTTGGAGTGGCAGAGTCACTGGGAGTTTGCTGATAATCTCAGCTGTGACAAGACCTTGTTGGGGGGTTTTAGCAATCATCAAGGTCACATCTTTCGAGCCTTCCCCCTCAATAGATTTTCCTTTCTTCTCTCTTATTACTTCCTCAGCTGTCTTTCTCTTCACAAAATTGCGTATTCTTCTTCGAGGATCCGCCGGTATTCCTCTTCCCCCTTTTTGGCATCATCAAAGGAAAGAGGAACCCCTGGAAACAAGCTAGCAAGCATGAAGTCTAGTATCTTTGATAGCGAGTTCTACTTGAATCTGGCTGCGTATGTATCTTGAATTCGAGCGAGTGGCGTTGGATTCACTTTCTACCAACTTCATCTCGGCCATGAGAAGGTCAACTTTCGATCCATGTTCTCCTCTACGCGCATGAGCTCTTTCTTATAATATTCACGCAGCAGACTTTATCTCGTGGTGTGAGATTCATGCATTTGTTCGATGTGCTCTTGCATTTTTGTCTTTGCATCGCGATTCTCGGCCCGCCCGGACTAGCAACTTGTTGAACAATGTCCTGAAATATCGAGCTTGTTCTACGCGCATTGTCTGCTTCTTTGTTGCCACCATTCCCGGATCCCGACTATTATGCCTCGCAGATCAGCAGTAAGGTTGGCGTCTCTCTTATCCAGCCTCATGTCTAGTGAGGCCTGGTGCCTCTCCATCTTTTCGATTTCTGCAACTAGGGCTTTGAAAACTTCCCGAACCTCAGCTGTCATTTCTGTCTCACCAAGCGGCTGCGTCAAAGTCAAAGTCATAGTCAGCTGGAACAATGGTGTCTGATGGAATAACAGGATCAAGTTTATGGAAGCACTCTCGATCTCTAGCTGATTCTTCAGGGAGGTCAGATACCTCTAGAGAGAAGGGAAATGATTCTACAAAAGGATCATCACGGGCAACTGGAATCTGCTCAATGACAATTGGTGCTCGTGAAGTCCCTGAGGAGTCGAACCTGCTGCAGCTTGAAGAGCTGCCGCGTGGACTCTGTTTGATTGTGGTCATTGTGAAGTCGATCCGACTTGCCGAGCCTCACCGTGTCGAGCGCTTCTTCGGTCTCACCGGTTTTTCCACATGAGTTGGTGGTCCTCGGCCTTATCACAAGCGTGAGGTCAGACTTACTCGTGGTTGGAACATCCTCAGCCGAGTCTTTTGGATCGGCAATAGGGGATGACTCAGCTTCATCTTCACCTTCGGATCCCGGAAAAGTTACATCAGGATTATATTGGGAATCGTGAAGGGCGCTTATCTCCTTTTTCGATGGATCAATGATAGCAAGAGGATGTTCGTGCTTGATCTCTTTACCCGGAAGTCTCAACCTCCCGTTAGCCTTCATTACCTCCTGCGCAGTCTCAAGCAATGCGGCGAGGCATGGACATCCCCTTCGACATTGTCACTATCTTGGGGTCTTCGAGGTGGCATCCACCGGAGTCTCAACTCCATGGATTGCACTTTCATTGCCTAGAGTGTTAACTCCCGAGGGCGATTCCTTCGCGTGCCTCGATCGCATCGCGCGTCATTGGCTGCGCAGAAGCGATTGGCACTTCACCGAGACGATGTCTTAATCGTCGAGCCTATTCGGTGACAACTTGCTTTGTGTATCCGATTGTTGTTCCTTCTCCACTTCGCCTCCGAGATTCGTTGTGGAGTCAACTGCAGATCCTCCGACCTTCTGCGGTGGAGGAGTTTCCCCGGGCACACCACGGTGAGTGACTTGGAATGGGGTCACTCGTCTCTCGGACTCCGATTGTTCCCATTGAGTATTCACCTTTGGGGTAGGTGGTAAGACACCTTCATTACGGGTTGGTTGACCGGGGTCCCCACAATCCCGTTTCATCACGGTTCCTTAATACCTTCCTCCGAATGAGTGGGGAAGTGGTGGCGGCGACAACAAAGGGCAATATCTTTGCACCACTCCCATGGGATCAATCTCCGTGTGATGTGGAGGACTCCCATGGTCCCTCCATCATCCATTGCTCATGTAGGATTACTCGATTCTTGCATTGCTTGCTGCATTTGCAACTCTTCGTGGCGGCGGCGCAGGTTCGATCCTCTTCACCGCCCGATAGGGGCGTCAAGGTGAGGATGTGTATGATCGGTGGTTCCATAAAGGGACAAATCGGGCCTTTTCACGAGCATCGCCTTCCTCGCGCCTCTCCTCTTCTCCTTGTCCTTGAAGATCTGCAAGATATCTTTGCGATTTTCTTCATCCATCTTGGACCACATTGGTCAATCCGAAAAGTTCAACATTCCTCTTCTTCAACAAATTCGGGTCTTTGGAATTGTTCCCTGGATTGACTCGAACTTCCATTTCCTCTATTCTCGACGATTTTGAATGTCCTGGTATGGTGGGGATAGGATCATCACATCATCATCATTGTCATCGTCTTTCCCCTTTGTCCCTCTTGCTCGGGGGATTGAGGGTAGCAAACTTTCTTTGCTCGACATTCTCGCAGCCTTTCTATTAAAAGTGAGACACAACCATTTCAATAGGTAATTCGGTTTGTCTCAACCATTCCTTGTTCTCACTGCTCGTCTACAACCGGGTCTTCGAGTTGCCTCTGCTGATCGGCCTCAGCAGACTTGGCCGTTTCATCAATAACTTCCGGAGACTCTACTTCTCCAACAGTCTCGGGTATCTTTTCCAACTGAGTAGTAGACTCAGCGGTCTTCTCAAGATCGGAGAGCTTGTAAAGTCTTCTTCTTCTTTTTGTTTTCACCAGGAGGAACATCTGGTTTCACTTCCTCTCAGTTCGTTGAAGGTAAGAGCCTTCGCGATTGTCTTAGAGGCAACCGCCCCCTTCTTGTTGTGGCAGTCCTCTTCTTCTTGATCACCGGAGAAGGGACTAATGGTTCCTTCTCCATCATGCGGCCGCAGGGCGGGAGACACGGCTGCGGGGCGTGTGACTCGGGCGGGGGTAGGTGCGATTTCTTTTTCTTTCTTTGCGAGGGGCAAAGATCTTCTTAGCAACATCTTCTTGGGAGGAGGGAGACAAATGTATCTTGAGGTGGTCATTCCCCCTCACTCGTACGCCCTCTTGGCGTAAGCTCTCTTATGTGCGCCCGAGAGGTTTGATCGAAACATCCTCTTGTTTACATGGAACGCCTTTCCATGTCAAAGAGGGACTCCTTTTACTTCCATCACCGGCAATCACCAGTACAGTATCTGGGAACCTCCAAACGTACCATCCTCCTTGAAGGATTTATTCCCAACGATTCTCGCGTGAGTCTCAGATACAAACTCAGCCTTGACTCACCTTTTGTTTTTCAATGATCGCACCATTCACGATCAATTTAGCTTTGGACAATCGGTCAAAGTCGCCAAATTTGATGTCTATGCATTTGGCAACAATGTCCGACAATTTGTGGTAGTCCTCTTTCAAAGATTCTTGTTAGTCAGATAGACCACTTTCTCAAAGATCGGACTTGACTACTTCCTTCCAAGCGAGAACCAGGTCAATATCAGCCTTTAAATCTCCTCGCACTCATTCCGTCGGCAACAAGCGTGTTCGGATCCTTGGCGTGATGGTGAACTCTTTTCCGTGTGTCGAGAGGACTTTATGCCCTCATCGTGAACTTCAGCGTTCACGTAGAATTGTGCGACCTCTTCCACGTAGGTCATTGGAACTCCATCGTCAAAAATGGTTTTAATCCGATTTTTCCACTTCTCGGAATTTTCTTCACGAGAGTGTTGTCGGATCCTGTTTAAGCATGCCGTCAAATCCACAAGAGACCCAGTGTGGATTTGCTTTCCCAGCTTGACGAAATCTTGAGTAGATGCCATTTCTAGATGTTTTACCGAACGAAACTTAGAAAATGATCTTGAGGGTTTGTAGGGTTTTGAGAGAGAAGTTTCTTTCTTTTGCCTTGAGAGAGATGAACAGTTTTGGTAAAGTGAGAGAAAAACGGACGAAATGGTTTAAGTATGGATCATGAAAGGACGTGCGGGTGGTTTTAGAAATTTGATCAAAATCAACGACTTAGATTTTGCCCGCCAATTAACCTTTAATCTCTCGTATTTAATGCGGCAGCATTTATATCCAATCATAAGTTTTGTGTGCAGCTTTTGACTGTACACGTCATAATTATGCTGACGTCACTCTCAAAAACATTCCCGCTTCGTAAAAATGACTACATTTTTGTCACTTTGCTCATAAATGACTCAGCTTATTCCTTAGCTGATTTAACTTTTCTTTCTTTGCACATAAATACTCAGCTATCAGCTAACTCGATGCAGCTGATTTTCCGATACGACTGATTCACTTAGCTGATTTAAGATTTCAGCTCTTTTTCAGCTTTTCGTGTTTCATCTCTTTTCTTTGAGTCTTCTAAGTGTCAACTCAGCTCAATTAACCCCAATTCATGTTTGAGTTCTTCAAATCTTGATTCACATAATGGTTTTGTGAATATGTCAGCTAATTGCTTATCAGTTGAGATATATTCCAAGGTGATGTCCTTCTTTTCAACATGATCTCTTATGAAGTGATATCTGACATCAATGTGCTTTGTTCTTGAATGCAACACAGGATTTTGAGTGATTGCAATTGCACTTGTGTTATCACACATAATTGGAATTTTCTTTTCCTCAACCTCATAGTCTCTCAGTTGCTGTCTCATCCATAAGACTTGGGCACAAAAATTTTGCCATAGACTATGTATTCTCGTTGTAGAGGTGGCTATTGAATTTTGCTTCTTGCTAAACCAGGAAATTAGCCTATTTCAAAGCATTTGACATGTGCCTGAGGTACTCTTCCTGTCAACTCTACATCCAACATAGTCAGAGTCTGAATAGCCGATTAGCTTGAATCCACTTTCCTTAGGATACCATAAGCCAACTTCTTGGCTTCCTTTTAAATATTCCAAGATTCTCTTGGCTACAGTCACGTGGCTTTCTTTTGGAGCAGATTGAAATCTTGCGCATACACCTACAACAAAGGTGATGTCTGGCCTGCTTGCTGTGAGATAGAGCAATGATCCAATAAGTGCTTTGTATCTTGTTTGATCTACAGGCTTGCCATCTGCATCCATATCCATTTTGACTGATGTGTTCATTGGTATTTTCACAGAAGACTTCTCTTCCATGCCAAATTTCTTCATTAAATCTCTGGTGTATTTTGTCTGACTTATGAAGGTTCCATCCTTCAGCTTGTTTCACTTGGAGTCCAAGGAAGAATGTCAGCTCTCCCATTATGCTCATTTCGAATTTGCTTTGCATGAGATTTGAGAATTTATCACACAGCTCTTTGTTTGTGGATCCAAAGATGATGTCATCCACATATATTTGAACAAGCAATATACTCTTCTCATCTTGAATTCTGAACAGTGTTCTATCCACTTTGCCCTTTGTGAATCCGTTCTCAGTTAGAAATTGTGATAATGTATCATACCATGCTCTGGGTGCCTGTTTCAATCCATATAAAGCTTTCTTGAGTTTGTATACCTTATCTCCAAGAGTCTTCTGCTCAAATCTTGGAGGTTGTTCAACATATACTTTTTCTTCTAATAACCCATTAAGGAATGCACTCTTTACATCCATTTGATATACAATAAAGTTCTTGTGAGCTGTATAGGCAAGAAACATCCTTATAGCTTCCAATCTTGCTACAGGAGCAAAAGTTTCATCAAAATCTATTCCTTCTTCTTGGCAATACCCTTTGGCTACCAATCTTGCTTTGTTTCTCACCACAGAACCTTTCTCATTCATCTTGTTTCTGAACACCCATTTAGTGCCAATAACATTTTGATGGGTAGGTCTTTGAACCAATTCCCACACTTTATTCCTCTCAAACTGATTCAGCTCTTCTTGCATAGTTTGAATCCAATGTGTGTCATCCAATGCTTGTGACACATCTTTTGGCTCTTTTTGTGAGATGAAGCAAGCAAACATTGCTTCTTGTTGAGTTCTGGATCTAGTTTTTACACCTTTTCCTACATCTCCAATGATTAGTTCTGGTGGATGGTCTCTCAGCCATCTTATATCAGGTTGGAGTAAGTTAGCTGGATTCAGTCGTCTTGCAACTGTGTTATTTTGATCAGCTCTCGCATCATCACTTAGCTGCAAATTTTCCAGCTGTCTTTGAGACTCAGCTATCTCTTCTTCATCTGGACTTATAACTCCAGCTTCAGCTTCAACATAGGGATTCTTCTGCATGGTTGGTTGATTCAGCTTATCAGCTGACTCTTCAATGTTTTTCTCCATTTACATTTGGTTCATCAAACACCACATGGATGGATTCTTCTGTAACCATTGTCCTCTTGTTGAGCACTCTCAGGCTTTGCTTTGCACCTGAGTATCCTAAGAAGATACCTTCATCACTTTTAGCATCAAAAGCCTTTAAATTATCTTTGCCATTGTTATGGATGAAGCATTTGCATCCAAAAATTCTAAAGTATGCAACATTTGGCTTTCTCCCTGTCCAAATCTCATAGGGAGTCTTTGTCACCGTCTGTTTATCATGCATATATTTTGAGTATAGCATCTTTGTGTTTATTGATTGACCCAAAATCTTTTAGCGCCTGCTTGACTAACATGGTCCTTTTTGCTTCTTTGAGAGTTCTATTCTTCTTTCTCCGTTCTCCATTCTGTGTGGAGTCCTTGCTGTAGATAATTCATGACTAATACCATTTTCAAGATGCGATCGAGTTATTATACCATTGACAAACTCGGTTCTCTCACGATCTTATTTTGATAATGGTTTGACTCTTCTCATTTTGTATTCTCTTCATCACCGTGGTAGTTTTACGCAGAGTTTATTTCTTCTTACACATGAATATTGTCCATTGTATATCTTGAGTAGTCATCTACTACCACCAAGGTGTATTTCTTCCCACTTATGTTGGTTGGTTCAACTAGACCAAATAGATCCATATGTAGCAGGTGCAATATTCTTGTTGAAGATGAACATGTCTTTTCTTTGAATGATGATTTGATCTGTTTTCCCTTCCGACATGCATCACATATACTTTCCTTCTTGTATCTTTGAGTCCGAAGTCCTTCCACAAGATTACTTCTTGCAAGTTTGTTAATAGTTTTGAAATTCGGTGACTTTCGAACTTCTTGTGCCCGCCCAACTTGATTCAAATTTGTGCTCTTTGCTAGCAGACAAGTGCTTGGTGTTGCAGTTGACCAATCTACCATATACATGTTCTTTTGTCTGCATCCTTGTAACACTATTTCATTAGTTTCAGCATCCTTGATTTGGCATACACCCATATTGAATCCAACATTTTAGCCTTTGTCACAGAGTTGACTTATGCTTAGCAAGTTGAAATTGAGGCCTTCAACATATGCAACATCTGTAATTTCTAATCCATTTTTCTTGATGGATCCAATGCCTCTTATTTCTCCTGGAGCTTCATTCCCTCCAAATATGACTTTTGCACCTCTAACATCCTTGAGTTTTGATAAATTTTTCTTGTTTCCTGTCATGTATCTGGAACATCCACTATCCATGTACCAGGTTCCTTGGCACTCAGCTGCTCCTTGAACCTGCAATCAAGGAAATTAGGTTTTAGGTACCCATACTTGTCTGGGTCCTGAGGGGTTAGTATTGTAAGATGATCCAACCAACCTATAGCCAAATGATTTGACTCTAAGGGGTTGCCATCTATCAGTGCCATAATCATAATTAATTTTGGCAAATTGCTTGGGGGTTCTAGGTTCATACAACTGTCTCTTTTGTCTGTATGCCTGTGTATGTGTTTTAGCAATTGCCTTGCGAAACAGCTGTGTCATTTGTAGCTCTATTCGAATTTTTTATCAAACTAGCCATCTGTGTCATTTGTAGCTCTATTTTATCCATCCTTGCGTCTTGCCTTGCGAAACAGCTCTCAGTTTCACTCATGAATGCATTGGATTGATTTATGCATGAGGTGAGGGCTTCTTCTAAAGATGGCTTATTTGCTTCATCGCGAGTAAAGCGGTCCCTCGACTCTCTCCTGAACAAACTTGTTTGCATCCTTAACGAGGTGAGAGCTTCTTCTAAAGATGGTTTTGCCTCTGCATTTGTAAACCCATTCATTACATTGGAGCTTGATAGTGGTGGAATCACATTCTCCATGCTAGCATATGAAAAATTTTCGTAATTCCCCCAATCTGGGCAATAGCACATAGGAGTAGGATTATTCCAATAATCGTAAGAATTCCAGTTATTGAAATCCATTCGAGCGGGTGCACCTATACCAATTCAAAGAAACAAATCAAACATTGTAGAGATAGAATTTACAAAAGAAAAATGATATAAAAAAAATATCTAAATTAAAAATAATACTATCTATCGCAATATTAGCACCAAAAATTGTATTAGTCCCCGGCAACGACGCCAAAAACTTGTTCGCCTTATTTTTAGCTCCACCGCAAGTGTACGGTGTAGTTTATAGAATAGGGTAAGCAAGGTCGTATCCACGGAGACTAATAAATTAATATGCTAAGTATTGATCTAAGATAGTCTTATTTTTATTTAGACGATCGAAATTGGATGATTGTTGCGGAGGTAAAGACAAGAATAACCACAAAAACACAAGATGAAAATAATAATGGAATTATCAAGAGAATGAAATGGATTCGCGGGTTATGGTTTTAATTAATATTTCTCTTGTTTTCCGATTTAATCAAAGCCAAACTTATTATCAATACACCTATAAGACGATCACAACGGTATTTTATCCTCCCTCTCGAGATGTATATAGAGTGTAGATTGAAATATCTATGCTAGCATCTCTACTCAACATAAGATACACAACTCCCAAAAGTTCAAAAGATCAAATATCCTCACAAATATTCACAAACCTCTCGATTATGCAAATATTCATGTCAAGTACTCAAGATCTAATATTGAAACTCATCTCTCCAATTATGAATCAATATATCAAACAAGTTAAATCATTGGCCAAGTGATAAAACAAGAATAAGAACAAAGTACTCAAAATGGCTTCAAGACAATAACTTCAACTAAGATTAAAACATTCAACAAGAGTTCAATTAATCTACTTCCAAAACCCGGAAATCACAAGATGTTTAGCTACCCATTACAAATAAACAACTCATAGACAAATTGTTCATATTCATAAGAAGCTAAAATGAAAGATTAAAGCACAAAGAATGAGAAAACTTAGGGAAATGGATAATCTCTCGATTAATCTTCAATCCTCAAGCTCTGATTCAACCCGATTCTTCCCTTGATTCTTCCTTGATGAAATTGATGTGTTTCTTGTGTTCTTGGGTGTATTCCCAGCCTTTCCTCCCCCGGTGTGCGCCCAAGAAGTGGTATTTATACCCTTTTTGAAGTCTAGTCAATTTGTTTGTCATTTTTGGAGTTTTTCTGCAAGAACGCACGGGTCGTCGTGCCCACGCACGGGCTACCCGTGTGCCATCCCATAGAAAACATCTAGTCTCTGTAGGGCGCACGGGTTGTGCGTCCACGCACGGGTTACCCGTTCGCCACCCAAACGTCCAAATTTGCTCGCGGGGTCTTCATAAGAATTGTAGCCCTTTCTCTTAGATTTCCATAGCCACTTGAATCACCTTAATATCAATTTGTAGAGAGAGTTATGGCCAAAATACTAAACCCTGCCCATCTTTGGAAATTCCATACGCGTTTGGATGTTCCTTGAGATAAATCTCCTTGTTGTTTGATCATCCATGCTTCTTTTGACACACGACTCATCACTATGACTCTATAATCCATATAGTTGGCTTTCAATTGGGTGTAATCGCTCGATTCATGATGATTATAGGTCGCAATGCTCGTATTTGTCACAAAATCACTCCAAATATCGTTAAATTCCTACAAAACGAGCAAAGCGTAATATCTTTCCCACAAAGAGTGAATACAAACCATTTCATATGAGTTTATGCATGTCTAATCACCATTTTAGTCATATTTATACCTCAAAATACATGCAAAACTCACACCTATCAAAATCCCCAAACTTAAATCATTGGGTCGTCCGGTCAACGCTTTTAAAAACTAGACAACACATGATTGGGAGTAATGAAAAGTAGAACGCACAACAACTCCATAAAATTCGCATTGTTTATCGTAGGTGTCAAGCAACGAATCAACCAAGTCTCAAACATCTAACATAGAGCACACATCAAAGAAACCATGGTAAATGTTAAGAATTACGCCTCACAATGATCAAGTGTATACTCTCATCTCAAATAGATATAGGATGTGTTTACACTCAAATCAATTCAATGTTGTAGACTTACCATATGCTTGCAAATCGTCTCATCTCTCCGCCACTAGAATGTATGCAATTTGTAAATCAAAAAGGACTTTCTCATTTGGTTGTAATGAAGGCTCTTTGGTTAGGGTAGGAAATTTTGGATAAAGTGACTTAAACTCGAGCATATAGACCGGTGAGCATATCAATCATCTACATTACAATCCCATATGCTACTCCAATCATCCCTTATTTTCATCAAATTTACTCATCTGCATCTTCTTTCTTTCTTTGGAGAATCACTTCAAATTACAATCCTTAGCCCCCAAGTTCATTTAAATGAAACTCATTCATAAAGCTGATTTTTTTTCGTCTCTTTTGTGAGTTTTCAACATTCTTTTCTTTTCATTTTCTTACCCTTTTGTTCCCATCAACCAATTTTTTTTTAACACCACCTTCTAAAATTTTGATTTCACTCATTCACCCTCATTCATTCCCTTTACTCAATACTATACGCTCGAGTATAGGGTAACATATATATCAATGATAAGGCTTGAATTTTGGCTATCACAAAAGATCAGGGAATAGGCTCAAATTAGCTAACTAAGGATTTCAACATCATTAGGTAAGCAAAAGGCTTGAAGGGCTAACAAAAAAATGGCCTTTAATCATTTTCACAATTCGCATACAACATGTGACTTTGATAGAGATACCAGAGTAGGTTCTAGAATTCTAACAACATGAATGATACACTCAAATCAATCAACACAAGACTGCATATGATGAAAGCAGTAAAGACTCAAAAGCTCACAGGCTTGCAAATACGTAATTCAAAGCATCAAACCATGTTCTCAATATCCACATGCTCAATATCATCTATTCATGGCTCAATCAACTCATACTCAACACCCAATCCAAACAATACAAAATTTTCAAAATAGAGCATGAGAATCTCAATATTGGTCAACTCACTCTCTAAACTCTATGAAAGCAATAAACGTGCTAAAGCTGTAAACGTGCTTCTAATGCAATGCAACCTAAAATGCTCTACATGCAACTACATGAAAACACACAAAAATGCAATTTTTTTTTAATCCACACATTTCATATCAAAATAACTATCTCCCCTCCCCCCCAAACTTAAATGAAATTATATCGCACGTAAGAAAAGATAGAATTTCAATATAAAACTGTGTGGATTTACCTGATTCACTGTGCGGGTGGTGGCCCTCCTTGGCATCTCCTCATATCGCTAGGACTTCTTCCTTCAACCATCACTTCAAATTTTATACCTTAATATTATCTCACCAAGGTGAAGGGCCGCCTTGCGCACGTGCGCTGCCCGCGCGCTTTGCCCCGTGCTTCGCGAGCCCCATTATTCCTCCCTTAAGGCACGCACAGAGATACTTCATTACTTGAAGATCCTTTTTCCAAAATCACTTTTGGAGCTTGACATAGCACAGATGAATTAAATCTAAGCCTGCCTTGTCTCCACATTCTCTTTGACTCATAATAAGATCATCCAATGATTTAGATGCCTTAGTGAATGAGGCAATCACATTTTGAGGCCATTCTCCTCTTTTCTATAGCAGCTATCTCTGCTATTAACTTAGCATTTTCGACAAATTTTTAAACTTTTATTCTCATCAACTATTTGATTTAGAGTACTCGGTCCTTAGTCACCGTGAGTTTTGGCTCTTGAGTAGGTCATTTTCCTCATTTAATAGTGTGTGTGAGGATTTAATGTGTTCAAAATCTTTCATCATTTTTCCTAATGAATCATAAAGATCGAGTGGGTGATGAAGTGTGTGTGTGTCACAATCACTATCACTAGTATCCGAGTGTGATGAGTTAGAGTGTACCTCATCTTCTTGGTCGGGTTGGTTTTGTTCTTTAGCCATTTAGACGGATCAAAGCTTCTTCTTCGAGTCACTTGAGTAGTCGACTTCACTACTCTTCGAGTCCGGCATTTGTGTCTTTTGGCTTGATCAGACAATCTCTGCACCAACATTGCCTTTATCTTTTCCCCCGTGTCTTCTTTCTCTCAAGATTTTTCTTTCCTCTTCATTCCTGTGTTTTGTTGACTACAGGATATGGGCATTCAATGGCATAGTGACCAGGTTGCACTGCGGTTCAAAGATAGATTTTCAACTTTTTGATCGATTCTTTCCATCCTTGGATTGTCAGCTCTTTGATATTCAGCTTTTTGATGCTCTGTTCTCTTGGGTGGTCTTTCTTCCCTTGGCTTGGAGGGAGCTGAGTGTCTTCTGGAGGATTTACCTTTGCTTCTTTTGTAGTTCTTATTGAAGAACTTGTTGAACCTTTTAACCATCAGGGCAATCTTCTCTTGGTCAATGACTTCTTTGACCTCAGCTCTCTTGCCATCCTTAACAATTAGAGCAGCTGTTTTGGGCACAACTGTCTCTTCTTGGTCTTTTCTTCTTAGCTCAAATTCGTAGGCTTTGAGATCTGAGAATAGCTCATGGTTGGATGTTTTTGATAGGTGCATGGAATGTCTCATGGCCATGACCTTCATATCCCACTCAGTTGGGAGACTTCTTAGAATCTTCATACACATTTCCTTTTGTGTATATTCTTTTCCAAGTGCAGACAATTCATTGGTGATTTCTGTGAACCGAGCATCCAGCTGATCCAAGGTTTCTCCTGCAGGCATCTTAAAGTTTTCAAATTTTTGTACAACCACAAATAGTTTATTTTCTTTGATTTGCTCTGAGTCTTCGCAAATCAAGGTTAGCTTGTCCCAGATTTCTTTTGCCGTTTTGCATGATTTGACTTTGTTGAACATGGCTTTGTCTAAAGTTTTGTAAAGAATGTCCTTGGCCACATTGTCCAAGTTATATCTTTTCATGTCTTCATTTGTCCATTCAGCTCTTGGTTTTTCAACCATCGCCGTCCTGGGAGCAAATCTTCTCCTTCACCTTCAGCCTCTCCTTGCATGCACCGTGTTCACTTTTAAGATTTGGAGTGGCCCATCTTCTATCACTATCCACATCTCATCGTGTAATGTTGATAGATGAGCCTGCATACGAATTTTCCAATCATCAAATTCTTCAATTGTGAACATAGGGATGCGTGTCAAATTTGATTTCATGATAATAACTTTGCTGAATAAAAGAGTTTTGAAAGATTGAGTACTAAAACAAGCTTTGAAAAATTTGGAGATCTAGTTCGAATCGCGCGGAAGGCTCAATGAACCAACCGCTCTGATACCACTTGTAGGTCCCAAGGGGTGTGAGTGTAAGGTTTAGAAAGTGAGGGGGGTTGAATAAACCTTACCAACTTTTCGAATTTAGTCCTTTTAAAAAGTTCAGAGTTAATATTTCACAGCTGAGTCCTTGAAGGATAGCTAAGTTAGTTAATCGCCAGTTAGTCACTCAACGGACTCGGCGAGCCGTTGATAGAATAACTCACCGTTTTGACTAAAGACTTAACTCGACTGTGATATGTTTTATTGAGAAGACTTAACACCCATTGAATTTGGTTAAGTTTGTTTTAATACTTGGTTTTAGCACTTAGTTAATTATCAATTGGATAGCAAATATGTCACAGATATGAAAGTAATATGCGAGAAATTAAAGTCTTTGAAATGTAAATGACACAATAAGTTTTTATAGAGGTTCAAGATGGGGTAATTCTTCTACTCCTCTTTCTCCAACTCCTGGAGGAATCCACTAAGTATTGATCAATATACGAGTGGTTAACACCCGAATACAAGTCTTGATCACACAACCGACTTGATCCTTTGGGACTCGATCCGAGATGCCTTGGTCACACAAACCGGCTTCTCGTGCGACTCGAGAGCCTTTCTTCACAGGCGTGCCTTGCTACTACAGCCCACTTGCTCAAGATCCTTGGATTTGATCACGAAGCCCTCCAAAAACTTGAGATTGGTTCGACCTTGAACCTTCCTACAATCCTTCGGGGAATGTAGACCCCTTGATTCTTCAAATTGTTTCCTCTTCAACTGATTGAAGTTGTCTTTCCTTCACAGGTGAGTGTTGGATTGATTTCCTTCGTAATGTAGGCTTGAGGATTGATCTTGAATAACTTGAGAATATTTTGGTTACAGTTCAAAATGTTAGCATGAATGTGCGTGGTTCAGGTTGTCAAGGTTTTTTTTTCTCAAATAAACTCCTCAACCTTTTATAGTGTTCTTTTGAAAATTTGCCCATTGAAGAGATAGGCTTATTTTCAAAAGACACTTATGGTCGTTGGCTTGTCTTGTTGCAGTCCTTGGAATTTACATTTCCTCGTATGAACGATTCTTCAGCTTTTTAGAGTTCTGACACAGTGCAGTGCTTCCCATTGGTTTATTCCTTTTGCATGCTTCTGGGACTAAGCACTTCAAGAAAGGTAGTATGGAGGTATTACTTGTTTAAGTAATTCTCTTGATTTCTGTGCAACGGATCTCTTTTAGTTATCTCGACTTGACTGCATTTTCTTAATTTCCCCAGGTGACTTCGAGTCAACTTCCAATCATTGGATGACTCTTCCACACTTCAACTTGAGACATTGCTATCTTGAGTTGACTTGGTGATCGATACTTCACTCACCGCATCTCACCGCTCCTTCAATCGAGTTCCTGTCTTCTCTTCTTTTTGCCACACTCACCGCCTCACAATGAGTCTTCCTTCTAGTCTCCAGTTGTCTTCTTGCATGTTTAGGCATAGCTGACTTGACTCAGCTCAACCAGCCCTATCTATTACAATGCAATTTACAACAGAAAAATGGAGTGTCAACTTTCTATTCTAAGTTTTACATGGCATTCATCAAAATCTAAGAATTAATTTCCCAACAGTAATATACCTACAACACCGCGACTGATGAATGGATTAAAAAAATCCCCAAATCAAATCCGTCCATACAGACGCAGGTTAAGAGTATATATGCACAGATTCTTCTTGTGATGTTTTCTGAACAATTTTCAGATTAAAATGTAGAAAGATTTGTTCAGCATTCCTTGGCTAATATAAGGAAATGGAATCAATAGACAATGCAGTTAAATCGTAAACTTGTGTCCGTTAAATCATTAAATGGGACTTTAATTAACACTAGTATCTTGTGTGTGGAATAATCATATATACTAAGAAGACAAAAACAAGATCAATCTTTCTTAATGATGTGAATTAAACATGTGCATCTTTCTCTTGATATACATATATATCCTTTATATAGGTTCATAATATGCTACTTTAATTATAATTCTTCACAATTGAATACTTCTCTGGAAGTATCGCAAATTCTATAGGACTTCTTGTAGATATGTTGTCTTTGAATATGTACAACAATAAATTTTCTGGCGAAATACCTTTTTCAATGCAGAACTCCACGCGATTATTGAAAATCGACTTTGGTGATAATGACCTTGGCGGGAACATACTGACATGGTTGGGGACAAACCTAGGCAATTTGAGGATTCTCATTTTACGCTCAAACAAGTTAAGTGGTGAAATTGCTTCAGATATATGCTGCCTAAAATCTCTTCAAATCTTTGATCTCTCGGACAACATGGTTTCTGGGATAATACCTAGGTGTGTCGATAATTTTACCGCGATGGGTACAAAAAGGAGTTTGGTTGATCAATATGGTAGGAAAACACTGGACTACTCTGATTACTACTCTGACATCATTCTCCCATTGGTTACTAATATTGACCTTTCGCAAAACAATTTGTGTGGAGATATCCCGAAAGAGTTGACAAGTCTAGTGGACTTGAGATCATTGAACGTATCAGGGAATCACTTGACAGGATTGATCCCGGACAACATAGGAAACATGAAGCAATTGGAATCTCTTGATTTCTCAAGAAACTCTTTTTCCGGTGAAATTACTAGTAGCTTCGCAATTATGTCTTCTTTAAATTATCTGAACCCGTTTTACAATAACCTGACAGGGAGAATCCCAGAAAGCACCCAACTCAGGGGCTTCAATGAGTCGAGCTTTATTGGGAACAATCTTTGTGGCCCTCAACTAAAGATTAGTTGCAAAGATCGATGGTACCTCCAAAGCACCAACACACAAGGAGGATCAAGATCAAGAAGTTGATAAGTCAGAGATAGAGTGGTTTTATGTATTCTTGTCTTTAGGATATGCGGTGGGACTTTCAGCTTTCTTCACTACATTTGTCTTGAAGAGTCATGGAGGGCAGCCTACTATGAGTTATTAGAGAACATGTGGTACAAGATTTATGTGTATTCCTATATTAGATGGACAAGGCTCACTAGAGCATTAGGTCGAAATTTGTGAGGGCCAGTATTTGTGCCTGTAGGAAAGTTGTATTTGCCTCTTCCAACAATTTTAGGCTTTCTTTGGTTTTAATTTTATTTTGGTATGGGTGTTTTTTTGGAACTAGTAAGAAACACGTGCGTCGCACGTGATCCAAATGACTTTACTAAAATAATTTTATTATTTAATAATTTTATTGATTAATATTAAATATTAAAAAGTGAAACAAATATTAATTAAATTTAGATATTACACAGTATTTAATATATATTTTATTTTACTTTAATTATAAATCGATATAAATTGTTAAATAATCATTTTAAAGAACTCAACCACACAAAATTTTTACAATTAGTATAACAACGAAATAAGTTTTATATTAGCGTACAATCTCATTCATCGGTCATTTATTTCATTGTTATGGCTAGAAATGTCTTCTCTTTTACACGATTTTCGAATTCTTTTAGCATTGGATGCATTTTACATAATCAGACAAATAATTTAGCTTATAAATCATAAGTTAATGATTAGTAAATCAAGTGCAAGTTATCACATTAATAAAAAAATCATTAATTAAATATTGTACCAATATCCATCATAATATCATCATTTTATTTGTTATTGTTATTCAACTAAAATAAAATAAAATAGAGGTTAGTCAAATTCTTATACTTCATGTGCTTACTTCTTTTATTCTATCTCAGTTCTTCCATTAAAAAAATGTTGAAAAAAATACAATATAATAGATATGTAAAAAAAATTCATATATTACTTTAATTCTAGTAACAAAGTCAATTTTATTATTACCACTTAAACTTAAAGTTTGTAGCCCTCCTATTTCCAGTGTTTTAAAAATAATAAACATTAACCTAATATATAGAAAAATTAATCCATTATTTTAATCGAGAGTCAGGTATTAAATAAAACTATGAAAAACTGATAAGTCGAAATCTGAGTTTTGGAACTCTATTCAATTGCACACAAAATATCTTTATTTAATAAATAATAAAACCAAAGACAGTCTTATGAAAGAAAAAATAAGCTAACAATTTTCACGTGTCAATCTTCAATAATTAAATATAATACTAATTAACTTTTATGTTTGAATTTCTTTTTGCATTCACTTATGTTTTTAAAAGGTATACATAATAAACTAAAAACTAATATAGTTTTTTAAATTTCATAAAGTTTTAGAAAGATACGTTATACTATTATTAGAGTTTGTACTTATAATTGAATTTGGCTATTTTGGTTATATTAATATTTACATAGTTGTAAATTTTGTGAGCCGTATAGTTATGAAAATTGCAATTATTCTTAATATACTGAAACTAATCTATATTTGTTTGAAGAGACTGTAAATTTAAAATTGATCTCATTTAATCTAGTTTACAAAATCAAATTTTTGTTGTAAAATATAATTATCAATCCATTTTTAGTGCCTTTATTGAGAAAATGGTATATAGTACTTTAATCTTTATTTAAAATTTTGATTGAATATTTGATCAAATAAAAAAATATAGTTGCCAAAATTTCGATATCAAGTGTTAAACCCACCCTCCAACTATTCTCTTTCGCCTCCTTATGCCCAGAATAATTCATATTACTTGGCACTAAACATGGTCATTTCACTGTAATTTATTATTATATATAGTTTAACACAATAAATTTGATACATAAATATTATTTTGATTATTATATTGGTACTCAAATTAACATGTAATTTAAGAAATATTAATATTTGACATAAATATGAAACTATTTCATATTAAATAAGTTTAGTTTATTTATTTATTATTTTACAGAATTTCATATACATACAACGACTTTCCATTTCTGATTCTTGTTTTTAAGTTTTTCATAATATTTGATTTTGTAAAAATCAGAATAATTTGTACCCACTTTTATAATAATTGCCTTTGTACTTAAATATTTATAAGTCATAAAGATGTGTTTTTAAAATGAACTGAGATTTTATCAAAAATATCAAATTATACATATTATATGAAAGCCATATAATTTTTCTTTGGAATTCCCAATTATGACCCACATATTTTTTTTAACTATTTACTTTTATTCTTTCAAATCTTTATAATATGTTTCATTTAGTTTAATCCTAAACTATTTATATATTTGAGATTAACCCCCAAAATTATTTAGATCAATCTCAACTCATTAATGTCAAGTATAACCATTTAGTTTTGAATATTTTTTATTATTAGTTTTCACTCTTATTTGTGGTAATTATTTAATTTACTTAGTTTTTATAAAAGTTATGTTAGTATTTGAACTAATATATAATTACTTACTCAGTAGTCAAATTGTTACATATTAAATGAGTTTATTTATTTTTTCTTTTGCATAGCAGATATAATCGTTTAGATTAATCCAATTTTAGCTCATGTTTCACTTTTTCACACCATTTTATTAAAATTTAATTATTTGGTATATATTTTTATTATAAATATGTATCATATTGATATTTTAAGCTTACAATTTTTAAGGGTGTAATTTTCAAACGACATTCAAGTTTTATCACAAATTTCAATTTAATACATAAGATTTTTTTTATTAAGTTTGTCTTCTTTGTTTTTTTTAATAAATTTATATATACAACTTTTAATATTTTTTGCACTTGTTCTTAAAATTTATAGGATATAAAATAACCGAAAGATTGAAATCATGATATTTTAAAAAATAATAAATTAAAAACTAAAACTTATAATATTTTATATAGAAAATTAAGTAAAAGTCATATTAACACATATAGTTAAAATTTAAAAGGTAATGTTTTTGTCGCGATCGATAAACTTGTTTTGGTTCTTGTTCGCTCTTTCTTCATTTTAATCTTATTCCTTCTATTTTGTACTTTTTATTTTACTTATATGGCTAATTAAAATAAAATATACATGAAATTACAATAAAACTAGCATATGAAACTCTCTTGTTTTCAATATTATTTCTTTAACAACCATTAATAAATTAATTTTTAAATTACTAATTGAGGGAGAATTTTTCGACCATAAAGGGATTATCTATTTTCTCTAATTTTTATTTAGCATCAAAACCACCTAAAATATTTTCTATTTTGTTTTTTCTTATCATGTATATTGTAATTTGATATTTTTCTATCAAATTATAATAGACATATTTAATTATTGAGAAAATTTAAAAGAATATAAGAAATATACAATTTTGCATCATACTAAAAGTTAAATAGTTAAAATTTTCTTCTATAACGACTTGTGTATATGTTTGGAACATATAGTTGAAAATTTTGAAACCTAGTTTAAATTTGAAATTGATTTTATAAGCAATTTAAAGTATTCTTAGTGTTATGATTAAAAAAATATTTTCAGATTCTGAAATCTTTTTTGGCTATAATGAACATCTCTCATATAATTAAACAAAAAAAATTAAATAAATAACAAAACTAAAGAAAAACATAAATACCTAATTTTTACATAGTGTTGAACTTTATAATGTTAAAATTTTCTCATGTGAACTCCTTATATATGCTTATGACATATTGTTAAAAAGCTCTCGAAATCTAGTTTAATACGAAACTAATATTATTTGAAAATTCAAAATACTTTAAAAGTTATAGCTGAAAGAATAAATACTTTTAAAATGTAGAATATAAAAGGTCAAATTGTCTTATAGTTGAAAAAATAGAAGCTAAATATAAATATCAAATTACTTAGTTGTCGTAAAATTTCTAAAGGTATTTTTGTCCAATCAAAAATTGCAAGAAACATTCACACTTTTAAGATAATATAGATATAGATATAGATATAGATATAGATAGTTCGAAACATTAAGTATGCTTGGTTTTTTTTTTTGAGATGTGTTGTAAGGTTTTATATTAATATTAGTGTCATTTACACACACAGTTATATTGGTACTGAAATCAGGTAAACATTACATCACAAAAATAGACTCGAGATTTATATGACACAATTGATAAAGTGGCACTGAGACGGGATGAAAATCCAGCAATTAACATAAAGCAATATAAATTCAACATTAATTTGTGCAACTGGGGACAAGGAAAACAAGTCTAATTATTAATCAATGAGAAAGAAAAATCCGAAGTCATATATCAAAGGGATAATTACAAAAGCACCCCTAAGGTTTGGGTTAATTACAAAAAAAACTCAGAGTTCTTTGAAAATTACAAAAATCCCCTTGAGGTTTGATTCCGTCTTACATTTTTCCCGGTGATTTTCGAAAACATTTAAAAAAGACTCTAACATTTACAAAAATATTACAGTTACCCCCATTAAATTTAAGACAAAATGAAACCTGAAAGTTTTTTTTTTTTTTTGTAATTTTAAAACATGTCTGGATTTTTTTATAATAAACCCAAATCTCAAGGGTGTTTTTTGTAATTATCCCTATATCAAAAGAAAAACAAAAAGGGTTTGCAGTAGATTTGTATGTACGATCGTGCCATCATGCCATAGCAAATTTTAAACAGTAAAAATAAAAATGGAAAAACAACAAACTTTAAGTTGTAAATTAAAGAGATACATATATTATTCGGCAAAATTATTTTTTTGTTGTTCATATTTGTAACAATTTGAGTATTTGCAAATCTAGGGTTTATAAATAGAAAATTCAACTTTTTACAAGAATGTGGGTGGGTGCGAGAAAGATGAAGTGTATTAGAATTTCTTTATGTAAGTAAGGGTATCATAATCTTTTAAACTAATGATATTTTTGAAATTATATGGAAGTGGGTGTATTTATTAATTTTGAGGGTGTGAATAGTGTCACCCTAAATCAAGTGGCCGGATAATTTCTTTTTAGTACTCTCTTAGTTTCAGCCATTTTGATATCAAAGGGTTGTATATATTTTGAAAGTTTGGAATGATTATTATACAATATACATCCTAGTATTCAGTTATCCAAATAGCCCAAGCTCTAAATCACTTTCATAAAATTTCTACTTTATCCTTTGAAATTTTTAATTTTCAAACATAATGTCTAATTAAGGGAAATTTGTCAAATTTATTCTTTGATCACATCCGTGTACTACAATCCAAATCATATAATGGCCGGATAACATTTCTTTTGGAGATAATGACATGCATTTAATATTCTTATTACATTTTCTTCATCAACTCATAAGTCAAGTCTTTGGACACAAGCAAAAAATGCATACATCAGTAAATTCTTGATCCTTGTCCCACTCAACCCCAAGCTGACATTTGTTTGATTGTTTCCTAGTTTCCGAATCGAAAGTAATACCATGACATGACCAATATATATTTTCTAAAATATATATATATATATATATATATATATATCGGTCAAATATGTGAAATCCAAATTAGCCAAGATATAATCAAATTAAAGAGGTTGACCAAAATCTCTGTGGACGTATATGTTTGTATCTGCACGGCTGATTTCTCCTATTATACCAACAAAAATTTTAATTTGTTGCAATTCCAACATTCTTCAAATTAATGATGAATGTCTCAAAGCCACATACCCTTACAGCTTTGTTTTTCCTCCTTTTTTGTTCCTTCAAATTAACCTATTGTAATATAATTGCTTGTCCAGAAGCTGAAAAACAAGCACTTGTAAGCTTCAAACAATCTTTGAAAGATCCATCAAATCTGTTGTCTTCTTGGAATAATAATGGTGATGTTAATTGTTGCAAGTGGAAAGGTGTGTTTTGCAACAACTTAACTGGCCATGTTAATGAACTCCATCTTCAAAATTTAAGTGGTATTATAAATCCATTTTTGCTCAATTTGAAGCATCTGAAATATCTGTTGGAATTGGTCTTTGATAAATGGGGTGTTGACCCGATTTTGACCAATTAATTAAGTGGTTTCCATTTGTGAAAAATGGAATTAAATGATTTGTAAAAATTCTACTTAGAGAGTAGATGAGAATAGCATTTGAAATTTCTCAAAACCGATTCCGGGTGAATGAGAAATTAATGCTAGAAGTTAGCCACTTAATACAAATAAATGGTATGGAAAATGAGAAATGTGGGGGAGGAGAGATGCTCCATCCCACATAGGAAAAAGGAGGTAAAGTTGCACACTTTATTTATCCTAAGTTGGACAAATGGATTTGGGCCCTTGGGGGCACCCAAGTTTTTAAAGGGGAGAGGACCTACATGCTTGTGGGTTTGGTCAAAGCACACACGCGCGCGCGCCGCCGGCCGGCTCGGCCCGGGTCGTGGGCTTGGGCCTTTATTCTTTTTGGACCAAAAACCTTTAAAATATTTAATTAATTTTTGTAATTAATTAAATAGATTTAATTAATTTTTTGTAATTAATTAAAAGTGTTCAACTGGGAAAAACTTTCGGCCCCGCGCACGGGCAGGAGCACGCCCGTGCGGTCGGGTCGTGCTACCTGCCGAGGGTCCAGCCATTTTCTGAAAACAGAAACCTTACACCAAACAAATTTTTACCCAACAATCGCAAGACGAAAATCCGTTATTCCTACGTTTTTACATAAAAGTTTGAAGACGATGGCATCGATTCAATCTCGTTCACACCCATGGCCGCCGCTTGCTCCGCTCACGGCGAAAAAGCCGCCAAGTTTTCTCGTGCCGACTTCAAACGTTGGCAACGAAGATCTTTGTTTCTACCTCACTACTTTGGGGTTGGCTCGTTTCCTAAAGGAGATTTACCCCCTGCTGCGCCAGTTGAAGAAGGCGAAGTTGACAACAATAGAGAATCGCTGTGGATGCTTGGCATAACAATGATTTTCTATGTCGCAACTACGTTTTGAACGGGCTAGACGACACTCTCTACAATGTCTATAGCATGTTCAAGGCGTCCAAGGAATTGTGGCAATCCTTGGAGAAGAAATACAAGACGGAAGATGCTTTTAAGACAAAGAAATTTGTTGTCGGCAAATTCTTGGAGTACAAGATGGTTGACACCAAGACGGTGATCAGCCAAGTTCGGAGATTCAAATCATCCTTCACGACTTAGTGTGCGAAGGGATGCTTTTGAATGAATCCTTTCAAGTGGCCGCAATTATCGAAAAATTGCCGCCATTGTGGAAGGACTTCAAAACTACCTCAAGCACAAGCGCAAAGAGATGGGGCTTGAGGATCGATTGTTCGGCCGCATCGAAGAAGACAACCGAAATCGAGTTAAAACCAAAGAAATACGGAATGGAGGCTAAGGCCAATCTTGCCGAGTCAAGCACTAGCAAGAAACGTAAGCACTCAGGGAAGGAGAAAGGCAAGGCCAAAAAGTTCAGGGAATTGCTACAATTGTGGCAAACCGAACCACATGGCGAAGGATTGCCGACACCCGGTTAGAAGGGAAATCAAGGTGGCAACCAACAAGCCAATGTGACGGAGGACAAGTCGGTTCCAATAGACTTGTCGGAGCTCGATCTCTCCGCCGTTGTGTTTGAAGCCAATATGGTGGATAACCCAAGGGAGTGGTGGATAGATACCGGGGCTACTCGTCACATTTGTGCCGATAAGGAGATGTTCTCCTCCTACACTCCGATCAATGGAAGAAAGTTGTTCATGGGAACTCCTCAACTTCCAACATCGTTGGGCTTGGAAAGGTGGTGCTCAAGATGACTTAGGGAAGGAGCTTACGCTTGTAGATGTCTTTGCATGTCCCAGACATCCGCAAGAACTTGGTTTCCGGTCCGTTGCTTAGCAAGGCCGGCTTTAGACTAGTGTTTGAATCCGACAAGTTTGTAATGACCAAGAATGGTCAGTTTCTATGTAAAGGTTACCTTGATAAGGGCCTGTTTAAAATGTCTCGTAATGTCGTTTTTTCGCGAGAAGAGGCGAAGAATAAAAACGTCACTACATTTTACTTGTTGGATTGTTCTAATTTATGGCATGATAGATTAGGACACGTAAACTTCAACACAATTAAAAGGTTAGTGAATGGAATTAATACCAACGTTTAAAACCGATTCACAAGACAAATGCGAAATTTGTGTTGAAGCAAAATTAGCCAAGCACCATTTCATTCGGTAGAACGAGAAGTACCAAACCACTCGAGTTAATTCATACATGGATGTGTGTGACTTAAAACTTGTGCAAACTCGAGGTGGGAAAAAGTACTTCATAACGTTTATAGACGATTGCACAAGATATTGTTATGTATATCTTTTGAAAAGCAAAGATGAAGCTTTAGTAGCTTTTAAAACTTATAAGAATGAAGTTGAAAATCAGCTTAATTTGAAAATTAAGATGATTCGAAGTGATAGAGCGGAGAGTATGTTGCTCCGTTTGAAGAATTTTGCTCGGAAGCGGGTATAATTCATCAAACGATCGCGACCTTACTCACCTCAATCAAATGGTGTTGCGAACGCAAGAATCGTACTCTTAAGGAGATGATGAATGCGATGTTGCTAAGTTAAACCCCAAAACTTGTGGGGAAGCCATACTTTCTAGCGAACTACATTCTTAATAAGATCCCACACAAAGGTAAAAATGAAACTCCATATGAGTTATGGAAGGGGCGTAAACCGTCATACAAATACCTTAAAGTGTGGGGGTGTTTGGCTAAAGTCGAAGTACTAAGCCAAAACAAGTAAGAATCGGTCCGAAGACGATCGATTGTGCTTTCATCGGATATGCTAACAATAGTAGTGCATATCGCTTTTTAGTGCACAAGTCGGCTATTCCTGATATAAATGAAGGAATGATCATTGAATCAAGGAATGATGTATTCTTCGAGAATACCTTTCCGAACAAAGAACGGAAAGAAGAAAGTTCGAGTAAACGGACTTATGAAACTGCAAGGTTACCTCAAAGTGATGATGAAGAGGAACCAAGACGCAAAAGGGACAAAAGTAGCTAAGTCTTTTGGTCCGATTTTCTAACCTATATGTTAGAAAACGAACCCCGAACTATTCAAGAAGCATTGTCTAGTCCAGAAGCTCCTCTCTGGAAAGAAGCTATCAATAATGAGATAGATTCCATCATGCAAAATCACACTTGGGAGTTGGTTGATCTCCCACCGGGTTGCAAGCCTTTGGGATGCAAGTGGATCCTTAAAAGGAAGTATAAAGCAGATGGATCTATTGACAAGTATAAAGCCCGATTGGTAGCCAAAGGGTTTAGACAAAAGGAGGGATATGACTTTTTCGATACATATTCTCCTGTCACGAGGATTACGTCCATTCGTGTTCTCATTGCTATTGCAGCATTGCATAACCTTGAGATACATCAAATGGACGCGTTAAAATACGCTTCTTGAATGGGGAGCTTGAAGAGAGATCTATATGGAACAACCCGAGGGGTACGTTGCACCCGGTCAAGAGCGAAAGGTGTGTAAACTTGTTAAGTCACTTTATGGACTAAAACAAGCACCTAAGCAATGGCACGAAAAGTTTGACTCGACTATGAAGTCAAACGGTTTCAAGATCAATGAATGTGACAAGTGCGTCTACATTAAGGGTACTACAAATGATTACGTCATAGTATGCCTTTATGTAGATGATATGTTGATTATGGGAAGTAGTCATGATTTAATCATGAAGACTAAGAACATGTTAAAGAAGAACTTTGACATGAAAGATATGGGATTATCGATGTTATATTAGGGATTAAAATCTCTAGAACTTGGATGGAATTGTCTTGTCACGGTCCCATTATGTCGAGCATACTCGGGAGGTTTAATGCTTTTGACGGGCGCTCGCTAAGACACATGTAGATCTAAGTCTACACTTGGCCAAGAATAGAGGCGAACAGTTTCTCAAATTGGAATATGCAAGGGTAATTGGCGATCGATGTACTTAACGAATCGTACACGTCCGGACATTGCATATTCGGTGAGTAAACTAAGTAGTTTACAAGTAACCCAAGTACGGATCACTTTGGAAAGCCGTGACAAGGGTACTTAGATATTTAAAGTATACCATGAACTATGGAATACTTTATACAAGATATCCAGCAGTATTAGAAGGATACTGTGATGCCAATTGGATATCAGACACAAAAGACTCCAAGTCCACAAGTGGATTTGTTTTCACAATAGGTGGAGGAGCGGTGTCATGGAAGTCTTCTAAGCAGACGTGCATAGCTCGATCCACTATGGAATCCGAGTTCATTGCTTTGGATAAAGCTGGAGAAGAAGCAGAATGGCTTAGAAACTTCTTAGAGGATATTCCTTGTTGGAATAAGCCTGTGCCATGCTGTTATGATACACTGTGATAGTCAATCAGCAATCGGAAGGGCACAAAGCAGTATGTATAATGGTAAGTCTAGACATATACGTCGGAGACACAATACCATTAGACAGTTGATTTCGAATGGGGTTATTTCGGTTGACTACGTGAAGTCAAAGGAAAACCTTGCGGATCCGCTTACAAAAGGCATAAATCAGATCAGCCGTATAAACTGTTAAGGGAATGGGTTTAAAATCCACAACTTAAAGAATGTTCATAGCGGTAACCCAACCTTGTGAATTGGAGATCCCAAGACCTTGGTTCAATGGGACAACTAAGTTATGAATGTTCAGCTGAACACTTGGAAAATGTGTTAGCTCATTCTCGATACATCCAAGTGTATTTAAACCTGCTGAATGTGGTGAGGTTAAGTTTAAGACTTTTAATGATTCCTATACCGAAAGGTGGAGTATTGCAGGATACTCTTCAATAGGAGATCACCTATATAAGTGAGAAGTAATGGCCGGTCGAAAAAAACACTTATGAATCTAAGATATGGTCCAGGGCGAAATGGACACAACGTGAGAACAACAAGTGTTAGAGTTGTTATTGTGTAAATCTTTGTTGTCTTGGTTTACACAAACGGTGAGTAGTTCAAGACATCGCGTCACTAAGCAGCCAGTAAATCCGATAGTATTTTACTAAGGAAGGTTCAAAGCCACAAGCTACCTATCCTGATGCAATAACGATTCGCCGAGACTTTCAAGCGAATCTGCATACACGCATGCATTAATTTCATTCATGTGGGGATTGTTGGAATTGGTCTTTGATAAATGGGGTGTTGACCCGATTTTGACCAATTAATTAAGTGGTTTCCATTTGTGAAAAATGGAATTAAATGATTTGTAAAAATTCTACTTAGAGAGTAGATGAGAATAGCATTTGAAATTTCTCAAACCGATTCCGGGTGAATGAGAAATTAATGCTAGAAGTTAACCACTTAATACAAATAAATGGTATGGAAAATGAGAAATGTGGGTGAGGAGAGATGCTCCATCCCACATAGGAAAAAGGAGGTAAAGTTGCACACTTTATTTATCCTAAGTTGGACAAATGGGTTTGGGCCCTTGGGGCACCCAAGTTTTTAAAGGGGAGGGACCTACATGCTTGTGGGTTTGGTCAGCACACACGCCCAGCGCGCGCTGCCGCCGCATGCCCCCCCCGCCACGGCTCGGCTCGGCTCGGCCCGGTCCTGGGGTCGTGGGTCGTGGGTCGTGGGCTTGGGCTTGGGCTTGGGCTTCAAGGCCTTTATTCTTTTTGGACCAAAAACCTTTAAAATATTTAATTAATTTTTGTAATTAATTAAATAGATTTAATTAATTTTTGTAATTAATTAAAAGTGTTCAATCGGAAAAACTTTCGGCCCGCGCAAGACGGCAGAGCACGCCCGTGCGGTCGGGTCGTGCTACTCGCCGAGGGTCCGCCTACACGCACGCACGGGCGCACGCCCGTGCGTATGGGTCGTGCTGGGTGCCGAAAGTTTGAGCATGCGCGCACGGGCAGGCGCACGCCCGTGCGTCTAGGTCGTGCTCCCCTGCGCAGGTGCGTCTGTTCAGTGCAAAAGGTGTCTTTTCGAGCCAAAAGACATGTTCTTTCCATACGGGCGTCGAGGCTTATAAAAGTCGATCCCTGGTGACTGAAATACACACGAAAAAATCAGATAATAACCAGTCATTTGCATCATACGAGCATATTGATTTTTTCCTTTCGTTCAAAGCTTGAAAGTTCGAACTTTCTGTTGTTCGCTGTGTTTCGAGTTTTCAAGTGCTGTAAACTCGAGACGTAAAAGTCGTTGTATCTTAGAGGCGAACGCCGAACCGTAAGCACTCGATTATGCGGGCGTTTTTCTCTTGCGGAGACTGATTCGAAATCAGGCCTCGACTTAAACCATACACTAAATCCAGCCATTTTCTGAAAACAGAAACCTTACACCAAACAAATTTTACCAAACAATATCTTGACCTGAGCCAAAATCACTTCCACCAAACAATCCCTTCCTTCATTGGATCACTCACAAGCCTCGAGTATTTGAATTTATCCAATGCTGGATTTTATGGAATGATTCCCCATAATATTGGAAATCTTTCAAATTTACACACATTAGTGTTGGGAGACAGTAATTCTCAGAGCCTGAATGTCGATAGCCTCGAATGGTTATCAGGCATTTCTAAATTGGAGCATCTGAATATGAATCATGTGAACCTCAGCAAAGCTGCCAACTGGGCACAGGTGATCAACAAATTCCCTTCTTTGGTAGAGCTACATTTCAGGTCTTGTAGTCTTAACAATTTCAGGGCACTCGGAAATGATGTTAATTATAATATTACTTCTGTAGTAGCCATTCTTGATCTCTCGGGCAATAAGTTTAACTCATTTGCTATCCTGAGATGGATTTTTCAATTCAACAACCTTATTTTTCTTGATCTAAATGACAACTCTTTTGAAGGTCCAATTCCATCTATTACCAACACTAGTTGTAAACTCCAACACATTGATTTTTCCCTTAATTATTTCAATTCCACCATTCCATATTGGCTCCACACTTGCAAAGACCTTGAGTTTGTCGATTTTTCTTCCAATGAACTTTCTGGAAAAATACCAAGAGAAATTACCAACTTGTGCAAACTGCGAAGTTTGCACCTACCTTATAATGATTTGGTAGGAGATATATCCGATTCGTTTGGAAATATGTCTGATTGTTTTTTGGTAGCTTTGGAATCCTTAAATCTCTGGGTTAATCAACTTTCCGGTCATCTAACTCATCAATTTGGAGAATTTAAGAGTCTTCGAATTCTTGACCTACGCAGAAATTCATTAACCGGTGTAATTCCAAATAATCTAGGAAATTTATCTTCCCTTGAATATTTAAACTTGGGTAGTAACAAATTGACAGGAAATCTCCCAGAGAGTCTGGGCCAACTTTTTAACTTGAAACAACTTTATGTTTATGATAACATGTTGGAAGGGGTTGTGACTGAAACTCATTTTGCGCATCTCTCAAACTTGACGGAATTATACGCCTCAAGAAACCAGTTGCTTTGAAAGTGAGCCCAAATTGGATTTCACCCTTCAAACTACGGAGACTTCAACTGAGGTTATGGAACTTGGGCTCAGGCTCTCAGATTCTCTCATGGATTGAAACACAGAAGAATAGCATGAACGACCTTGATTTATCTAGTACTGGAATATCCGGTAATGTTCCCAATTGGTTTTGGAATATCCGTTTTCTTAATATCTCGCATAACCAACTCCATGGCAAAATTCCGATTATAAGTGACCACAAGATGGTTTTTCTGGTTGGGAAAAGTTAGTTTATTTGAGTTCCAACAAGTTCAATGGTTCACTTTGCCTATAATAGGAAACACATGTGAGCTAGATCTCTCTAATAACTTATTTTCGGAGATATGTCTCATTTTCTCTGTGACACTACAAATGAAACTTATGGATTGAGGATTCTTCATCTAGGAGGAAACCACTTGATCAGAATTACAGTTGCTTGATGAGATGGCCGTCATTGACAATGTTGAATTTAAGACATAACAACTTGTCTGGAATAATCCCGAATTCCATTGGATTTTTGAAAAATCTACGGTCTTTGAATCTATATGGCAACAAGTTTTCTGGGCATATACCATTTTCAATGCAAAACTGCACGAAATTATTGAAGATTGACCTTGCTAATAACAGTTTTGATGGAAACATACCAACATGGATGGGGACAAGTCTCTCAAATTTGAGGTTTCTCTTTTTAGGCTCAAACAAGTTGAGTGGTGAAATTACTTCGAGCATATGCCAACTAAGCTCTCTTCAAATCTTGGACATCTCAGACAACAAACTTTCTGGGATAATACCTAAGTGTATCGATAATTTTACTGCAATGGCCACAAAAAGATATTTGCCTCAATTTGTTTGGGGAGAATTGGAATACTCTTTTCTCGTGAGAGCATTTCTACAGAGCGCATCAGTCACCACCAAGGGAAGTGAATTCCAATATGACACCATTCTTCCATTGGTTACAAATATTGACCTTTCAAAAAGTAATTTGTCTGGAGATATCCCAAAGGAGATAACAAATCTAGTGGAACCGAGATCTCTGAACCTATCACGAAATCATTTAACAGGATTGATCCCTGATAGCATTGGAAACATGAAGCAAATGGAATCTCTTGATTTCTTATTAAACTCAATATCGGGTGAAATTCCTGGTAGCTTCACATCTATATCTTCTTTGAATTATCTGAATCTGTCTTACAATGACTTGACAGGCAGAATACCAGAAAGCACCCAACTTTTGGGATTCAACGAGTCGAGCTTTATTGGAAACAAACTTTGTGGTCGTCCACTTACAAGCCATTGTTGTAAAGCCCCTGGACCAACACACAAATTAGAGGATCAAGATGAAAATGATGATAAGTCTGAGATAGAATGGTTTTATGTATTCTTGTCTTTAGGATATGTTGTGGGACTTTCAGCTTTCTACACTACATATATAGATCTTGAAGAAATCATGGAGGGAAGCATATTATGAGTCATTGGAGAACATGTGGGACAAAATTTATGTGTATTTCTATATTACATGGACAAGACTCACAAAACAATCAGGTCCAAATTCGTGAGGGCAAATTGGTTTCCATGCACAAAAGTTTACACCTATCTCTTCCGAGGATTTTAGGCTTTCTTTGGTTTTATTTTAATTTTAGTATAAGTGTTTGTAAGAGTATATATATATTTTTGAAATATATTAGTATTTTTGGTCTTATCTGTGAGATGTGTTTTAAAATTTTATACGATAGTTAGTGTCATTATCATTTTCTATTTATACATCGATTTTATAGATGTAAATGCACATATTTATATTACTACAAAATTTGGAGATCATATATGACTTCCATTTTTGGGGTGTGAGACCCCATATTTGGATAACTTTCTAATTGCCATTTCACATAATATTTGGTTATAATATATTTTATTTGTTTCAAAATGTTCGTATATTTAAAGGTAATTTTTTTTAAACTGTGTATTAAGGATGCATATTACATTAGGTAATTAATTAGAATCAAGCAAAAACACATGCAATGATGGTTATTATACACATTTTTAAATTATAAAAAAAAAAAAAAGAATTTTCAGACCATTTGTGACGGAGAGTACAATTGAACAATTAATTGAAAATAACATTTGAATACTAAAATATATCCTATTAGAGACAAGGACACACAGGCATTTGCATGTTGCCATTTCCTTACTACTTGACACCTAACACTCTATACATAACTCATCACACCCACGTTTTTATTTTTGCACTCACAATCTCACATACACATCACACACTGAGAACTCAACGCAATACAATCAGCTTTATTTCTATGTTCTTTTACACAGTCAACAGCAGATTCGAAAAAGTGGTTGGTGACTTTTAATTTTAAATTTTTCAAATTCATTTCAAAAACTGTGTTTTCAATCTTTTGTTATATTTTTATCTTATCTTAAAACTTTGTTATATCTGTGATTTAGTAAAACTATGGTAAAAAGAAAATATTATTTTGGTTATAAATATTGGAGAAAATTACCGTAATTAACAAACGAAAATGTTATAATTCCAATATGTTAACCTATACTAATGGAATACTGATACTAGTGATTTGATTTGGTAATTTGGTTACTTCTTTGCATTCGTTAGTTGTAAATTGTAATTTATATTTTTTTATAAAAAAAATAGGGTTTCTTTACAGTAACAATTG
Source organism: Rehmannia glutinosa (assembly GCA_016081115.2). Taxonomy (NCBI): domain Eukaryota; kingdom Viridiplantae; phylum Streptophyta; class Magnoliopsida; order Lamiales; family Orobanchaceae; genus Rehmannia; species Rehmannia glutinosa. Next base: position 430,312 of record JABTTQ020000330.1, on the reverse strand, counting down.
TAATTCTCTAATTACTAAGACCAAACCTTATAATTGGGAGATGTCTTAATTAAATAAATTAAACTGATTCAGTTAAAGCAAAACAATTTGTGTGCGTGGTTTTTATAATCTAAAGTTGAATATAGTCTTAATAATTTATAAAATAGTGTTATTAAGCCTGACAAGAGTCAATTAGATCAAGGAGTAATTCCTAGCTTATTCACCTGAGCTAAATTATATTCACTTGATAAGCTAAATTGTATTAGTAATTTAGCATGTTTCCAAAAGTAGTGATTAACATAATATGAGTTTATAAAGCTTTAGCCATATTAATTAGTAACCTTCTGACAATGCACCATATCAAAGGACCTTTTCTCAAAAGACTACATCAGAACAAATTGGAATGAGGACTAATCCAATATTAATTTTACTAGGCTAAACTATGGCAAATACCTTAGAATTTCAAGAATCCTAAGGACCAGATTGTAGCCTTGGAATTTTGGATCCAATTGACCTATTTTGATAATTGTTGGGTTTTATTGTAGGAAATCTCGGAAGATTCGGTAAAGAATTTGTTGGGGCAAATTTGGTGATCAAAGTAAAGGTGGGCAAAATTTCAGTTTCTTAAAGAATATTAGGTTTGCTTGCACTTTTATAAATTTCATGGCATTAAATGTTTCATGAACTTCATGACATTTCAATTTCATGATATACACCATTTTCACAAAGCTCACCTAGATAATTTAGTTTATTAAAGACAATATAAATTATGCCATTCATGGTTTCAAATTATATTTTTTTGTTTGCATTATAAATCTTCTAACTGCTTGACTTGACCTTCGGGCAAATAAATATCATTTTTACAAAAATACTGACTGTTTGAGTCTATTGTGGCGTGGGTATGTTAGACAATGGATCGAATAGGTTGCCTATGGTCCTTGTTTGACTACCCATATGCCTAATCCCATTTTTGGGTCGGGCCGGAGACGGCGACAGAACTTGGGTCGTAGAACGGTATATTCATGAATATGACGATCTCTGGGGCAAAAGTCCAGGCCAAAGAGACGTCGAGCCTAGTGTGAGGGATAAGGTGACAGTGCTTCGGCCATATATTATTGGAAGTAACAAGGAGAACGGACAGGGTCAGTGTCCGATCAACACTGATCCTACGTTTCTTATTTCGGGCTGACGAACTAATTGATTACTGTTTATACTTTGTTTTAAAATGAGATATCCACTATTTGTTTTAAAAATTGGGATATCTATTGACCGTTTGAAAAGTAAAATTATTTACCGTACTTGAGTAACTGTTGTCCAATGTGCATTGCATCACTGACGGAATTAAACATTAATATCTCAATATTGAATTGCAATATATTCTTGATCATTACGACAATTAACTCTTATGTGCATCATTATCATGCATACATAAATATTTTAAGACACACTAAGTGCTTTTCTCAAAGAAACACTTCATATTTCATTAAACAAATATTGCATTCCTCTACCCCCAACCCACTGAGCTCGTTTAGCTCACCCCACGATTTTTATAAAAACTTTTTAGAAACCGAATGTTCTGGGATTGACAAGACTGGCACGAGACTTCTTGCTTAGAGTTGACTCTACATGGTAGTTTATGCTTGAATGGCTTATCCGTCGGCACTTAAACAGTATAACTATTTTATCTTGTAATAGTTAGGTGAGTTACAACTCTACTATAATTGTATGTTATGATTTATAAACTTCCGTTGTATTTATATTTTTTAGTTTTTTTGTACTTAGATAATAGCTCTTGTTGAGCCTAAGTTTGAATATTTGGGGTTGTACCTTATTGGATGTTATTATATTTTATTGGGTATGTAAATTTGGGCGTGACAATTTTCGTCCTTTCTTTTAAGCATAAAGAACAAAATGCACAAGAAAACACTTAAAATAAAATAAAGATTACTATTTCTATACCTATACAGTAAAAACCAAAAATTTATCTCGTTAGGTTAGAAAATATGGATATCATCTAGGTTTAGTTTACGATTCTTTTTTTATTGGGAGATTTTTTTATAATATTTTTAATATATTCGCTTTATAATTAAATTCCATATTTTTGCTGAAACAAAAAATTGATATGTCTTTCATCATCTTTCTCTTTGTAATTTTTTTAATACTTTCCTCTAATTTTTCAGGCCATAAAAATATATAACGCACTAGAATACAATTAAAATAAAATAAAGATCGCTAGTATTTTATCCGATGTTTGTTATACATCCACATTAAAATTATTAGTTTAAAAATATTGATATCATCAAGGTTTACTTAATTTGTTAATTTTTTATATCCGAGCGTGAGATATTTATATTTTTTAAATATGTTTATTTTAATATTTATTATAATAATAATTGAATTTCTAATAAAAATATCATCAAAATTATTAAATATATAATTGAGTCCAATTTTAGATTTAAAATGTTAAAGGACACATCCATTAAAAACTTACATAAAGATTTGTTAGTTCAAGATTATTTGCATTGCAATCTTAAGTGAGGTTCGTGGATCATATATTTTGTCTTTTTTTATTTAATCAAAACCCCTAGGATTTGAATTTTGTTTCTTTTTGTTTTAGTTGTAATTTCATTTTTTCTCTAAAATTATTATAAATATATTTAATTTCAACTTTTCAAAAAATACAGTATATATAATTATACAATTTTGCATATCAACAAAATTTAAACAGCTAAAATGATCTCATACAAAATCTTCTATATAAGCTTATAATATATGGTTGGAAAACTTTCGGAATGTAGTTTAATATAAAATTCATAATGTATAAAAATTTAAAATATTGTAAAAGTTACAATTGAAAGAAAACATAAGAATTTGAGATATAAAAGGTCACTCGCTTGTCTTGTAACTAAACAAAAGCTAAAATAAATATCAAATTACTTAATTTTTCCTAAACTTAACTATGTTGAAGAGATATATTTGTCCAATCAAAAGTTTCAAGAAACCATTTCACCTATTCACACTTTTTATATTAGTATAGATATAGATTTAAAATCCCTCACAAAACTTAATTATTTGAAATTTCATTTTTTTTTCTTTTCTTTATGCACACTTGTATTATACATTCCCACATACAACACATTCACACATTACCTCTCTCTCTCTCTCTCTCTCTCTCTCTCTCTCTCTCTCTCTCTCTCTCTCTCTCTCTCTCTCTCTCTCTCTCTCTCTCTCTCTCTCTCTCTCTCTCTCTCTCTCTCTCTCTCTCTCTCTCTCTCTCTCTCTCTCTCTCTCTCTCACGCACACACTTACTCTCTTTCTCACACACATTGTGTGCACACACTTACTCTCTCTCTCTCTCTCTCTCTCTCTCACACACACACACACACACTGCATGCACACACACTCTATATCTCTCTTTTACACACACACACTCTTCATATATCTCTCTCTATCTCTCTCACACACACACTACACGCACACACTTACTCTTTTCTCTATCATACACACAATGCTAGAGCTGTCAAAATGGGTTAGGTCCGTCGGGCTGGTCCGGCCCGTCCCGCCTAATGTAGGGAATAGGTAAGTGTTTAGTGGCCCACCTAAACGGGATAGTCCGCCGCGGGCTCGAGGCGGCGGGGCGGCTAGCCAGAAACAAAAAAGAAAAGAAAAAAAATGAAGAAGAAATAAGATGAAATAGAAGAAAAAATTAGTATAATTGGTATTTTATATTTTTATCTCTTATGAAAATGTATATAATATTTTTTTTAAAATATTTATTTGTCATCTATTATTATATTTAAATCATTAAAATTAATAACATGCATAAAAAAAAATTAATTTTTTGGGTGGGCAGGCCCACCTAGCCCGCGACCCGCGGTGGGTTGGGTTGGGCCAGCATCTCTCTGCCCCGCCAATATGGGCTTTTCAGCCATTTTGACAGCTCTACACACTGCATGCACACACAAATACGCTTATTCTCTATTTCTATCTCTCTCACACACACACTTTATCTCTCTCTCATATACATTGCATACACAAACAGATAGGGCCGGCTCTAAAGTTTTGGGGGGCCATGACCAAACGAAAAAAAAAGAACCCCTACAAGAAATATATTTTGTTCTTGAGTAGAAATATAATTTGAAAGAAAAATAATGTCTTAATTATTTTTATAAGTTAGATTAATTTTTTTTGTACAATTTTGAAAGAAAAAGGACATTTGGGGCCCCTAAAAATTAGGGGCTCTAAGTCCTCGCCCTCGGTGACTACCTTCAGGGCAAACGGACACTCTATCTCTCTCACACACACTGCACGCATACACTCTCTCCCTCTCTCTCTCTCTCTCACACACACACACATTCACACATAATAAAATTTATGAATTTCATAATTTTATTAGTGTATAAATCATAATTATTTAAGAAAATAATATGATTATATCTTTTATTTTTATTTATTAATACCATTAATTAATAAAATGATTAAAGCTTTTAAAAGATAAAGGATTTGAAACTCATACCTAAATCCACGTCATCCAAATAAGAAATGTATTTCAAATCAAGGTATTTGAAATCCATTTATTTTTCAAATGTATTGTATTTGAAATCCCTCAATCCAAACACACCCTTATATATGCACAGATTCTACTTGTGATGTTTTCTGAACAATTTTCAGATTAAAGTAGAAGGAATTGTGCAACATTCCTTGCCTATTATAAGGAAATGGAATCAATTGACAATGCAGTTTAATCGTAAACTTTTGTCCGTTAAATCCTTAAATGGGACTTTAATTAACACTAGTATCTTGTGTGTGGAAATTGGAATAATCATATATACTAAGAAGACAAAAACAAGCTAAGATCAATCTTTCCTAATGATGCGAATTAAACATGTTGTGCATCTATCTCTCATTCTCTTGTTATACATATATATCCTTTATATAGGTTCATAATATGCTACTTTAATTATAATTCTTCACGATTGAATACTTCTACTAGAGTAGCATATATCTACTCATAATAAGTGGGGGCACTTTATGATTTTTTTCAAAACTCAGGACTAAATATTTAATTTTCCAATTTCATTATCCTTTTTAAAGTCACCATAATGTCATGGAAATAATAGTGTAGATAAATTGTGTGTATCTGAAATTTGCAAACTAATTTGTAATTAGTTTTTACATGTTATGTTTATCTTAATGATGTCCTAACAATGTGGAGAGCCAGTGTTAAATTTTACTCACATCCTTAACAACCACTGCTTTTTTTGGGCATCACTGTGAATCTATGTTTATATGGTCAAAAAGGTTGATTTATTCAAAATGCTATATACCAGCTCCACCAGTTATTCAACCAAATTGCCCAAATTTCTTGCTCTATACATAGTATTCTAAGTTCAATAAGTGAAAAAAAAGAAGAGAAGAAACCCGAAAAAAAGAAGCGGCACTAGGGAAAAAAGAGATAAGAGAGGATATTAATTTGTGAAGAAAAGAATGACAATGGCATCAAATGAGACCAAACAAGCAAACAATGAAAATGTGAAGAAGAATAGAATTCAAGTGTCCAATACCAAGAAACCACTCTTCTTCTATGTCAATCTTGCAAAGGTTATTATATACTACTCACTCTCTCTCACTCCGATTTCAAAATTTAAGTATTGTACGAATTCAAGATATTTTAACGAAAAATTAGGCGAACTTGTTTTTCAAGTCTCTACTTCAAAAATGATCCAATCTTACAATTGAGATTTCTATTATGTTGTAGTTCTTAACTTTATGTTTAAATTATCTACTTTTATAAAAGTGTATATATGCACACAAACACTATTTTATTTTATGTTTTGTTTGATGGATTGAATTAGATGGTAAATGTAGTTATTTTGTTGATGCAGAGGTACTTACAACAACATAAGGAGATTGAGCTTTCAGCTTTGGGCATGGGTAACAATTTCAATCGTCGTGTTTTTGCTCTTTTTTTTTTCCTTATCACTTCTTTTTTAGTATGGCACAACCAACTAAAAGAAAACTTTTTAAAGTATGTTATAATTGTCCTTTGGAATCACAAGCCCCCAATTTTTTTTCTTTGAAATAACACAAGCCCCAAACTTTGATCATTATTTTTGCTCAATTTGGAATATCTTACTTTGTTTATGCTAACAATTGTTTTGTATTAATTGTTCTTGCAGCTATTACCACAGTGGTTACAATAGCTGAAATTCTGAAGAATAATGGATTTGTCAATGAAAAGAGTATGTAAAATATTTATTTAAAAAATGATGTTTTTTGGATTCAAACTAAACTATGCACCTCAATAGTTATAATCAAATGATGATACATTTATAATGAATCATGCATGATAGGTATTTTGACCTCCACCGTTGGAACGAAAGATGTAGCAAAAGGCCGTACAGTTCATAAAGCTAGGGTGAGTTTCTTACCTATATATAAATACATGTTGCTGAATTTATTAATTTCTATAATTCGATTTTCCTTACATGTGACAATATATATAATATGACGGTGAGAATTTTGTATTGTTATTGCTAAGCTATTTCAAAAGGTGATATATATGTTGTTCGAATAATTTCATCCACGATTTGATTAATGGTGTAAGTTTTATAGTTCTATTCAATGTACATTAAAAATACAGATTTCTACAAGATCGGGTCATTTTAATTTAATCTAATTTAATTTCTTATTGTACTATCCAGATTGAAATTGTGCTCGAGAAGTCTGACAAATTCGACTCCCTAATGGCTACAACACAGCAAGCAAATGCTAATGGAAATGTTGAAAAGAAGGAGTAACACACCAAGCTAGAACATGGCGCGCGCCCTCTTGTAGTCTAATATACATTGCAATTCCTGCATTGTCTCTCTCTCTCTCTCTCTCTCTCTCTCTCTCTCTCTCTCTCTCTATATATATATATATATATATATATATATAGCTAATACTTATAATTCATATTTTCAATAGCTGCCATATTGTTAAGTTTCTCATGAGGAAAAGCAAAGTGATAGCAATGCACTCCTTAATCTCATGTTGTATAAAAGATGTAGTTCAAAGTTGTATATATTTGGTTCCTTACAAGTTTTAACTTCTTTTTTTTGTGCAATTGTCCTTCTAAGATACATGAAAAGCATATATAACTATACAATAATGAGAGTGGAACAAATCATTTATTCAATTATACAAATATATGTAATTTCGTAACAGTTTCATGTTGAAAAATTAGACAAGTTAAACTTCATGTTTTGCTTGAATAATCATCATTTCCCAAAATGCCTAAAATTGTGTTGCGTAGCAAAATGATAACTAACATTGTTATATATTTTTCCTTCAATGCAATTTGTACTAAACTATAGTCAAGATAAATAGATAATGCACACTAACACATACATATCTACGGTGATTTCAAATTTCAATTTTAATGAACAAAAATAATAACTTTATATATATTGTGGATTTGCAGTTCTTTCAAATTGCAGCGAAAGAGGAAAAAAATACGCATTGTTTTTGTGGTGTTTGTGTGGTTTCAATCGAGATTTCGAGTCTACCAATATAGGTCTCATGCATCGCTCAATTAAGAATTCAAATTAAGCGATTTGATTTAGGAAAAAAAAAAGGTATTGATAGCTTACATGTTTATGTATCAATGATGAAACGTATTCAATGAAATCGCGATTGGAGAATGACTTTTTCGATGAACAACGATTTAAGTTGAGAGGAGGAGGAGAAAGAAAGGGGAGGGAGAGTCGGAAAGATGTGACTTGCAGGTGGAAGAAAGAAAAAAACAATTAATATTTCATTGGGAATATAATTCTCAATTCTGCAAATTAAAAAAAATTATTTCATACCCCATTTTAATTTTAAAAAATATGTTTTGTTCTCGAGTAAAAATAGATCTAATGGGAAAAAACAATGTTTCTTTGATTTTGATTTTAGAAGTTATATTTTTTAGTACAATTTTGAAAGCGAACGACTATTGTGATATATTTTTTTTGGGCCCCTACCAAAAGAACTAAATAAAATATGTATATTTATATATTGATACTGATGTAATATTGGGGCCCCTCAAAATAAGGGGCCCTAGGTTGTTGCCCCCAGTGACCTACCCCTCTGGGTCGGTCATGGTTATAGACCTCGTTTTGATCAAATCATGAATACATCCATAATCCATGTATCCATTTCTCAAACATCTTATAAGATATTTTGAAAAGCTTATAAGTTGAGCCAAACAACCTCTGAGCCTTATAGACAAATGTTTTGCAAAAGTTAACTGAGGTAATTGTTTTGTTATATTAAATTTCAAAAACAAAAGATCCACATAAAGATTCTGATCTTTACTGCTTTCAATCCACTAACTAACATCCTCTGCAAAACAGCATAAAAATACAACTTAAGTAGTAGCAATCTGGATAGATTTGGCTAATACAGAAACAGCAAAAAAGAAAAAGAAAAAAAAAACTCAAGAAACAAGATTTCACATACTGATATGGCTAATGCAAACACAGCAAAAAATAAAAAATAAAAAATAAAAATAAAAAATGGAACTCGAAACAACAAGATGGCCTATGTCTTCCCAAGAAATCTTACTGAAATCTCTACAAGCACAACCAAAAACTGTCAACGTAAACAATCCTCAGAAAATAATTTCAAAAGAATCACACCATTTTCTTTTCTTTTTTTTTTTTGTTGATAGATCCCGAGTACATGACGCAAGAAGGAAAAAAAACTGGTATTACTATGCACAACTAATTCATCAACTCCATATACAGCTTCATAAAATACTTCTCTCCTGCTTCTGAAAGTTAATCTTCTGTCATTAGGCATCTGGAAAACATATTAACATAAAAAAAACTCAGTTAGATACACAAGACAGACTGTTGCATCGAAAATTCATGTTTACGCTATAGTGCTCCACCATTAAAAGCAAAACTAATTTCTGAACATCTAGAATACTTTGTATCAAGAAGCATTTCGCTATATCTCAGGCAAAAAAGAAGGGTATATCTTTAAAAACGATGCAGTAATAAACAGTTAGTTTTGATTTACTACCATCTCCCTCTCTAACTGGTATCTAAAAAGTAGCTAATGACCTAATGTTGCAGTTCATATGTTGAGTTATTTATCAAGAAGGTATCTCACTATCAACAAAACTAAAGAAGTCCAAAGACTAGTGGTCTTTAACTCTCATGGGTGTTCGACCTACTAAATAGCAAGTCCGTTCACAAAACCAAGTTAACTTCACATACTGTCAAAATAGATTAACAGACAAAAAGTGTCTCAAATTATTTATATGCAATTCCGGTATATACTGAATTTCACAATTCCCCGTCAGAAAATATATAACGTTTGACCCAAGCCTGCTTTTCTGGAGATGGTGCATATGTATATTAGTTGGTGAAAGCTGGAACACCAATTAACTTATCTTCCATTGAATTTAAAGTTCCACCAGAAATTAGATCCACAAGCGACACAAACATCAACATGCACATTATTCCACGAACACAGTCAAGTTTAACTTTCACATTTGCTAATCTAGAACCCCTTGCATTTTGCTTCCATAACATTACTTCATCTTTCCATTCTTGTTTGATATATTCCCAACATTAATTTCAAATCTTCGATCAAATAAAAAGAGCATAAACTAACGAGAGAGAGAGAGAGAGAGAGAGAAGAGATATTTTGTTAAAAACTGCAATACAGAAGAATTTGCATAAGGATGCCTAGGCCAGTGAATAAAGTTTTTTCTATTAATGTCTTCTTTGCTCACTGCATAGCTTATTTTTCCTTGATGTTAAGTGATTACACTACTAGAAAATGCCTAGAAACCTATAATTAGCAATACTCAGTATTTATTAACTGGTTTGCAATATTTTGTAAGTCATTGCACCGCGCAATTTTATGCTTTCTTAAAATACTCTATATTTTCTTACTTTTCTTTTGATTATTATAATCCTGAAGGAACAATGAAGTAAAGGTAATTCAATAGTCTCTTTTCCATAATCCATAAATAGGAAAAATTACAAAAGTACATAAAAGTTAAAATTCATATAGAGCTTCACAACTTGACATGACCAAATATATGAAAGAGACATTTGACACTAATGCATAAGCAACGACCACAAGAATCATCTTTCTCACAATTGTTAATTAACAATACACAAATAGCACTTTGACTCCATTATAAACAAGTCTAATTACACAGACAGAAGGAGAATAAGTGCAGCGTGTAAAAAAGAGTAACTTCGCTAAGAACTCGTTCTCTGCATTAATTTGCATCTGGTGCATACCTTAAGTTAATGGGACATGACCGTTCATGTTAAATCTTCATTTCTTGTTCTAATGTGAGTTGAATGCAACTCTTGTAGGCGAACAACTATTTCTCGAACAAATTCCAATCCTTCGCTTCCCTTTTCAAGTGAGTGTAATGAACACTCAATAACATTTTGTTCTGCCTCGAGTGCTTCTAGTCTGTCGTTCATAACAGAAAGCTCATGTCTGAATGCATCTAACTCAGCATCTCCACAAACATTTTGGCTAGACCTGAATTTACCATATTCTTCATTTTCATTTTGAGAGTTCTCATTTTCAGATAGATCTTTAGGAGAAGTTTCTTTACGCATTAAGGCATGATTCTTTTCTTTTGCGCCATTTTCTTCACGTTTGGCGAAAATGAATAGCTTTTCCTCCAATGTTTTTAAGCATTGTAAAACATATTGTTTTTCATCTTCAAACATATTGATGTCCCCATCCAACATATTTGATGCTCCATCGATTCTGTTGATGATGTCACATTTATCATTATCTGAATTGCTAACTGCAATTATATTACTTCCTCCACAATTGGCTTCCAGTTTTTGCGTCTTTAATAAACTTGCATCAGATTCAGGCATTGGCTTGTCAAAGTTATTAGAAAAAGATACGTCCCCAAGTTGGTTCCTGTACAATTCAAGCTCATACTCAAAATCTTGAATTTGTTTCTCCTTCTCTGCAAGCAGCTCGTTAGCTTTCTGCAATGCTTCACTGTCATACTCAGCTTGTTCTTCCATCATTCTTAGGCACTGTAGTGCCTCCATATTGAGGGCCGCTTTCTCTTCTTGCAATCTAGTAATCATGGCCATTGCTTGATTAGCTGCAATTGCAGAAGCATTTCTCTCTTCCTCTAATTCTTTATACAAAGTACCCATTATTTTCTTATCATGCTCAACCTGCCTTTTTAATCGATCTACTACACTTTCACCTTCAATTTCACTGATAGTGCTCCCATCAAGAGATAAATTGGATTCGTTTCTCTCAAGTGAAATCCTTCTTTGAAATATTTGCATCCCTATGGCACTAGAAGGGTCCATAGCTTTAAAATCTTCACTATTTGCAGACACCTAGGGCTCATCATATCATTTAATGATAATTCAATCCCCCGAGCAGCAGATATTTGTGATAGTAAGAGCTTCAAATCTTCACTAACTCTCGTAGAATCCGTCATAGACCTTTGTTGTTCTAAGAATCTTCCAGACAGTTGTCTACTCCTTGTACCAACAGCTATTTTGTAAGCATCACCAAGATCCAAAGACTCGGCCATTTGTGGACTAGTAGTATTAGTCTTATCAGGTTTCGAATACATTTGGATTTCATATCCAACCCTAGAAGATTCTCCATCTTCCATATTAACTTCTCTCCATGACTCAGCTGTGCCTGCGGGGTCACTTTGCACATTAGAAGCTTCTCCACATTCAACATGAACTTCTTTCTGCAGCTCAGTGGTGCTTGTAGCATCTAAAGCAAATAATAAACAGGTAGCAGATAAGGCAAAAATTGTCGAGCTCAGATATTTTAGATTCACAGAAATGATCAAAAGAGAAAGTGAGACAGATAATTGTTCCTAATCACCCTCATTTATACCAAAGAAATCAGATAAAGAAAAGCGAATGGGTCACCGTCATTGTAGGTTAAATATGTGAAAATGTACGATTGACCTCATGCACACTTTGACAATTCAAATGCATATTTCATAATATAAATGATTCAATATGTCCAATATAGCAAATGTCATTGATGGTACATACTGTTCAGTTTTATCCATTTTTACTCACTACGAGGCTTGATTGGAAATTTAGAATCATTTGCCAGTGTTCTCATGAAAATTTGGACACTTTTCACCTTTAAGAACGACATATATTTTGAGACCACCTAATCATAGCTCGCTCTTGAATGTAAAATAAATCTAATGTATAAAATAGACACAATGAGTCATGCAATACACTTTGACTTACTAGTGTCTTTCGATTCATCAGAGTGAGTCCCATCAATATCGGCAGATGGAAGTGCCTCGGGAAAAGATTTGAGGTCAGATGGTTCGCTAACATCATTATTATGGTCAGCTTGCTGCCAGTTAAGTTCCTCTAATCCATACCCAAGGAGTGCCTCAGATTCTACAGTTTGATGGGTCGGATTGGTGGGGTCCTCTGACTCAGAAAGTGAAGATTTGATTGGAGGAGCTGGATGTATCAACTTCTCCAAAGCCAGAAAATCAGCAGGAGTAACAATTTCAGGTTTTGGGGAGACACACTTAGTCGGCGAATCTTGGCCCGAAATCTCCACTTGACGGATAAGTGCACTAGCACTTTCCGTATCTGAAAGTGCACTTTCTGATTCAGTATCAGAAGTAACCTTGACCTGTGTATATTCTACATGTGGCAACAGAGTAAGATCCTTTTTCTGCATTTGGCCTGATTGAGATGATCCCTCTGTGATCCCCTGCACCTCATTCCCATTAAATTTAGGAGTAATAGATGATAGTGCACCATGCTCGGCTCCCTCAGAGTCAATTGATTTGCTATGAAACAATTTCTGGGTACAAGTTCTAGAAATCCATTGTTCATTGCAACACATACATTTTCTTGTGCCAGATGATTCACCTTCGGCAAGGCCATAATAAGGCTCAGCCCCCAATTTGCCAACTAGTAGTCTGTATGTTTCGGCATTTGATTTGTTTATTGTGGCGAATGAGAAAAAAACAATTTTCACAAGTTCCATGAACATCAACAAGGTTATTGTGAAGTTGACATAGAACTAAAGAAGAGATTTTTAACTTGTGCTTGTGACATATTAAATCCCAGTGAAAATTAGCTCTCTCATTACCCAGGACATGATCCAGTCTCGAGCATAGCAAACACGGGATTTGCAATTGGCAATAGCGGCGAACCTTGTAACCAAGTAGGAGAAACTAGAATCAACAAAAATCATAAACAGCAGCATCCATTCAAGAACTGCTGAAACTAAAGCTGAGGTAATACTGACGGAAACTTTCTGCCCAGGCTCTTTAGCTGGAGTCCGCCTTAAATCCATTTGCGAGCCAGAGGTTGAACACTCCAATAAAACACGGAGCCGATATTACCAAATCGATGGTTCAAAGCTAAATCCAGTACTGTAACAACAGAAAGAAGAACCCATGTGTGAATTTTTCAGATTACCATTTCTTCATCAGCAGAAAGCATGGGTAAAATGAAATAAATCAATTGCAGCACATTTGTAAGCCGAAAACGACTAATTTGCATCCATGATTCAGCTCAAACTATGAATAGCATAATGTCAAACAATACAATTCTTCCCAAACTCATCCCAATAAGTCTTCATTCCATAACAAACATTTCATTAGCATACAATAAGAAAGTAATGCAAAGAGAAAAACAAAGAAAAGTCAACCTCATGAAGAAAATCATGCGATCACACAATTTCGACATTCAAATTAATAATACACTTCAGATAAACATTCAACAAGAATTAAAAGTTCCAAACGATCAAAAGAGAAAAAAGAAAAGAATAGCAGCATGATCAAACCTGATCGCCAAGAAAAGCACCACCTTCACCAAAAAATGAACACTGGCAAAATACGACATAAAGACACCAAAATAAGCAGGATTCAAACAAAGAAAACAAAAAGACAAGAAACCCAGATATATTTTCTACATGTACATACAAATAACACAGAGATGTGTGTGCAAATGCAATGGTGGTGGTGATGTAACAGTTAAGCGTTTGATAAATTCTAACAGAAAGTCGTGCGCATAGTTTTCTGAAATTGGGATTGGTTAGAAAATTAAATATTATGTTAATGGAAAAAGACAAGTTGTGGAGAAGAAGCCGACAGCATGACCATTACCAAAGAGTCGGCTGAGTGATGACTATGGAGTTGTCACAACTTGGCATTATCGAACCGAAAGGTGGCCAACCCCGCCCCCACCCACCCCCTTTCCCCCTCAAAAAGTAAGAGCTTTTCAGCAAATCAGATCATGGATTCCATTAATTCCTCTTTTTTACCTGTAATTTTTGGATCAATACATGAATTACACAAGGAAATAGAAAGCCACCTTTTAAATATATAAAATAAAGTAATGAAAATGACTTTTATCCAATGGGGAAAAAACGAGAGAAACTCAAAAATAATAGAAATAGAATTCTTTGACTCAAACAAATTAGGGCACGAAATATTGGGAAAGTTCAAAAATGAATACTAATTGAAAAGAAGCGGAAAATTTTCAGAAAAATATATTGAAATCTGTGTAATACCTTTTAATTAAGAAAATCAACCTAGCTTCACATATTTACCACGGTATAAGATCCGTCAACCTAGATAGGTGGAATGATCTGCTAGCAATCATTTGTTATTACTTTCCTTTGAGATAATTAAAAAAAAAAAACTCCCTTGAGGTTTGGGCTAATTAAAAAATAATAATTGAAATGTTTCAAAATTTTTAAAAAAAAATCCTATCAAGTTTGCTTTTATATTAAATTTAAGGAGGTAATTATAATACTTTTTAAAGGGGTAATTGTAATATTCTAATAACTATCGGGGATTTTTGAAATATTTTTCGTTTATGAAGAGGGGAAATGCAAGACAGAACCAACCTCAAGTTTTTTGTAATTTTTTTAAATTTCTGGATTTTCTTGTAATTAGACCGAACCTCGGATTTTTTTTTTATAATTATCCATTTCTTTTAAGTGTAAATTTCAACTATTACAAAGAAATTATAGTAGAAAGACGAATTTGAACAATTGATCTCACATCTAATTCATGAGACCAACTATCATCTCTTTTAGTGAGAGATGGTAATTACTTCTTATTTATTCTAATTTATATAAATCAGAATCCCACAAAATCAACCGTGCTTCACATATTAACCACGATGTAAATAAACTTCTTTTGATAATTATTTCTCATTTGGCATTACTTTATAAATGTGGTTAACCAAAGATTCCAAAACAGCTTATTGCATTTAATTGTAAATTGATGTAAATTCTGCATTATATTCTGGGGCGCGTTTGCTTTCTCAGATAAACCATGATTAGGCCATTTATATGGGCTTATCTTATGTTTTATTATCAAGTTAGCAGTCCTAGAGAAATGACAAAGCCCAAGAGTAAATCTTGGAAATGGCACATTATTTGTCTTGAGCCCCGCGATATTTTTATCTGGATTTTTTTGTTGGTTTGGATATCTCTTTTTTTCCCTCAAATATGTCAAATTAATTACCACTTTGCCCTTATTTTTGGGAATTATTGCTAGTGACAATTTGTGAAGGGATATTACGAGATCCCAGTCTCAGTGTTGTAAAAATCGACCTATGTGGTCGACTAGGCGCTAGGCGCCTCTAGGCCGATCCGATTTTGCCAAATAGGTCAAAAAAATCATTTTGGCTGGAAATCAGCCTAGGCGGCACCAAATCGCAGCTAGGCGCTCTCCTAGACGGCCAAAAGGTAAAAAATGAAAAAAAAAAGAAAAAGAAAAATAGTATTGTTTCTAGGCGGCCGCCTAGGCGCTGGATTGCCGCCCGACTAGCGCCTAACGATTTCTGCAATCATGGATCCATCAGAAGCTAAAACCCTAAATCAGCTGTGAGCTGGGCAAGGTAAATTTTCGATCAATTTCTCCTTCTCGTCGACTATCAATGGGATTAAATTTGCATTCGTCTGTGAAATGGTCTGACTATCAATTTGTAAATAGTTCGACTGTCAACCATTTGCGTTCGATTTTTTCCCTCTTGTCTGATTTTAATTTTTCCGGAAGCAAATCCTTGTTTGTTTTTTATGGTTACATTCTTTGGTTACTTCTCTCTTCTTAGAATTGTCACAGTGCTGATTATTTGTTCTTTTTCAATTTATTGAAAGGTGCACTACATTTATCATATAACCGCAAAGTGTGAGAAGCTGTGAAGGTAAGAAAAAATACATTTATGTAGTCTTACTCCTTTCTGAATTTTTTCGTTAATGAATGAATTTTGTGATAATCAAGTATACTTGCTAGCTTATTTCAGACTGATT
The DNA here is from genome assembly GCA_016081115.2 of Rehmannia glutinosa. NCBI lineage: Eukaryota > Viridiplantae > Streptophyta > Magnoliopsida > Lamiales > Orobanchaceae > Rehmannia > Rehmannia glutinosa. The sequence continues at coordinate 414,016 of JABTTQ020000330.1, read as the reverse complement.
TGTGTGAATATTTTACATTGCATTATGATCTTTTCATATATGTGGATTGCTTATTTAGTTTAATCAGGTTATTTAACATGTCCTTTCAACAATATATCACATCTATTGAACGTTTATAGAATATCTTGATTTATTGGTGTTTTATATGTATGCAAAATACTAATTGTATATTTGTTGGCATTGTTTCGATAATAGAATCCTAGATAATTAATATGTAGTGATTTAATCCATAGAAAAAAAAAGTTAGTTAATCTCATCTATTTGTATAATTCTTAAATTAATAGATGCTCTCGGACCAGATAATATATATCGTCCTCCTGATCGTAGAAGAGATTATTATACTAATAAAGCTTTTCTTCATGTTCATCGTTGTTTATCAAATGTTGTATCTGGGTAGACGTCGTCGTCGTCGTAGAACCAATTTTGCTAGACGAGCTTACAGACTTGTTGACCGACTACCAGACCAAATTAATCATATGCGTGATCTGTGACGACCCGACCCTTTTACCAAAATTGCACACACTTATTCTCAAATAATCTTGAATTTTAATTTTAATTGCATAAAGAAATTTATTTAAATTAAAGAATTTATTTTATCGAGCTTTATTTTAAAATTTCTGAGAATCGAGATTGATCGTGCCCATAACTTAGACGTAATACTTTATTGACTTGATAATTTTAGAACTTAATATCCAAGGACTTAATTCTAGACTTAAGTATTTCGGAATTTCTGTGCGATTTTTGGAGAAACACAAATTATTAGATGAATTTACACTATCGCGTTGAAGCTTAGAGTTTCCCTATTAATTATATATATATATATATATATTTAAAAAAAATATATGGTAGTTTAAGATATTAGAAAATTTTAATTGTTTTATTTTTATTATCTTAGTATACTAGTGTTCTTTTGGTTTATAATATAGAAATTAGGAAATTGATTTTTTGTTGGTAATTAGAAAGTTACTCATTTACCCTCAAGAACTCTTGCCCTTAAAATATCCCAACTACACCATCACTCTTCACTTTACTAACACTTTGTCTTGTAGGTTAAGATTAGAACTCCAAGGTAACTCCCATTTTTCTCTTCAACTTTCAAGTTTTGATTTAAATTTTCCTTCAATAAAAATATAAGATTTTTGTAGTAAAAGCATGCAATAGGTTAGTATATGAGTTTATGCATGTTTTGTGTTAATAAATGAAACAAAAGTTTGGACATTTTAGCATGTAATTTTTGGTCATAGTTATTTTAATTTAGGAGATGATTTTTGTTTTATTTAATCTTGTTAAAAGGTTGTCTAGCATGTTTAGATATGATGATATATGAATTTTGATGATTATTTTGGTGTTGATTTTGATACATGAAATATTTAAGTTAGTAGAAGTATTTATGGACAATTTTAGTACTTTAACCTTTTGTGTTGGTGTAGTACTTTAGTTGATAGTGGAAATGGACTACATGACAAACTTGGAGAAGATTCATGATTTTTAACTTGTAGAAAAATAACAAAATGGAGGGGTAGGGAGTGGAGACATGGATGGTCAAGTTGGAAGTTTGAGTGTGTGTTTTGTGTGTTAGTATGAGAGATGATGAATAGTGACAAAATAGAAGCCATGCTTTTGAGTGGAGTAAGTTGTACTCTTTGTCAAAGAGGTATGTGGAAGCCTTAAAATAAGAAAGTGTTGTTGGGAGATATTTTAGGAAAATGATTGTTGGTGATTAGATGATGGTTGGTGATTATAGAGAAGCACTTAGTTGATTAAAGTGTAGAATTTTTAAACATAGTTAATAATTAATTGAATATATATATATATATATATTGATTTATTATAAGAGAGATAATAATTATGATTAATACCATAGAGGGATGAGTTGACTAAACTTTGACTATTGACTTAGGTTATGACAACTTAGTTAGCTAAGTTTGATTAACTAATTATTTATTTAATAATTATTTGACTACTTATTAGTTTATAAATTATTTATTTATTTATTTATATATTTATTTATTTACTTATTAATTATTGATTTAATTATTTTCGAATTAATTAATTAATTCGAATTATTTATTATTTAATTATTTTTTTGTAATTTAATTTATTTATTTAAATCAATTAGTCTAAAAAGAAAATTATATTATTTTATTTATTTGATTCTAATATAAATATAGAGTCAAGTGGACTATTAAAGGGCTTATTTTTACTTAAGTGACTTATTATTACTTCATTAATTAAGGATAGTTAGATTAAGTATTAAATTTGCCTTTCCTCGAATAACATACTCTATGAACATTATAGACCTCACATAAGTAGTAGCTTGATCGATAACTTGTTGAATTTTAGCCTTGAACCTTTACGATTCACTTGTGTTAGGTGCGGCACGATCGAACTCTTCTCAATCGCAAATATTCAACACTTTTACGTCAAATAAAGGTGGGTAAACTTCTAATTTGTAAGCATGTTGTATTGTTACACTAATTTGATTAAATTCCCTATCAATGCATGAAATTGAAAGTGACACTACGGTGTCGGCCGACGGGCCATATGAATGAAAAGTGCCTTTGGGCCAAATAGAAAGTGCCTTCGGGCCGAAAATGGAAAGTACCTTCGGGTCAAATTTTATTATGCAGTACAGATGTATTTCTTCTATTAGTGTAACTGCTTACGTTTTCCCACTGAGTGTAAAAACTCACGCCTTCAAACTAATATTATTTTCAGATGATGGGGGCGAGCAGTAGGGGTTGTGCACGTGGAAGTCGCGCGTTCCTTACTTATTTTGTCATAAACTCCAAACATAAAATATATATTCTGAACTTGTATTAAGAAGTCAATCGTACTCTGAAGACTCGTATTTGGACGTACCATGTTAAGCCTTTTAATTTTCACATTTTGACATGTTGTATATATATCTATGGTGTGTTTTTTTAAAAAAAAAATATTTCAAAATTTGTTAGATTAATATTATTCCATTTACACTTCCGCAAATAATTTAAGTGCATTTATGGTTCCATAGTGACAATCAACTCAAAATGGGTTTGGGGTGTTACATGATCTAATCAATATAAGTGACGAAACGTGTATTGAACATCTCTGCATGGATAGAAATGTCTTTGGTAGATTATGTTACTTGTTGGAAAATATTGGTGGCCTTGTTCGAACTAGAAATGTTCAAACAACTGAACAAGTTGCAATATTTCTAATTGTTTTGGCACATCATAAGAAGAATTGTGTTGTTAAATTTGACTTCAAGAGACCCCCGCTACACTATTAGCAAACAATTCAATATTGTTCTTCAAGTTGTTCTTAAGCTCCACTCTATTTTATTGGTTGATCTGAAACCAATGGATGAAACTTGCAAAGATGATATATGTAAATGGTTCAAGGTAATAAAATTTCATTCCACATAAACTCAATTTTGATTAAAAAATTCAACTTACTTACAATTTCACATAAATACTATCTACATTTCCCATTTTTTTTCCTTTAATAGGGTTGTCTATGAGCTTTAGATCGAACATACATTAATGTTCGAGTCCCATTAGGTGTGAAGCCGCGATATAGAAATCAAAATGAGCTATTTCTGTTAATGTGCTAGGTGTTTGTGATCCATCCATGCAATACACATTTGTTCTAAGTGGTTGGGAGGGTTCTGCCGCTGATAGCCGGGTATTACGTGATGTTGTTACTCGACCAAATGGTTTGAGAGTACCTATCGGTAAAACGTCTTTTTCCATCTAATCTATATCTATATCTATATCTATATCTATACTATCTTAAAAGTGTGAATGTTTCTTGCAATTTTTGATTGGACAAAAATGTCCTTTAGACATAGTAAAATTTTAGGACAACTAAGTAATTTGATATTTACTTAGCTTCTATTTGTTCAATTATAAGAAAATGTGACCTTTTATATTCTACATTTTAAAAGTATTTATTCTTTCAGCTATAACTCTTAAAATATTTTGAATTTTCAAATAATATTAGCTTGATATTAAACTAGATTTCGAGAGTTTTCTAATCATATGTCATAAGCATATATAAGGACTTCACATGAGAAAATTTTAACACTATAAAGTTCAACACTATGTAAAAATTTAGAATTTATGTTTTTCTATAGTTTTGTTATTTATTTAATCTTTTTATTTAATTATATGAGAGATGTTCATTATAGCCAAAAAAGATTTCAGAATCTGAAAATATATTTTCTTAATCATAATACTATGAATACTTTAAATTTCTTATAAAATCAATTTCAAATTTAAACTAGGTTTCAAAATCTTCAAGTGAATGTTTCTTGCATTTTTTGATTGGACAAAAATATCCTTTAGACATAGTAAAATTTTAGGACAACTAAGTAATTTGATATTTATTTAGCTTATATTTGTTCAATTATAAGACAATGTCACCTTTTATATTCTACATTTTAAAAGTTATTCTTCCAACTATAACTCTTAAAATATTTTGAATTTTCAAATAATATTAGCTTGATATTAAACTAGATTTCAAGAGCTTTCTAACCATATATCATAAGCATATATAAGGACTTCACATGAGAAAATTTTAACATTATAAAGTTCAACACTATGTAAAATTAAGAATTTATGTTTTTCTATAGTTTTGTTATCTATTTAATCTTTGTTGTTTAATTATATAAGAGATGTTCATTATAGCCAAAAAAAATTAGAATCTGAAAATATATTTTCTTAATCATAACACTAAGAAAAATTGATGTAAAATAAAAAGTAGAGAAAATATATAATTCCCTTATGGTCGAAAAATTCTCTCTCAATTAGTAATATGCAATTTAAAAATTAACTTATTGATGGTTGTTAAAGAAATAAATTGAAAACAAGAGAGTTTCATATTTTATTTTTGTTGCAACTTCATGTATATTTTATTTTAATTAGCCATATCAGTAAAATAAAAAGTACAAAATAAAAGTAATAAGATTTACATGGGAAAAAAAAGCGAACAAGAACAAAAAATAAGTTTGTCGCGACAAAAATATTACCTTTTAAATTTTAACTATATGTGTTAATATGCGTTTTACTTAATTTTCTATATATAACATTATAATTTTTAGTTTCTAATTTATTATATTTTAATATATTATGATTTCAATATTTTGATTATTTTATATCCCATAAATTTTAAAAACAAGAGCAAAAAAAGTGTTAAAGGTTGTATATATAAATAAAAACAAAGAAGACAAACTTAATAAAAAAATCCATATGTATTAAATTGACATTTGTGATAAAACTTGAATGTCGTTTGAAAAATTACACCCTTAAAAATTATAAGTTTAAAATATCAATATGATACATATTTATAATAAAAATGTATACCAAAATAATTAAATTTTAATAAAATGGTGTGAAAGGGTGAAATATGAGCTAAAATTGGATTTGTCTAAAAGATCATATATGCTATGCAAAAGAAAAAATAAATAAACTCATTAATATGTAACAATTTGACTATTGAGAAAGTAATTATATATTACAAATTATATATTAGTTCAAATACTAACATAACATTCACAAAAACTAAGTAAATTAAATAATTACAACAAATAAGAGTGAAAACTAAGAATACAAATATTGAAAAATAAATGGTTATACTAGTGACTTGACATCAATTAAACATTAGTGAGTTGAAAAATAAATGATGAAAATTTCCGTCATTAAACATCAATTTTCTTGTAGTGACTTGACATTAGTGAGTTGAGATTGATCTAAATAATTTTGGGGGTTAATCTCACATATATAGATAGTTTAGTATTAAACTAAATGAAACATATAATAAAGATTTGAAAGAATAAAAGTAAATAGTTAAAAAAAATATGTGGGTCATAGCTGGGAATTCTAAAGAAAAATTAAATGGCTTTCATATAATATGTATGATTTGATATTTTTGATAAACTCTCAGTTCATTTTAAAAGCACACATTTATGACTTATAAATATTCAAGCACAAAGACAATTATTATAAAATTGGGTGCAAATTATTCTAATTTTTACAAAACCAAATATTATGAAAAACTTGAAAACAAGAATCAGAAATGAAAAGTTAATATATGTATATGAAATTGTAAAAATTAAATAAATAAACAAAACTCATTTAATATGAAATAGTTTGATATTTATGTCAAAGATTAATATTTCGTAAATTACATGTTAATTTAGGTACCAATATAATAATCAAAATATTCAAAATAATATTTATGTAACAAATTTATTGTGTTAAACTATATATAATAATAATTGGAGTGAAGTGACCATGTTTAGTACCAAGTAATATGAATTGTTCCGGGTATAAGAAGACGGAATATAATAGTTAAGGGGGGGTTTTAACACTTGATATTTAAATTTTTGGCAATTATATTTTCTTATTTGATCAAAAATTCAATTAAAATTTTAAATAAAGATTAAAGTACTATATACCATTTTCTCAAACAAGGCACTAAAATGGATTGATAATTATATTTTACAACAAATAATATGATTTTGTAAACGAGATTAAATGAGATCAATTTTAAATTTACAGTCCTTTCAAACAAATATAGATTAGTTTCAGTATGTTAAGAATAATTGCAATTTTCATAACTATATGGCTCACAAAATTTACAACTATGTAAATATTAATATAACCAAAATAGCCAAATTCAATTGCAAGTACAAACTCTAATAGTATAACATATCTTTCTAAACTTTATGAAATTTAAAAAATTGTATTAGTTTTTAGTTTATTATGTATAACTTTTATAAACATAAGCGAATGCAAAAAGAAATTCAAACATAAAACTTAATTAGTATTATATTTAATTATTGAAGATTGACATGAAAATTATTAACTTATTTTTTATTTCATAAGACTGTCTTTGGTTTTGTTATTTATTAAATAAAAATGTTTTGTGTGCAACTGAATAGAGTTTCAAAACTCAGATTTTGACTTTTCACTTTTTCATAGTTTTATTTAATACCTAACTCTCGATGAAAATAATGGATTAATTTTTTTATATATTAGGTTAATGTTTATTATTTTTAAGACACTGGAAATAGGAGGGCTACAAACTTTATGTTTAATTGTTAATGATAAAATATTGACTTTGTTACTATAATTAAAATAATATATAATTTTTTACATATATATTATATTGTATTTTTTTACATTTCTTTAATCGAATAACCTAGATAGAATAAAAGAAGTAAGCACATGAAGTATAAGAATTTGACTAACCTTTATTTTATTTTTATTTTAATTGAATAACAATAACGAATAAAATGATGATATTATGATGGATTTTGGTATAATATTTAATTAATTATTTTTTTATTGATGGATAACTTGCATGTGATTTACTAATCATTAGGTTATGATTTATAAGCTAAATTATTTGTTTGATTATATAAAATGCATCCAATGCTAAAAGAATTTGAAAATCATGTAAGAGAAAAGACTTTTCTAGCCATAACAATGAATTAAAAGACCGATGATTATTTCGTTGCTATACAAATTGTAAATTTTTTATGGGATTGAGTTCTTTAAAATAATTATTTAACAATTCCTATCGATCTATAATTAAAGTAAAGTAAACTATATATTAAATACCGTGTAATATTTAAATTTAATTAATATTTATTTCACTTTTTAATATTTTAAAATTAATCAATAAAATTATTAAATAATAAAATTATTTTAGTAAAGTCACGTGGATCACGTGCGGCGCACGTGTTTCTTACTAGTTATATTTAAAGTAAGTGAAAGTTAAGTCAACTTAACAATTATTACCATTACTTCTAAACCTTACGAACCATTAATTTTTCGTAATTATTACTTGTGTGATTGTTGATATACAAATGACCCAGGATTCTTAGCTCCATATCAAGGTGTTAGTATCATCTAGACTTATGGTCTTCGGGACGTCTTTGCCGCACACAAACCATAGGGAACTTTTCAACCTAATGCATGCTAAGGCTCGCAATATAATAGAGCGATCTTGATGTCTATTAAAATATAGATGGGCAATACTAAGGAATAATTCGTTCTATCCCATTAAGACTCAGAATTGTATAATTATGGCATGTTATTTACTCTATATTTTCATACGCATCGCAATTCCGGTTGATTCTTTAGAAGATCATGTTCCGAAAAACATTAACGGAGGTCACAACACGTAAAGACGGGGTCGATTATGTTGACCAAGTAGAGTCTTCTCAAATATGGACAAACTTGGAGGGATACATTAGCTATTTTTATGTATAATGAGTGGAGAGGCATAACTTGACACTAATTTGTGATAATATGGGATACAGTAGCAATTACATTCTGTAAAACATTTAAAAATTTATGTATGATTAGGCAACTTCATTATAATATCCATGACATAATTTATTAATGATTCATAAATTTATGCGTAATGAAGACCCCTTATATTTGGTTATATTTTTTTTTATCTTTGTTATGCAGTGTATTAATTGTATACATCCTATAAACTCAAATGAATTGTCTGACTATTTGCACAATGCTTCAAAGTGATACATATCAGTTTTTCTATTGTCTATGTGACATGTATTAGGAAGTATGGAATCATCTGCAAGTGTTGGAAAGGGTGTAACATCTCGTATTGTAAGACGTAGTTGGACTTCTCGAGAGGAGTATGTTTTGTGGTACACTTTGAAGGAACTTATTGCCCGGGGTTGGAAGTGTGACAACGGGTTCAAAGTTGGATATCAAGGCCTTTTGGAGCAATCATTAGTGCAGGCTTTCCCTGGGACTGACATCTGTGTCGAGCCACATATTGCATCCAAATTAACTGTATGGAAGAATAACTATGCTTCAATATGTGATGATGCGTAGATTTGGGTTTGGATGGGATGATACCAATAACCAAATCATTGTTAAGGAACATGCCATATAGAATGATTATGTAAAGGTATGTTTGACAATGTTTAATTCCCACAATAATAGGTGTACTATTTAATTTAATTTTTCTTAAAAAACAACTGTAGTAGTCTAATTATATTGGCAATGGTATATCGCATTTGGTAACACATTGTAATTGTCTTTTTTACCTAGATGGATGCTAATGCAAAGACAGTGAGGTATAAATCATGGCCGATGTACAAAGAATGGTGTGACATATTTGGCAAGGACCGAGCAACGGGTGAAAATGTTGAGGCTTTTCACGACATTATACAAGACATTCTAAGTGGGGTTCAACCAAATGAAGATAAAGGCGCACCTGAGCAAACTCCTGAACCTCCTAGTTCACAGTTTGAGCCGGATACGACTTATGCGGTTCATGGTGAAAGTAGTGCGATTGACAAAACTCGACGGTCCAAAAAAAGAAAGTCTAATGATGATATGGAAGATCGTTTTCTGGACTTGATGGTATCTTTTTGTGAAAAGGTGACAACCATTTGGGTGACCTAGAACAAAAAATAGGTTTTGAACAAGATATGAGGCAACAATGCAAGGCTATTTCTAACGCACGTTCATACATGAATTTTCTGTCAATTGAGGACAAGATTGTAATTGCAAAGAAACTTTGCAACAATGCACAAGATCTTGACCTGTTCACAAACTAGCCGATGAGTTCAAGGGTTTCATGGTAAAAATGATGCGTGATGGAAGGCTCTGAAAAAATATATAAACCAGTTTCTCTATTTATGTGATTCGAACTAAAACTTCTAATTATATAGACAATATTTTTGAGATCCATTCCACATAACATTATACATGCTAATTATATTCATGTACGGGGTTTTAACCTGCTAGGAAGGGATGTATTTTAGATTATTTTAATTTACATGTGTAATTTGGAGACTAGTACGAGTATTGAACATGCAATTTGTGCCATATTTGGAGATCGAACAGGCTAGCTTTCATTTCATCAATTGTAATCCAAATTGCTTTTAGTTGTTATTATGCATCATCGTTTAGGTTAGTTGTTAAGACTCTTATGATTTGGACATGTTTGCACCTTAAATTAAATTGAATGGGGATTCACAATTGTCTTTATGGTGATTGAACTTGGTACATCTTGTGTTGTCTTTCCTTAATTTATTGTATTGTACATCTTGTGTTGTTTCCTTATTAAGTTATTGTATTGGTTGAACAGAATTAGAAGAGGAACAAACTATTTGCCCTTCTTGCATTGATACACGTCGATATTTGCTTGCAAATGGCCGGACTAGACAAGGTGATCACCCTAGTGAAAGTTGTGCATTGATGTGCCAACAAACCAAGACATACTACCAAAAGTGGCATGTCATTAAGTGGAATTTTTTCGTACACATCTGAATTATTGTAGCTCATTTGAAACCATTGTTAGGGATAGTGCCCTTAAAGCAATTGTGAATTGTTTTTGATTATTAATAAAGGCGACATCTATTTTCGGACCCTATTGCATATTGTATGTACTTTCTTGAACATCATGAAAATTCCTAGTTTATTTATTGTAACCATAATCTTAGTATATAAGAGTTATATACAAGAGGATTAAGATTATGGATAATAAACTAAAATTAAGTCCGTGATGAAATTAAATAAAGTATGGGATCTTTAATTAAAACATCATTAATGCGGCCCAGAACATTTTAAATGTGACTGTCTTATCCGGACCGTCGATGTGGAGACATCTTAGTGGGGGCATTTATATATGATTTGATCATATAGGACTTGGACCGATTTAATTTGAATTTTTCATACAAATTCCGTTGTAGAAATGGAAAATCAAATTAAATCACTAGATGATCATATATGGATAAATCTTAATCCCGAGTGATTATAGACTCCTTTTATTTCTGTGAGATTCTTAATTTGCTCGTTTAAGTTTGTCCTACGACATTCCCAACACTTGCATTTTAGATTCACATTTGAATTAAATAACTGGGAATATAAATTCACAGATATGGAATCCATTCCTTCTTGCGAGAAGTAGAAAGACGATTCCCTCATTTGTTAATTCTGGAACTGAATGGTTTGAGATCTCTAATTTATAATCCGATTATAAATTAACCATTCGCTAGTGAATTAATGGTAAATGAGGATAAGAGGTAATTGAAGAGGTTTAACGGATACTACCTAGCTTCAATTACGAATTGTCTATGGAGGATTAATCTATATGTAATGATTATATCAAAGGAATTTGCTCATTTCGTAGAGTAAGATATTCTATAATTATAAGAGTGCAATTCCGAATTTATAGTGGAGTAATATCGGAATTAATATGTCGGATAAATTAATTAAAGAGTTAATTATTTATTCGATTTATTGGAGCTTATAATTATAGGTCCATGGTCCCCGGTTCGCCTTCCTAGAGTAAACGGGTTAGAAATAATATTTTATGTTCCTATGGGTTTTTGGAAAAAGAGTTTTCCAAAATATTTGAGCTAATATATTAATATTAGTTAATTAAGGAATATATGATATTCTACGATTTTATTTGTATTTGGAATTAAATAAATATAAGATATTTATGATATTAATATAATTATTAAATTGATAATGATATTGGATAATTATCAATTAGAGTTTAAATCTATCTAGAATTATTAATTCTAGAAAAGATAGGAAACCAAGTTGGAGTGGGAAACTGATTGGACTAGGCCATAAAAGGGGACCACATCTCTCTATTAATATATAACACTATTCGCCACCTTAACAACAATTGAGAGTATTTCATTAGCCACCGTTAGCAATTGAGAGATTACTTCACCATGAAGGTTATTTGGTCAACTCACAAAAGTTGTTTTGTCACCGTTATTCTTTTCAAAGAATAACAAATCGCTTTGGCAAATTCATTAGAAATTAATTTTGTTTTGTTGGCCAATTCAATTGATTTTTAATCACGGCAACACACTTTTCTAAAAGGCAATATTTGGTGTTGTTTTCATCGTGTGATTTTGTGGTTTGATTTTAAGCTTACTTCAATTCCCCTCCTATCCAGTTAGCCCAATCCTACGATCTCATGAGTTGAGTACATCGTAGGAAAATAAAAGTTAGGAACTTAGAATTATTATTTGGGTGCCCACACACTGCTGTTGATAGGGAGGTTCGAATTGGAAGATCGCGGTGTCTACGAGCATCGGGGATTCGAAGGATTGACGGAGAAAAAGCAAAGAACAAGAAAATCATCGAAAGAGGTAAATTTTCTTTTTCTTCCTTTAGTTTGAATAAATTTAATAAGTATGATCTTGTGTTCTTATATCTAAAACTCGATTTTTGAAATCCCACGCTTCCGCTTCCGTTCGATTAGATCGAAAAGCCAGATCTTATTTGGCCCAGATTAGATCTGGGGCCCGAATAATTTCCAACAAATGGTATCAGAGCCATTTGGTTTTTGATATAAGAACTAGATCTACTTTATTAAATTTATTTTCGAGTGGTTTTAGGATTTGATCTTGCATGTTTTGATATATGGATGCATGGGCGTTTTTGAATTTAAGGCATCGATTCAAATCGTCATATTTATTATTTCGCAGATTAATATTTATGTGATGTATATGTGATATATATGCCATGCATATTGATATGTCATTCATGGAACCCACTCCCAAGCATGTCATGTATCATGATAATTGAATTGTTTAATTGTTATGATAGATCTATGAGATGGATTAACATTGATATAAAAGTGTTTTATATGTTTTTTAAAATTGATATAAAAGGGTTTTATATATTTTTTAAAATTTGTATAAAAGTTTTTATATAATTTTAAAAATTTGTATAAAAATGTTTATATGATTTTAAAAATTGGGATAATTGTTTGGAATTAATTTTGTGAAAATTGGATCCGGTTTTTATGAAAAATCTCCGATTACATGTTTTAGAAACAAAAAATAATTCGGATTCGCGTTTGGGCAGCCCGGGCAGGCGCCGGGCAGCCCTGGGCAGTTCAGGCAGGACTTGGGCAGGTCCCGGGCAATTTCGGGCAGTTCGGGCAGGTCTCGGGCAGGTCCTAGGCAGGTTCCGTTTTCAGCCTACGTGTTGTTTTCTTTGTTCTTTCATGAAATATTTCCATTTTATCCCTATTCTCTTAATTATTTTGATAATTTAGGGGTTTTTAAAGTTGATTAAAATTATGATTTAATTTCTAAAAGTTAGATTTTTAAATTAGAGAATTTTAATCAATAAGACCAATAGGATTGGACTTGACTTATTAAAACATAAGATGTTTTATAACTTAAATGTTTAGGAAACATTTATTATAAAATAGTGAGTGGGAGAATGATTCATGACAATAAATCCTATGGTCTCCATTATTGATCAAAGCACCGTGAGATTTAAGTGACGCCTCGCGACGCTCAGATTCGTCCTCCTACGGATGGTTTTCACTTAAATCAATAATCAAGGCTTAATCTCCGAAATGATAGGAATTTAAAATTTAACTCTTAATTTTCCTACCCTACGGCAAATTTTTGAGTTAATTTTTAAAATCCAAAATAATGGTAACACTCATAAGGATACAATCAAATAGTTTGGATGTATCTAGGCTAAACTAAAAGGTGATTAATTAATAAATGAAGATATGGGATGTCTTGACTATTTATTTATTAATCTGAGATGGTCTCGATTTAATCGTCATTTGATTTGACCTACCCTACAACGACTTTTCAAATGTGAGATTAAATTACCTTGGAATTGGTACGATAAACTTTATTGCTTTCATGCATCATGTTTATGATTCCTAAATTGAATGCTCTATGATGTTCGTTCGCTTATTTATGTCGCTTTATTTAATTTTCAAAGAATGATGTCTTGTCCTATGCTTGAATCATGAATGATTCATTAATCTGAGAAAATTGTGACAAGTGGAATAGTAACATGAATATTACACTCGTATGTAAAAACCTTAAAGGCAAGAAGCAAGGTTTCTCTAAACCAAAGGGAAATTGTTTCCATCATGGTGAAGAGGGGCATTGGAAGAGAGATCGCCCCAAGTTTCCCTCTAAAGTAAAGGAAAACAAGAAACGTAAATATGATTTACTTGTTCTTGAAAGTTGTTTGGTAGCTAAAGATTCTTCTACTTGGGTAGTTGACTGGAGCTACTAATCATGTTTGTTCTTCCTTACAAATGCTTAGTTCTTATGAAGAGCTTGCCGATGGGTCTTTCACAATGCGAGTTGGCAATGGTGCGATGGTTTCGGCAAAAGCGTTGGGAGTAATTAAGCTTAATATTAGAGATAAAATATTGATTTTAAACGATGTTTATTATATTCCTGGTTTTAAAGAAATTTGATTTCTGTTTCAAAATTGCATGAACAGTTATTTTCACTATCTTTTAATGATAATTCGATTATTATTTCTAAAAATGGGCGTGATATTTGTCTTCCGCAATATTGGAAAATGGACTCTATTTAATTAAGCCTAATGAACAACCACTGCTAAATGCCGAAATGTTTAAAGTAGAACATCCTAAACCAAAAAGGCAAAAGGTTTCTCAAGATGACGAAACATATCTTTGGCATCTAAGGTTAGGGCATATTTCACTAGAAAGGATAAATAGGCTTGCAAAGGATGGTCATTTGAGAGAGCTAAAAGTTGGCACTCTTCCTGTTTGTGAGTCCTGTCTAGAAGGAAAAATGACTAAGAGACCTTTCTCTGCAAAGGGCAATAGAGCCAAAGAACCACTAGAGCTTGTGCATAGTGATGTTTGTGGTCCCATGACCACACAAGCTAGAGGTGGCTTTGAGTACTTCGTCACTTTTATTGATGATTACTCGAGGTTTGGATATGTTTATCTCATGCATAGAAAATCCGAGACTTTTGAAAAGTTCAAGGAATTTCATGCGGAAGCTGAAAAGCAGCTAGGAAAATCTTTGAAGTGCCTTCGATCTGATCGAGGGGGCGAGTATGTCGATATTGAGTTCAAAGATTATTTGCTAGAGCATGGTATTTTGTACCAACTCACAGCACCTGGCACCCCTCAAGCAAAATGGTGTTGCTGAAAGGAGAAACCGAACGTTGCTTGATATGGTTAGGTCGATGATGAGCTATACGACACTGCCTGATTCGTTTTGGGGGTATGCATTGCAAACGGCGGTTTACATTTTGAATGTAGTTCCGTCTAAGTCAATCCAAAAGACACCACTAGAGTTGTGGAATGGGATTAAAGTTAGTTTACGCCACTTTCGCATATGGGGGTGCCCAGCACATGTACTGAAAGGAAAGAATGGAAAGTTGCATCCACGTTCAGAAGTGTATCTGTTCGTTGGATATCCCAAAGGAACGAGAGGAGGTTTGTTTTATGATCCGCAAGAAAAGAAAGTAATAGTTTCGACTAATGCTGTCTTTCTTGAGAACGATTATATAGAAAACTTCCGACCTCAAAGTAAAGTTGTACTCGAGGAGTTACTTTCTAATGAGATCAGACCACAACCAACAAGAGTTGTTGGGGAAATCGCTAGAAATACCACTATACCTGATCAGAATGTCATGACACCTCGATGCAGTGGGAGGGTGATTAGACCACCAATCCGTTGTCATCAAATCGAAGAGGCAAATGTTACAGTCTTTGATGGGGTAAACGATGATCCATTGTCTTTTCGACAAGTGATGGAGGATTCTGATATAGCGAGGTGGCTTGAAGTTATAAACCAAGAAATGGATTCGAACCATAGGGTTTTGTAGCCGAAGGTCAAGAGCAGAAAGTCTGCAAATTGTTTAGATCCATTTATGGGTTAAAGCAAGCCTCAAGGTCATGGAACCATAGATTTGATGAGATGATCAAGTCTTGGTTTTGACCAAAGTGTTGATGAGCCTTGTGTATACAAGCAGATCAATGATGGTAAAGTGGCAATTTTAGTGATTTACGTAGATGACATTCTACTAATTGAGAATGAAGTAGAAGAGTTAGCTGCGGTTAAAGGTTGGTTTGCCAAGCAATTCCAAATGAAAGATTTGGATAAGCGAATTATGTTCTTGGAATTTGAATGGTTCAAAATCACAAGAACAAATTATTGGCATTGTCTCAAGCTTCCTATATCGATAAGATGCAGTTGCATTAAAGAATGCAAGATTCCAAGAAGGGTTACCTACCAACTTGATATGGAGTCGTTCTTTCCAAAGAGGATTGTTTAAAGGCACCTCAGGAGGAAAGAACATGAGACGCATTCCCTATGCATATACAAGTATACAATATTGTGTACTAGGCTTGGTATTTGATACGCGATAGGGATAACCAGCCAGTTTCAATCTAATCCAGAAATGTTTCATTAGATAATAGTCAAGAACCTTCTCAAAAAGGGAACCACGTTCTCATAATTGAGGAGGTTGACCGTAAAATAGACGACTGCACTGATTCTGACTTCTAGTCAGACAAGGATACTCGAAAGTCGATATCTGGGTCAGTGTACATTCTTATTGATCCTGTCAATAAGACCCAGCCTGAAAAGTGTTGTTAGAGGCACAAAAACATAGGACTCGAAGACATGTCCCGTATGCTTTAGGGCAAGTGGGAGATTGTTAGGGATAGTGCCCTTAAAGCAATTGTGAATTGTTTTTGATTATTAATAAAGGCGACATCTATTTTCGGACTCTATTGCATATTGTATGTACTTTCTTGAACATCATGAAAATTCCTAGTTTATTTATTGTAACCATAATCTTAGTATATAAGAGTTATATACAAGAGGATTAAGATTATGGATAATAAACTAAAATTAAGTCCGTGATGAAATTAATTAAAGTATGGGATCTTTAATTAAAACATCATTAATGCAACCCATAACATTTTAAATGTGACTATCTTATCCGGACCGTCGATGTGGAGACATCTTAGTGGGGGCATTTATATATGATTTGATCATATAGGACTTGGACCGATTTAATTTGAATTTTTCATACAAATTCCGTTGTAGAAATGGAAAATCAAATTAAATCACTAGATGATCATATATGGATAAATCTTAATCCTGAGTGATTATAGACTCCTGTTTATTTCTGTGAGATTCTTAATTTGCTCGTTTAAGTTTGTCCTACGACATTCCCAACACTTGCATTTTAGATTCACATTTGAATTAAATAGCTGGGAATATAAATTCACAGATATGGAATCCATTCCTTCTTGCGAGAAGTACAAAGACGATTCCCTCATTTGTTAATGCAGAACCAATGGTTTGAGATCTCTAATTTATAATCCGATTATAAATTAACCATTCGCTAGTGAATTAATGGTAAATGAGGATAAGAGGTAATTGAAGAGGTTTAACGGATACTACCTAGCTTCAATTACGAATTGTCTATGGAGGATTAATCTATATGTAATGATTATATCAGTGGACTGCTCATTTCGTAGAGTAAGATATTCTATAATTATAAGAGTGCAATTCCGAATTTATAGTGGAGTAATATCGGAATTAATATGTCGGATAAATTAATTAAAGAGTTAATTATTTATTCGATTTATTGGAGCTTATAATTATAGGTCCATGGTCCCCGGTTCGCCTTCCTAGAGTAAACGGGTTAGAAATAATATTTTATGTTTCTAGGGTTTTTGGAAAAAGAGTTTTCCAAAATATTTGAGCTAATATATTAATATTAGTTAATTAGAATATATGATATTCTACGATTTTGATTTGTATTTGGAATTAAATAAATATAAGATATTTATGATATTAATATAATTATTAAATTGATAATTATATTGGATAATTATCAATTAGAGTTTAAATCTATCTAGAATTATTAATTCTAGAAAAGATAGAAACCAAGTTGGAGTGGGAAACGATTGGGTAGGCGCATAAAAAAGGGGACCACATCTCTCTATTAATATATAACACTATTCGGCCACCTTAACAACAATTGAGAGTATTTTCATTAGCCACCGTTAGCAATTGAGAGATTACTTCACCATGAAGGTTATTTGGTCAACTCACAAAAGTTGTTTTGTCACCGTTATTCTTTTCGGCAATAACAAACTGCTTGGGCAAATTCATTAGAATTAATTTTGTTTTGTTGGCCAATTCAATTGATTTTTAATCACGGCAACACACTTTTCTAAAAGGCAATATTTGGTGTTGTTTTCATCGTGTGATTTTGTGGTTTGATTTTAAGCCTACTTCAATTCCCCTCCTATCCAGTTAGCCCAATCCTACGATCTCATGAGTTGAGTACATCGTAGGAAAATAAAAGTTAGGAACTTAGAATTATTATTTGGGTGCCCACACACTGTCGTTGATAGGGAGGTTCGAATTGGAAGATCGCGGTGTCTACGAGCTTCGGGGATTCGAAGGATTGACGGAGAAAAAACAAAGAACAAGAAAATCATCGAAAGAGGTAAATTTTCTTTTTCTTTCTTTAGTTTGAATAAATTTAATAAGCATGATCTTGTGTTCTTATATCTAAAACTCGATTTTTGAAATCCCACGCTTCCGCTTCCGTTCGATTAGATCGAAAAGCCGGATCTTATTTGGCCCGGATTAGATCCGGGCCCCGAATAATTTCCAACAACCGTGTATGTTAGTATAGACATATATAACATGAATTTGTACTTCTTTGTGAGTTTCCTTATTTTGTTCTCAAGTCGATTTATATATTAAATGCTTTATCCAATTTTTGTTCCAACCTATCATCTTTGACTTGGTGCTCAACTTTGTGTTTGGAACCCAAGTAATAATAGCGCACAATATTGAAGTTATCATCTTTTACCAGAACCGAGGGACAAACAGAATCTCTGAAGCAACCCTAAAAGGGTGTTTGACCAAGCTTATAAGCTCTAATAAAATCCATCTTATAAGTTGTTTTATAGTGTTTGAGTACCTATGAGTTCCTAAAATTTGCTTGGCAAACTTAATTTTGAATAAAATTCTAATAAAGTTGTTTAGATACTTAAAAGTTATTTTGAAGAAAAGTTAAAAAAGACTCCATCATTTTTTTCAAAAGATCTAATTTTAAATGGCATACAACTGGTGCTAAGAGCCCATTAGACTTACAAAATCCTAAAAATAGTTTTTTAAGATCTTATAATAACACGAAGTAACATCTAAAGATAATTTCCATAACCAAATTAGAATTTCCACATCTGAAAAGCTCAATAAAAACACTATTTCTTGAATGGCATACAACTGGTGCTTGTTCCAATAGGCATACATGGATATAGGATAACATCCTACCTCAACTTTCCAACCCAATGCAGTAAAAAGAACATATAAACCAACTTTACAACCCACAACAGTATTAAACGTTGTGCTCATTGTTGAAACAAACCAACCTTGGCCACATGCATAACAAATGGGATTGTATATTCAAATCCAGTGCACGTTAGGGAAATGAAAAGTACATAAAACATAACTACACCTTAACATCTAAACATGGAGAAAGGTGTAGTCATTCACACAATAAATACAGAAAATAAAAATACTTAAACTACAGACTGTTAACCACAGCCAACAATATTACAATATAACTTTCCGAACAAAGTGAAGACCTCCACATGGAATTTTGGTCCACACTAGCCTATTATGAATCAGCTTCATAAAAAGCGAAATAAAATGTGAAATTACGGAGGATGAGAAGAAAAACCAGATGTATCAAAACTCTTGGATGACTTGGACGGGGACGAGTGGTTGTTAGATAAATGTTTTTATCATGGTTTTGATGATTTTGTTCGATTTTGTTCAAATGAGTTTTTAAACCAAAACAATGTCCCTAAATGTTGTCTAAATACTTCCGACCGTCTTAAAATGTTTTTACTATTTTTCGGAGTATTTTTTGGAGTTTATTTTCGATAAAAAATTGGACAACACATTTGTTTCAAGCTCGACCGGTCGCCCTATAGGGCAACCCGTACCTGAGTTGTGTTTTGAAACAGAAAATGGGACGTAAGAAAAATGGGGAGGCGGCCGTCGACCCTGGGCGACCAAAGACACAGGGAGCGACTCTTTTGTTGATCTTCTCTGTTTCGTATTTCTTTCAACCTCAACCGGTCATAGTTAAGGGCGACCGGTCGCACCCCCCTCCGACCGGTCCCCCTGTGTTAAAATTGCTGAAATTCAATTTCAATCTTATCTCTGCGCGATCGGTCGCACCCCTTGTTTATCAGCAAACTATCCGTTGCATTTTCATACAGCTTTTCCCTATTTTGTGGGATTGATTTCTTTTGCAGCAAATCACTCCCCAAGGAGGAGCCTATGTCTGGAAATGAAAACCAAGTCCTCTCCTATAAATAGAGGCTTCATTCAAGCAACAAGACACAACACTCTACACAAGCAAAGAGCAATCAAGCAAACACTTTCATATATCTTGTTGTATTAGCCTTAGCACTTTCACTTGCACAAATTTGAGGTCTAGGCTTTCAATTCTTGATTACACTTGTACTCATATTGTATCAATCTTTATTGAGTTGTAATCTTGATTTTGGTCATCATTCAACACAAGACATCCTTGTGAGTATTCTTGTGGTAAGAATACACTTGGGTGATCTAGGTGATAGGTGTTTGAAGGTTGTGGTAATCTTCAAAGGTGTTGTAAGAGGATTGTGGTAATCCTCAAGGTGGTGTAAGAGGGTTGTGGTAATCCTCAAGGTGTTGTATTAATTTTTGGTAAATTAATAAAATCTTTTTTTTTGAAATCCATCCCGGATATACTGGGGTGGTAGTAGATTAGGCCCTAGGTGGGTTGAACTACTATAAATTGACGTGTGCTATTTACTTTCCGCACTTAGCATTTCATCTTTGCTTGAGTTTTTCGAAAAAGAGAGCAAAATCTGAAAAACCGGGATAATCTATTCACCCCCCCTCTAGATTATCGTAGCCACTTGGACTAACAAGTGGTATCAAAGCCAAACTCTTTGGCTAGCTCGTTCCGAGTAAAGAGGAAAGATCCATGGCTACATATGATGCTCATCTCACCACCGGCGCCTCCACCAACAAGCCACCACTATTCGACGCCAATAACTACGCATTTTGGAAAGACCGTATGGAGTGCTTTCTACAAGGGTGCGGGTTCGACATTTGGAATGCGGTCATTGAAGGAGTTGATCAACCAACCAAGAAATCGGAGTATGGCACTCGACTCCTAAACCTTTCAAGGAGTTCGATGAAAACGACAAAAAGGCTTTCTCTCTAAACGGTAAGGCCTTAAATATTTTGCATTGTTCTCTTTACGACTCACAAGTATAATCGCATAAGAGGCATAAGGTCGGCACATGAGGTTTGGGAAAAATTGGAGACAATTTATGAAGGGACTAAGAAGGTCAAGCAAGCAAGAAAGACCATGCTTGTTAAAGACTTTGAAAACTAACTTTAACATGCATGATGGTGAAAACATCTCCAAGATGGTGGAAAGGCTTGATAATATTGTCAATCCTCTTGTGGCCCTCGGTAAAGTCATCTCCGAAGAAGACAAGGTAACTAAGGTATTGAATGCTCTTCCCGGCTCATGGTCTGAAAAAGTAACGGCAATCACGGAGGCACAAAACCTTGAGACACTCAAGTTTGACGAGCTTATTGGAAACCTCCTCATCTATGAAGTCTATCTCAAGGAGAGGAAAAATTCCAAACCATCCATAAATCAATCGGGTATGCAAATTATTCCTAAAGGTCTTGCTTCTTCTTCTAATAATGCATACTATGATAATGATGATGATGATGAGGAGACGGCCGCACTTGTTCGAAAATTTGCAAAATTTGTGAATAAAAATAAAGCAAGAAAACCAAGAGATAATGCTTGCTTTAAATCACGGAAAACCGGGCACTTCATTGCCGATTGCCCAAAGCTCGATGAAGAGGAGCAAAAGAAAAAGCCTTTCACGAAAAAAGGCTCTAAATGCGGAGGTCAAAACGTGGGATGAACTACTCGAAACAACAGATGAGGAAGGAGAAACCGAACACGGTCTCATGGCCATAGACGATGAAAACAATGAGGTGCGCTCTAATTCTTCTACTTCCTCCATAGTTGATGACTTGCAATGTGATTTTGATGAATTGCAAATTGAGTTTCAAAATTTAATTGTTAAATACAAAAATTTGAAAAAGGAGCATAAGGAGCTTAAGGTTGAAAAAGAAAAATTATTTACCTCTTATTAATCTCTAGACAAAGCTCATGCTCTTACTCTTACTAGAGTTCACTCTCTTGAAACCGAAAAGGAATCGCTCACAAAAGATATTGAATGTTTGAAAAATGATGTGCATCGTTTCAACATAAGCACGGATAAAGTCACAAAAATTTTAGATGCACAAAGAGGTGAGCATTCCAAATTGGGACTTGGTTATAAGCCATTTCAAAGTGTTTTTAAGAAAAATAACCAAGGTCCGACTTTTGTACGTGCTAATAGTTATAATACTCCTACTTGTTTTTATTGTGGCAAAGTTGGACATTATGCTAATAATCGCAAATTGAGAAATAGCTCTAGACATGTTTGGAGACCCAAAGGTCTCAAGACTAACCCCCATGGACCCCAAAATTATAGGGTACCTAAAAGAAATTCTTTTGTAGGCAATAGGGGCTATAACAACAATGGAAGATTCAAAATAGCTCGTGGACAGTGGATGTTCACGCCATATGACCGGGAGGAAAGAACTTTTTACCAACATCAAGCTCCAAGAAGAGGGTATGGTCATGTTCGGCAATGGGAAAGGAAAAATTCTTGGAAATGGAGAAATTGGTAACTCTTCTTTCTCTCTTAGTAATGTTCTTTTAGTAGAAGGGCCTAAGTTTAATTTGATAAGTGTTAGCCAACTTTGTGATTCAAATTATAATGTTTCCTTCAATAAAGAAAAATGCCTTATACTTAAAAATGGTGAAATTATTTGTGAAGCAAATAGAAAAGGCAATCTTTACAAAATTTGTACAAGTGATTTGGTTAGTCAAAATGTTTCTTGTTTAGTCGCCAATAATGATTTAACTAGTTTATGGCATAGGCGACTTGGACATGTTGGATACAAGAATTTGAAAAATATTTACAAAAACCAACATGTGAAAGGACTACCCAAATTGAATTTTGAAAATCTTGGCTTATGTGACATTTGTCAAAAGAACAAATTAGTTAAAAGTAGTTTTAAGCCCAAAAATGAAATTTCCACAACCAAACCCCTACAATTGCTTCGCCTTGATTTATATGGGGATATTGGTACGGCAAGTCTAAGTGGAAAACATTACACTTTCGTTATTGTCGATGATTTTTCTAGATATACTTGGGCTCTTTTTCTTACCAATAAAAGCGATGCCGTTAATAAGTTTGTTAAGTTGTGTAGACTCATTGAAAATGAAAAGGAAGACACTATTAAGTCCATTCGAAGCGATCGAGGTGGAGAATTTGATGGTGAATTTAGAGTCTTTTGTGAAACCAAATGATATGCTCATAATTTTTCGGCTCCAAGGACACCTCAACAAAATGGAGTAGCCGAAAGGAAAAATCGGACACTACAAGAGATGAGTCGGTCCATGCTCAATGAATTTTCACTTCCAAAATATTTTTGGGCCGAAGCCGTAAGTACCGCTTGCTATGTCATTAATCGAGCTATATGTTTGATAAATGGTTTTATCATGATTTTGATGATTTTGTTTTTATACCAAAACAATGTTTTTAAAGGTTGTCCAAATACTCCTAAATGATTTTTCTGTTAATGTATTTTTACACCAAAACAATGTTTCTAAATGTTGTCCTAATACTCTCGATCGGTTTAAAATGTTTTCACTATTTTTGGAGTATTTCTTGAAGTCTATCTTCGATATAAAATTGGACAACACTTTTGTTTTGAGGTCAACCGGTCGCCGTATAGGGCAACCCGTGCACGAAAGTTGAGAAAAAACAGAAAACTTCATGTTTGCGAGAAAATGGTCAGGCAACCGTCGCCCTATAGGGCAACCGTGGCGTCGGCCGACCGACCGACCCTTGGGGGACCGGTGACTGGAGCAAAAATTGAAAGCAGCGTCGCCGCCGTTTTTTGAGGTTGTGCGACCGGTTGAAGTCGAGGACGACCGGTCGAACCCTACGTCGACCGGTCGCCCTGTAAATGTGTATTCTCATTTTCAAACTTCTATTTCTCGTGCGACCGTCGCCCTATGCTTTGACAAAGAAAAATTCTAACCGTTGTGCAAAGACAACTTTTCCCTAAATTGTGGGATTGATTTCTAACAGCTATAATCTTGATTTTAATTGCAATTTTTTTGTAGAAATCAGATTCCAAAAGGAGCCTATCAAGTATCAATCATCTCCTATAAATAGAGGAAGAATTGAAGCAACACAACATGAGAGAAAACTACAACACAACAAGATACACTCAAGAATACACTTGTTCTTACATTGTCTTATTTCTTGTTGTAATTTGCCTAGCTATTCACTTTCACATTCTTGAGGTCTAGGCTATTCTTGATTACACTTGCACTCAATTGTATTATTCATTATCGAGTTGTAATCTTGAATTTGTGGTCGTCATTCAAACACAAGATATCCTTGTGAGTGTTCTTGTGGTAATAACACACTTGGGTGAACTAGGTGTTAGGTGTAAGAAGATTGTGGTAATCTTCTTGTTGAGGTGTTGAAGAGTGTGGTGCTCTTCAAGGGTGAAGATTGTGGTAATCTTCACAAGGTGCCGTTTGGAGATTATGGTAATCTTCAAGTGAGATTGTGGTAATCTCAAAAGTGGTGTTGAAGAAGAGTGTGGTGCTCTTCAAGGTGTTGTAAGTTGAATTTGTATTAATTTTGGTAATTAATAAAATTCTTTTTGAAATCCATCCCTGATATCTTTGGGGTGGTAGAGGATTAGGCCCTAGGTGGGTTGAACCTCTTTAAATCGGCGTGTCTTTGTTTACATTCCGCACCTTTATTATTGTCTTTGAGCATTCGATTGCAAAAAGAGGGCGAAATCGAAAAGATGGAGATAATCTATTCACCCCCCCTCTAGATTATCGTAGCCGCTTGTTCTTACAAGTGGTATCAGAGCCAAACTCTTTGGCAAGCTCGTTTCACATCGCGAGTGAAGATAAACGATCGTCGGCTACGAACGAAGCTCATCTTTCCGGCACCTCCACCACCAAGCCACCTCGGTTTGATTCCAAAAATTTTACATTTTGGAAAGAAAGAATGGAATGCTATTGTTCACTTGGTTTTATACCATTGATTTGGGCTTCCTAGACTTGAGTTTTGTGTTGTTTTTTATTATTTTGAGTCATTTGAGTAGCCAAGCCATGTTGAGAGCCAATTATATTGAGTTTATAGTCATAGTAATGAATCGTGTATCAAAACAAGTACAAACGAGCAAACAACGAGAGATTGATTTGAAGAAGCGTCCCAAACGCGGCGTGCAAATTTCCATCACTGGCAACGTTTTGTATTTTGGCCATAACTCTCTACAAAATTGATATTGATATGATTCAAGTGGCTATGGAAAGCTAAGAGATTGGGCTACAACTTTGAAGAAGGGCTCAAAAGCAAATTCCAACATTTGGTGGGTGAAAAACTAGGGCGGGCGCTGCGGCTCAAGACAAAGAAATTCACTCCAAAATTCACGTGTTGGGCGCTGCAGCGCCCGTCCCGGGCGCCGCAGCGCCCCGGGGCGGAAATTACTATGTTTCTTCACCTTTTTCTTGGACTTTTTAGGGGCTATAAATACATAAATGGGAGGCTTGATCTAGGGGATGGAGGAAAGGCTGGGAATACACCCAAGAACACAAGAAACACATCAATTTCATCAAGGAAGAATCAAGGGAAGAATCGGGTCGAATCGGAGCTTGAGGATTGAAGATTAATCGAGAGATTATCCATTTCCCTAAGTTTTCTCATTCTTTGTGCTTTAATCTTTCATTTTAGTTTCTTATGAAGATGAACAATTTGTCTATGAGTTGTTTATTTATAATGGGTAGCTAAACTTCTTGTGATTTCCGGGTTTTGGAAGTAGATTAATTGAACTCTTGTTGAATGTTTTAATCTTAATTGAAGTTATTGTCTTGAAGCCTATTTGAGTACTTTGTTCTTATTCTTGTTTTATCATTTGGCCAATGATTTAACATGTTTGATATATTGATTCATAATTCGAGAGATGAGTTTCAATATTAGATCTTGAGTACTTGACATGAATATTTGCATAATCGAGAGGTTTGTGAATATTTGTGAGGATATTTGATCTTTTGTGCATTTGGGAGTTGTGTATCTTATGTTGAGTAGAGATACTAGCATAGATATTTCAATCTACACTTTATATACATCTCGAGATGGAGGATAAAATACCGCTGTGATCGTCTTATAGGTGTATTGATAATAACTTTGGCTTTGATTAAATCATAAAACAAGAGGAATATTAATTGAAACCATAACCGGAATCCATTTCATTTCCTTGATAATTCCACTATTATTTTCATCTTGTGTTTTTGTGATTATTCTTGTCTTTTCTTCTACAACAATCATTCAATTTTGATCGTCTAAATAAAAATAAGGCTATCTTAGTTCAATACTTAGCGCATTAATTTATTAGTCCATGTGGATTCGACAACCTTACTTCTCTATATTAAAACTTGACACCGTAGACTTGCGGTAAGAAAAATCTCTAACAAGTTTTTGGCGCCGTTGCCGGGGACTAATACAATTTTTGGTGCTAATATTGCGATAGATAGAATTATTTTTAATTTAGACATTTTTTTTTTATTTCATTTTTCTTTTGTAAATTCTACTTCTACAATGCTTGATTTGTTTCTTTGAATTGGTATAGGTGCACCTATTCGGATGGAAGAGGCAAAACCATCTTTGGAAGACGCCCTCATTTCATTCATGAATCAAACGACTTCATTTATGAGTCAAATAAATTTATTCATGAGGGAAATGGGAAATAGCCTTACCAAAAACGAAGCAAAGATGGACAAGATGAAGTTGCAATTGACACAATTGGCCAATATTATGGATTCACAATTGAAAAATCTCGAGACTCAAATGGGCCAATTAGTTACAATAGTTGGTGGGCAACATCAAAAGAGCGATTTTTAAGCACCATCAAGCCAACTCGAAAGAACAATATTGTGTCATTCATCGAAGGAATGATACCGAATACGAGGAGTTGAAGATCCTGGAAGAGCAAGAAAGTTGAGAACCACACACAGTTGTATGTCTATGCACGGTCAAATACTATGTGGCACCAAAAAGGAACAAAAACAGGACAAGGAACACACAACCCAAGCGTGTACGAATGAGCGGTTAAATGCGAGATATTATAAGAAAGTTGTTCGAGCGAGAAAAACACCGATCATACGTATGCAAGCGAACAACATACACGTAAACCGGATCGGTATATTCCTACGCCAGGACTCAAATCCTTGCTTGGACACCCCAAGTATGCATTATTAGGTGCAAGTAAGGCAAATATGGCACTTGACCATGACCCAAGCGGCTAATATATGCATTCAAGGAGGCACCAATTCATACGTCGAGCTATAGACGGTAAATCTAGCGCTTGTTGGGAGGCAACCCAATGGTAACTTCACATTTTCTTTCTTGAAATTCTATCTTTTCCCCTGTTTCGATATAATTTCATTCAAGTTTGGGGGGAGAGTTAGTATTTTGATTTGAAATGTGTGAGTATTTTGATTTGAAGTGTGAAAAAAAAATTGCATTTGTTTGTGTTTTCATATAGTTGCATGTAGAGCATTTTAAGTTGCATTTGCATTAGTAGCATGTTTACAGTTTTAGCATGTTTATTGCTTTCATAGATTTTAGGGAGTGAGTTAATCTCTTGATTGTAACTTGTGATTGATTTTGAAAATTTTGTATTGTTTGGATTGAGTGTTGAGCATGAGTTGATTGAGCCATGAATAGATAACATTGAGCATGTTAAGATGGAAAACTTGGTTTGATGCTTTGAATTACATATTTACAAGCCTGTGAGCTTTTGAGCCTTTACTGCTTTCATCATATGCAGTCTTGTTTGTGATTTGAGTGTATCATTCATGTTGTTAGAATTCTATAACTTGCTCTGGTATCTCTGTCAAGGTCACATGTTGTATGCGAAATGTGAAAATGATCAAAGGCCATTTTTGTTAGCCCTTCAAGCCTTTTGCTTACCTAATGATAATATTGAAATCCCTAGTTAGCCAACTTGAGTCTATTGCCTAATTTTTTATAGCCACAATTCAAGCCTTAACTTGATAAATCTTTTACCCAAAACTTGAGCGTATAGCATTGAGTAAAGGGATTGAATAAGGGCGAATGGGTAAAATCAAAATTTTAGAAGATGGTGTTAGAGTTGGTTGATGGGAAGAAAAGGAGGAGAAATGAAGTGTTGAAAACTCGTATAAATGTCGGAAAAAAAATTGACTTTGTAAATGAGTTTCATTTAAATGAACTTGGGGGCTAAGGATTGTAATTTGAGGTGATTCTCAAAGAAAGAAAGGAGATGGAGATAAGAGGAGTTGATGAAAATGAGAGATGATTTGAGTAGCATATTGAGCTTTAATGTAGATGATTTATGTGCTCACCGGTCTATACGCTCGAGTTTGAGTCATTCTATCCATATTTTCCTACCCTAACCAAAGAACCTTCATTACAACCAAAGAAAAAAGTCCTTTTTGATTCACAAATTGCATACATTCTAGTGGCGGAGATATGAGACGAATTGCAAGCCTATGGTAATTTTGCGACATTGAATTGATTTGAGCGTAAACACGTCCTATATTCATTCGAGATGAGAGTATACACTTGATCTTTGAGAGACGTGATTCTTAGCATTTACCATGGTTTCTTTGATGTATGCTCTATGTTAGATGTTTGAGGCTTGGTTGATTCGTTGTTTGACACCTATGATGAACAATACGAACTTTATGGAGTTGTTGTGCGTTTTACTTTTCATTACTCCTAGTCATGTTTTATCTTGTTTCTAAAAGCGTTGACCGGGACGGCCAACAGTTTAAGTTTGGGGGTATTTAACAAGGTTGGAATTTGATCATGTTGTAGGTATTCGATCGGCACATGAAGTATGGCAAAAATTAGAAGCCATCTATGAAGTATATGCAAATGAAAGGAGCAACTCAAAAGCATCTACTTCACAAATGGATACAACATCAAATCCAACAACATGGGATAAGCCTTCTACAACCTCCCATGATGAAGAAGTTGAACAATGCCTCATAGGCATCGAAGAAGAAAACGAGGTAAGTTCTAAACCCTCTACTTCCTATGATAATGATTATAGTGATTTGCAAAATGATTATGATGAACTTCAAAATGAATTCCAAATCTTGCTTGTTAAATACAAAAATTTGAAAAAGGAATTCAATATTTTGAAAAATGAAAAGGATAGTTTATTTACTTCCTATGAATCACTATCATGTGCTCACACCACCACACTTGACAAGGTTAGAAACCTTGAAAAAGAAAATAGTACTCTTGTTGAGGATATTAATTGCATGAAAGGGGATTTATCTAAATCCAACTTGAGTACCGATGAAATTGTTGATTATTGTGATAATTCAAAACTAGAACTTGATCATAAGTTTAATGTTGTCAATCATATGAAAAAGAATCAAGTCTCTAAGCATGTTGGTCATTATGCTCCTAGAATTATTACTTGTTTCTATTGCGGTAAAAAGGGTCATACGGCTAATTCTTGTCGAGCTAGAAATAGCTCTAATTATTGTTGGAGACTTAAAAGTCTCAAGACTAATCCCAAAGGACCCAAACACATAAGGGTACCACAAAACAATGTCATATTAGGTACTCGGCGAAATAATGATCGAAGAAAATTTATACCGCCAAGAAGACATCAAATGACCGTTTCATTTGATCAAAGAAGGAGAAACTATTTTCGACAAAGCAAATTTCCAAGAAGAGGATATACTCAAAAATGGGAAGAATACAATCCTTGGAAATGGCTAAGACATCATCAACAAGATGATTTTCAAAGAGGAAGAGACCATCAACAATGGGAAGGTAACAAACCTTGGAAATGGAGTAATCAAAGAAGTCATCATCAACAAAATGACTACTCAAAGGGAAGATATCATCAACAATGGGAACGGCACAACCCATGGAAATGGCGAAATTGGTAACCCGTATCTCCCCATTCGAATATGCATTTTATTTGTCTATTATGCATGTTTTTATTTGTGTCTTATTTGCAAAATTAGTTTTCATATATTTATTTTAAAATTAAGGTCTTCAATATATATTTGTGGTTTTAAAATATTTTGAAAAGAAGACCTTATATGATGTTTTAAAAAAAAAAAAAAAAACCGTGTGCTTTTTTAGACTCTAGTGGTTTATCATATCTTATGGATTTTTATGGCATGAGCTTACTTGTGATATCTCTTAGCCTACACTTCTATCATTATGATTTGTGCTAGATTTGTTTTAAGAACTGTGTAGGATTTACATATTTTCACAAATGGCCATTTACGTCATTATTTGTCAAGAAAGGCATAAATTATCGAGGTATGTTTACTTGTGTTATTCTTACTCTTATAGACTCGATATATGTATTGCCATGTGCCTATGTGCTTGTTTTTCATAGTATTTCATACAAGTGCCATTAAGAGGTTTTTAGATTTTTTGAAAGGCACTATTCGATATTTGATTGCACATATTTGCTTTGTCAACTCTTGTTCAAATACTTCTTTTAAATGAGGTCTCAACCATATGCTATCGGTTTTCAAATTTCAAAAGAGACCTTTTATAGCTTTCTTAAGCTTATTTGAACTTGCATGATTTATTAGAATCTTGATGATCTTCTAAATGCATAGTATGTGTTTCTTGCTTCATGGTCTATATATATAATGTCTCTTACTACTATGCTCTTTTGCAAGATATTTTGTTATTGATGATTGAGACATGTTTTTACACTTGGGCTATTTTTCTCTTGATTATATAAGCGATGCCGTTAATGAGTTTGTTAAGTTGTGTAGATGAGAAATGATGTACTCCAAATATTAGTTACCTCAAAATATTTGGATGTAAATATTCTACTATGAACACCTTAGATCAATTGGATGCCCTATGATGATAGTGATGAAGAAGACAAAAAGGGTATTCCGGAACAAACTCGATGACCAAGGCAACATTGGTCGAACTAAGACGAGGTTAGTAGCTCGAAGGTATTTTCAAGAAGAAGGTAATTGATTTTGGTGTAACATTTGCACTCATAGCACATTTAGTAGCTATTTGCACCTTACTTGCCCATTCTTGCTTTAAGAAAATTTCAAGCTTTACCAAATGGATGTTGAATCCAATTTTCTAAATGGTTTTATTCAAGTAGAAGTCTATCGGGGTTTAAATTTTTCTAGGCCAAATGATCTTTATAAAAGGCCTTGTATGGTTTCAAACAAGTACCCCATGTATGGTATGATAGACTTAGCTATTTTTGTTAAATGATTTTACAAAAGGTAAAGTTGATACTACTCTCCTTGTTTTTTTTTGAAAAAGGGCAAGATTATTTGCTTGTGCATATTTATGAGAATATTTTTGGTGCTACTAATGAATATTTTGTGCTAGAGATTCTCCTAAGTTGATGTAGGTGAACTTGAGATGAACATGGTATCACATGATGGGGGAGATCAAATTTCATCATTGGACTTCAAGTTAATAAATGTCAAGTAGATGGTTATATTTCAAAAGAACTCTTGAAGGAGTTAGGCATTGAAGAAGGAAGAATCATCTCAAACTCTATGGCTACCAATGAAGAAATTGACAAAGGTTGAGAAAGGCATGTCGGTTGACAAACAAATTCGAGGTATGTTTTCTTATATTATTCTTATAGACCCGACATTCCATATGCCTTATGTCTATATGCTCGACTTCAAAAACTATCCCAACGAATCTCATTAAAGTGCCGTTAAAAGAAATTTTCAAATATTTGCAAGGCACTTCTTCTTATGACTTGTTTATCCAAAGATTTAAAACGTTCTTATTTTTCGGGATAACAAGTCCGGTGAAAATTATTCAAAATATAGTTCGTCATAATCGAACTAAACAAATTGAGATTCGAAAAACTTTCTAAGGGATTGCGTTTTTAACAAAAACTTGAGATGTGTTTAATTCCGTCTCAAGGATAACTCGCGGATTTTTAACCGCCGAGTATTTTACCTCATTTCGAGCTTGATTATAACATAATGTATATTGAATGAGGTCTTCGTTTGCATTTTGCACGCTTTTAAAACTTAGGGGCAAAAAATCGGATTTTTGGATCAAACTTCGGAATTTGCAAAAACAAAAAGAAGCAGTGGGCTGCCAGGGCAAGGGTCGACCGGTCGCCCTCCTGCTCGACCGGTCGCCCTAGCCCTTGACCGGTCGCCCACCGTGATTTCTTGGCTTAAATCGTCTGTTCTTTTTTACTTAGCCATTTTGGCCCCTTTCAACTCTATTTCGTCCCCTTTGTCATTTGCACACACATTTCACTTCAAATGTGTTTGGTTGCATGTATTACATAGTTTGGGGATTATCTAGATCGACTATCATCATCATTGCTCGTCTTTACCGATCGAATGGTAAGAATTTCACTCTCTTTAGCTCAATTGGGTTGAACCCTTGAGTTTGTGGCTTATATGTATTCTTCTTGATGCAATCCATACATATTTGTGATGAGCTTATTGATTGTTGATAAATGATATTTGTTAAATTGAATTTGGTGATGAAAAACTTGGCTTGATTTCATTTACAAGGGCTATATATATCTTTTTCAATTTTTGACGCCCGCCAAGTGTTCGATAAAATGTTTCAATGAAAAATTCATCGCCTACATGATTCTCTCGATTTCAAAAGTCTTATATATTTATAGAGATCATGTTTTGCTTATCAAATGAGTTTTCATAAGCTTCTTCAAGTCGTATGATTCGACTTTTCCCTCCTATTTGGTTTATAAGCTTCAATGTTCAAATTAGCTCGATACATCGGTTTAGTTGCGCACTTTGATATGAATGTACTTATCTTGCTAACATTCTTTTTGATGATTCCAAAGGGGGAGAAACAGGTTATAAGCTCTTTAGCTCAAAGAAGCTAAGATAAGCTTCACGAAAAGAAGCTATAAGTTGTGGCTGTGTAAAGCCATAAGTTGTGGATCATATTATGTCCACTTGATGTATTATGGTTATTTATGTTTCTTGGTCCATTGGTTGTAGTATGGACGTATTTATGTTTCTAATGGTGTCTCTTTGATAGGGGGAGCTTTTAAGTTATTTAAATAGGTTATAAGCTCTTTAGCTCAAAGAAGCTAAGATAAGCTTCACGAAAAGAAGCTATAAGTTGTGGCTGTGTAAAGCCATAAGTTGTGGATCATATTATGTCCACTTGATGTATTATGGTTATTTATGTTTCTTGGTCCATTGGTTGTAGTATGGACGTATTTATGTTTCTAATGGTGTCTCTTTGACAGGGGGAGCTTTTAAGTTATTTATACTTAAGCTCAATTTTGAAAAGCTAAGATTTTAGCTTATGTTTAAGTTGCTTCTATATTACTATTGATGTGCATGTTGATAGGGGGAGCATTTGCTATATATGTTTGAATCTCTCTACTCCCATCCTTGTGTTTATTGCACGGAATGTTGTCGCTCACAACGGATAGTTCTCTTTAACCGGTAAAATTGTTTTGTTTTCAAAATCGACCTCATTAAAATTGTTTTGGTTTGTAATCATCAAAAAGGGGGAGATTGTTTGATAAATGGTTTTATCATGATTTTGATGATTTTGTTTTTATACCAAAACAATGTTTTTAAAGGTTGTCCAAATACTCCTAAATGATTTTTCTGTTAATGTATTTTTACACCAAAACAATGTTTCTAAATGTTGTCCTAATACTCTCGATCGGTCTAAAATGTTTTCACTATTTTTCGGAGTATTTCTTGAAGTCTATCTTCGATATAAAATTGGACAACACTTTTGTTTTGAGGTCAACCGTCGCCGTATAGGGCAACCCGTACTGAAAGTTGAGAAAAAGCAGAAAACTTCATGTTTGCGAGAAAATGGTCGGGGCAACCGGTCGCCCTATAGGGCAACCGGTGGCGTCGACCGTCGACCCCCTTGGGCGGCCGTGCACTGGGAGCAAAAATTGAAACGAACGTCGCCGCCGTTTTGAGGTTGTGCGACCGGTTGAAGTCGGGGGCGACCGGTCGAACCCTACGCGTCGACCGGTCGCCTGTGTAAATGTGTATTCTCATTTTCAAACTTCTATTTCTCGTGCGACCGTCGCCTATGCTTTGACAACAAAAATTCTAACCATGTGTGCAGCAGACAACTTTTCCTAAATTGTGGGATTGATTTCTAACACTATAATCTTGATTTTAATTGCAATTTTTTTGTAGAAATCGATTCCAAAAGGAGCCTATCAAGTATCAATCATCTCCTATAAATAGATGAAGAATTGAAGCAACACAACATGAGAGAAAACTACAACACAACAAGATACACTCAAGAATACACTTGTTCTTACATTGTCTTATTTCTTGTTGTAATTTGCCTAGCTATTCACTTTCACATTCTTGAGGTCTAGGCTATTCTTGATTACACTTGCACTCAATTGTATTATTCATTATCGAGTTGTAATCTTGAATTTGTGGTCGTCATTCAAACACAAGATATCCTTGTGAGTGTTCTTGTGGTAAGAACACACTTGGGTGAACTAGGTGTTAGGTGTAAGAAGATTGTGGTAATCTTCTTGTTGAGGTGTTGAAGAGTGTGGTGCTCTTGAGGTGAAGATTGTGGTAATCTTCACAAGGTGCCGTTGGAGATTGTGGTAATCTTCAAGTGAGATTGTGGTAATCTCAAAAGTGGTGTTGAAGAAGAGTGTGGTGCTCTTCAAGGTGTTGTAAGTTGAATTTGTATTAATTTTGGTAATTAATAAAATTCTTTTTGAAATCCATCCCGGATATACTGGGGTGGTAGAGGATTAGGCCCTAGGTGGGTTGAACCTCTTTAAATCGACGTGTGTTGTTTACATTCTGCACCTTTATTATTGTCTTTGAGCATTCGATTGCAAAAAGAGGGCGAAATCGAAAAGATGGAGATAATCTATTCACCCCCCCTCTAGATTATCGTAGCCGCTTGGACTTACATTATATTCGTCTTAAAATGAATAAAACTCCATATGAGCTTTGGAAAGGTAGAACTCCAAATATTAGTTATTTCAAGATATTTGGTTGTAAATGCTTTTTTTTGAATACCAAGGATCAATTGGACAAACTTGATCCTAAGGCCGATGAAGGGATATTTATGGGATATTCAACAAAAAGCAAAGCATATCGGGTTTACAATAAGACTAGTGGAGTTGTTGAAGAATCCATCCATGTCAAATTTAATGAAGCTTCGGGTGTTGAAAGAATACCTAATGATGAAAGTGATGAAGAGGATATTATTGAACAAATTGTTCAAGTTGATGATCAACCGTCTACATCAAATGATCAAACGTCCACTTCAAATGGTCCTCAAGAAGATAGAGGTGATACCTCGGATCTTCCCGTTGCATTGAAATTTAAGGGAGATCACCCAAAAGATCTTATTATTGGTGATCCCCTTGACAAAGTGATGACCGGAGAAAATTTGCCGAGAAAGCTCTTATTTCTCAAAAAGAGCCTAAGAATGCTAAGGAGGCCATTGAGGATGAGGATTGGTTCTTAGAGATGCAAGAGGAGTTAAATCAATTTAAAAGAAATGATGTATGGGAATTGGTACCTTGTCCTCCATCTCAAACTATTATTGGTACAAAATTGGTATTCCGGAACAAACTTGATGATCAAGGCAACATTGTTCGAAATAAGGCAAGGTTAGTAGCTCAAGGGTATTGTCAAGAAGAAGGTATTGACTATGATGAAACTTTTGCACCCGTAGCACGTTTAGAAGCTATTCGTATTTTACTTGCCTATTCTTGTTTTAAAAATTTCAAACTTTACCAAATGGATGTTAAATCTGCTTTCTTAAATGGTATTATTCAAGAAGAAGTCTATGTAAAACAACCTCCGGGGTTTGAAAATTTTTCTAGGCCTAATGATGTTTATAAACTTAAAAAGGCCTCGTATGGTTTAAAGCAAGCACCCCGTGCATGGTACGATAGACTTAGCTCTTTTCTTTTGCAAAATGGCTTTATAAGGGGTAAAGTTGATACAACTCTCTTTGTTTTTGAAAAAGGGCAAGATTGCTTACTTGTGCAAATTTATGTTGATGATATTATCTTTGGTGCTACTAATGATTCTTTGTGCAAGAAATTCTCAAAATTGATGCAAGGAAAATTTGAAATGAGTATGATGGGGGAGCTCAACTTCTTTCTTGGACTCCAAATTAAGCAATGTCAAGAAGGTATTTACATTTCGCAATCAAAGTATACAAAAGAACTTTTGAAAAAGTTCGGCATTGAAGAAGGAAGAACCATTTCTACTCCCATGGCAACAAATGTCAAAATTGACAAAGATGAAAAAGGCAAGTCCGTGGATGAATCAAAGTATCGAGGTATGATTGGTAGTTTACTTTATTTAACCGCTAGTAGACCGAACATTCTTCATGCCTTATGCCTATGCGCTCATTTTCAAATCAATCCCAAAGAATCTCATATGAGTGCCGTTGAAAGGATTTTTCGATATTTGAAAGACACTATTCAATATGGTTTATTTTATCCAAAGAATAAAATTTTTCTCTTAAAGGTTATAGTGATTCGGATTATGCGGGAAATATTGATGATCGGAAAAGTACTTCCGGATCATGTCAATTTTTAGGCGATTGCCTAGTTTCTTGGTTTTCAAAGAAGCAAAATTGTGTTTCTCTTTCAACGGCCGAAGCCGAATATATTCCGCCACTTTTTGTTGTACTCAATTTCTTTGGATGAAACAAACCTTAGCGGATTACAAATGCTCTTTTGAAAATGTACCTATCTTTTGTGATAATATATCCGCTATAAATATTGCTCAAAACCCGGTTCATCATAACCGTACTAAACATATTGAGATTCGACATCATTTTCTAAGGGATTGTGTTTCAAAACGAAAAATTGAGATATCTTTTGTACCATCTCAAGATCAATTAGCGGACATTTTTACTAAACCGCTATCTTCCGAGACTTTTGCGTCGATACGAGCTCGGTTAGGCATAATGCATATTGAATGAGGCTTACATTTGCATTTTGCATGTTTTTAAAACTTAGGGGCGAAAAATCGGATTTTTGGTTGAAAATTCGGATTTTATTAAAAATGACAAGACAGTAGGCTGAACAGGTTGAGGGCAACCGGTCGCCCTCAACGTCGACCGGTCGCCCTAAGCCAAAGTTTGGATTAAAACCGTTCTGTCTTCAGCATTCCTCATTTTAACTCTTTTTGGCCATTTTCCGTCCCCTTTGCCAAATTCACTCAAATTTCATTCAAAATTGGTTTTCATGCATTCTATTCACAACTTGAACTCTATATAGCTTGATTATCATCATCTTAGCTCATCTTTTCCGATCAAATGGTAAGAATTTTCCTCCCTTTGCTCAATTGGGTTGAACCCTTGAGTTTATGACTTTCTTGTATATTTCTTGCTATATTTTGCATATGATCTTGATGGGCTTAGCTATATTGTTGTATTGTATGATGTTTGATGTGTTTTGGTGATAAATTTTTTTGGCTTGAATCATTTACAAGGGCTATATACATCTTCTTTTAATTTTCACGCCCACAAAGTGTTCGATAAAATGTCGCAATGAAAATTTCAACTTCTACATGATTCTCTTGCTTCCAAAAGTCTTCAATACTCATTGAGATCATGTTTTGGCAAATAAAATGAGCGTATGAACTCTTCATGACACATTTCTCCCATTTTTCTTGGTTTTTTAAGCCTAAATTGGTCAACGGTTGATAAACCGTCTCTTTTGCGCACTTTGATATAATTGTATGATGTTTTTATCATCCTAACATTCTTTTTGATGATTCCAAAGGGGGAGAAACAGGAAATTGGCTCGTTAGCCAAAAGAAGCTAATAAAAGCTCGCAATAAAAGCCATAAGCTATGGCTTCCTAAAGCTAAGAATACCTAGTACATGGCTTGTATTATGGACTCAATTGCAAAAGATTATAAGTATTGTGACAGGGGAAGCTTCTTAGCCTATGATGTTTTTAGGCATCTTATATAAGCTTGTTATAGCTTGTGCTTCTAGCTTATGCAATATCTCTTGTTGATATGCTCATAAATAGGGGGAGCTTTGTATGAAATGTTTTTCAACGGATAGTTCACTTGTAAAACCGGAAAATTTATTTGTTTTCAAAATCGTCCTCGAGTAAATTGTTTTGGTTTGTAATCATCAAAAAGGGAGAGTTTGTTAGATAAATGTTTTTATCATGGTTTTGATGATTTTGTTCGATTTTGTTCAAATGAGTTTTTAAACCAAAACAATGTCCCTAAATGTTGTCTAAATACTTCCGACCGTCTTAAAATGTTTTTATTATTTTTCGGAGTATTTTTTGGAGTTTATTTTCGATAAAAAATTGGACAACACATTTGTTTCAGGCTCGACCGATCGCCCTATAGGGCAACCCGTACCTGAGTTGAGTTTTGAAACAGAAAATGGGACGTAAGAAAAATGGGGGAGAGCGACCGGTCGACCAGGTGGTCGACCGGTACCTGGGAGCAGCTCTTTTGGTTCAATCTTTTCTGTTTCGTATTTCATTCAACCTCAACCGGTCATAGTTAAGGGCGACCGGTCGCACCCCCTCCGACCGGTCCCCCCGTGTTAAAATTGCTGAAATTCAATTTCAATCTTATCTCTGCGATGTCGCACTTTGTTTATCAAAGAAACTATCCGTTGCATTTTTCGAATGATTTTCCCTATTTTGTGGGATTGATTTCTAACAGCTCTATTGATGATTTTAAATGGTTTTTTTTGCAGCAAATCACTCCCCAAGGAGGAGCCTATGTTTGTAAATGAAAGCCAAGTCCTCTCCTATAAATAGAGGCTTCATTCAAGCAACAAGACACAACACTCTACACAAGCAAAGAGCAATCAAGCAAACACTTTCATATATCTTGTTGTATTAGCCTTAGCACTTTCACTTGCACAAATTTGAGGTCTAGGCTTTCAATTCTTGATTACACTTGTACTCATATTGTATCAATCTTTATTGAGTTGTAATCTTGATTTTGGTCATCATTCAACACAAGACATCCTTGTGAGTATTCTTGTGGTAAGAATACACTTGGGTGATCTAGGTGATAGGTGTTTGAAGATTGTGGTAATCTTCAAAGGTGTTGTAAGAGGATTGTGGTAATCCTCAAGGTGGTGTAAGAGGGTTGTGGTAATCCTCAAGGTGTTGTATTAATTTTTGGTAAATTAATAAAATCTTTTTTTCTTTGTGAAATCCATCCCGGATATACTGGGGTGGTAGTAGATTAGGCCCTAGGTGGGTTGAACTACTATAAATCGACGTGTGCTATTTACTTTCCGCACTTAGCATTTCATCTTTGCTTGAGTTTTTTGAAAAAGAGGGCAAAATCTGAAAAACCGGGATAATCTATTCACCCCCCCTCTAGATTATCGTAGCCACTTGGACTAACAGTGGTTCGGGCGACGATGATTATGGGGATAACAAAATGGACTGAGGAATCGGAGGGTGTGAGGTGGAAGACGAGTCTGAACGTGGTATATGTTGGTTAATAGAATTCTCGAAAATAGATTCATATCCACCGAAAAATTGCTGCAAATACTTCCAAAAGGATCGAGCCCCACTAGATTTAGAGTCGGAATAGTGACGATGTTGCTCTTAGGTGGGGCTATTGGCAAACCTTCCAGATTCCCGATATCTTTGGTCTCATTGTTCCAAGATAACAATTACTTTAGCCTGGTCATTAGTCCATCAAAAAGAGCTACTAATTCATTCCGCATAGGCTCGCCAAATTCTTGATATGCAAGAGAAAATTGGTCGCTAAAATAGTCACCAAAATGCACCACAAAACATGGTTAGTTTTCTAAGTAACAAGCATTAATTCAAACAAATAATCGAAAGAACTCAAAACTGATAAATCAAAACCTAAAAAATTTCATCCCACACTTCATCTCTTACAGTAACAGTATTCGATTCTTCGTGGTAAGTAACACCATGTTTACGTTTCAAGCAGTGGAACGTTAGATACCGCTTCTCAAGCATGGCGAGCCTAGCCATGCAAAATGTGTAGTCAAATGATGTGTTAAATTCCTTGTTGACGACGTCCATTGCAATGCACAATGCAAATTTGTTCTCACGATGTAGATGGAAGTTGTCAATTGCGTGTTGATCGAGCAGCACTTTGATAAATAACTTGTATGTTGCTTCGGTCTATTTCTTATC
Source organism: Rehmannia glutinosa (assembly GCA_016081115.2). Classification (NCBI taxonomy): domain Eukaryota; kingdom Viridiplantae; phylum Streptophyta; class Magnoliopsida; order Lamiales; family Orobanchaceae; genus Rehmannia; species Rehmannia glutinosa. The sequence continues at coordinate 373,830 of JABTTQ020000330.1, read as the reverse complement.
GTAAAAAAAAGTATTCTTGCTTCACAGGATACTTAGATGTCATTTGCAATTTGTAAGCTGTCACAATTATGTTAAAAGAACACAAGTAAGATATCTTGATATGGAAGTGTAATGGAGGCCACCTTTTATAAACATTGCAAGAGTTTTTGGTTTGTATAAATATATTTTTTAGAAATTATCACAGCAGAGAATATATTCCTATATCTATGCCTAAATGTACAAAAACATGTTCATGTGCCATTCAAAGAATCTTTTGCTTAGATCACAAACCATGAATACAATGTTTTATTAACAAAAAGAGAGTATTTGCATGGTATAGTCAAGTGCATGGTATAATCAAGTGCATGGCTGAAACTTCTTGGTTGATATAACAAAACAAAGAAAAGCTGGTTTTTGCAACTTTTTAAGATTCTATAAAGCAAAATTGTACAGATTATATTCCTTCCTCAACTTCTATTAAGCTCTTTTTGCTCGTATGGTATTTTCTATATTGTTTCTGGTCTGTTTCTATATTGTTTCTTGGTTGTTTCCATGTTTTTTATGTTTCATGCATTGGATCGAAAATTGAATTGTGTTTTTTACTCATGTTGTTTCTATATTATTTTTAATTTGTTTGGTTTTAATATATATTGTTTTATGTATATATTTCTTATTTTTCTATAAGATTTCGAGTATAAAAAATGGATTATTTAACGGGGGCAAAATTTATTTTTTCACTGAAATTTGATTAGAAGAAACATGTTTGAAATAATAAAGAAACAACAATGTAAAAAAGTCCAGGATTTTGGCATGAACGTATTTTTGTCCAAAAAAAAGGCGGAGCATAATTTTATCCAAAACTCACCGAAAAACATAAAAACCGGTCTTTGTCCAGAAAAGTGAGGTAATTGTGTCCTTATCTCAATCTCTTTTTACTATATGAGTTTTCCCAATTGTATTTGTTAGTATGTGATTCATTCAATATTCATTCAACTTCTTGAATTTTTTAATTTTATAAATGATTGCATAACACGTCTCCCAAAGTGTTGGGAAATTATTTTGTAGATTTTGATGAATGCCATGTAAAACTTAGGATAGGAAGTTGGCACCCCATTCTTGTTATAAATTGCATTGTAATAGATAGAAATTTGGTAGAGTTTGAGTCAAGTCGGCCTATGCCTGAACATGCAAGAAGACAATGGAGACTAAAAGGAAGACTCCGTTGTGAGGTAGGCCGAGTGTGGCAAAGAAGAGAAGACAGGGAACTCGATCAAGGTGCGGCTAAGATGCGGTGAGTGAAGTATCGATCAAGTCAACTCAAGATAGCCAAGTCTCAAGTTGAAGTGACAAGAGTCATCCAATGATTGGAAGTCGACTCTAAGTCACCTGGGAATGCAAGAAAATGCGATCAAGTCGAGATAATCGAAAGAGATCCGTTGCACGAAATCAAGAGAATTACTTAAACAAGTAATACTTCCATACTACCTTTCTTAAAGTGCTCAGTCCCAGAAGCATGCAAAAGGAATAAACCAATGAGAAGCACTGCACCATGTCAGAACTCTGAAAAGCTGAAGAATTGTTCATACGAGGAAACATAAATTCCAAAGACTGCAACAAGACAAGCCAACGACCACAAGTGACTTTCAAAAATAAGCCTATCTCTTCAACGGGCAGATTTTTGAAAGATCACTATAAAAGGCTGAGGAATCACTCTGAGAGAAGGTTACCGACCTGAACCACGAACATTCAAGCTAACATTTGAACTGTAACCAAGAATACTCTCAAGTCATTCAAGATCAATCCTCAAGCCTACATTACGAAGGAAATCAATCCAACACTCATCTGTGAAGGAAAGACAACTTCAATCAGTTGAAGAGGAAACATTTGAAGAATCAAGGGGTCTACATTCCACGAAGGATTGTAGAAAGGTTCAAGGTCGAACCAGGCTTAAGCTATTTGGAGGGCTTCGTGATCAAATCCAAGGAACTTAAGCAAGTGGGTTGTAGTAGCAAAGCGCAAAAATGCCTGTGAAGAAGAAGGCCGGTAGTCGAGTGCGAGAAGCGGTTGTGTGACCAAGGCATCTCGGTGATCGAGTCCCAAAGGATCAAGTCGATTGTGTGATCAAGACTTGTATCGGATCAAACCACTATGTATATTGATCAATACTTAGTGGATTCCTCCAGGAGTTGGAGAAGAGAGGAGTAGAAGAATTACCCCATCTTGAACCTCTATAAAAACTTATTGTGTCATTTACATTTCAAAGACTTAAATTTTTGCATCTTATTTTTTATATATCTTTGATAAATTTGCTATCCAATTGATAATCAATCGAGTGCTCAAACCAAGTATTAAAACAAACTTAACCAAATTCAAGGGTGTTAAGTCTTCCAATAAAACATATCACCGTCAAGTTAAGTCTTTAGTCAAAATAGCTGAGTTATTCTATCAACAAATTTCGAATCAGTCGTTGAGTGACTAACTCACGATTAACTAACTTAGTTGTCCATCAAGGAGTCACCAAGTATTAACTCGAACATTTTTAAAAGAACTAAATCAAAAAGTTGGTAAGGTTTATTCAACCCCCCTTCTAAACCTTACACTCACACCCCTTGGGACCTACAAGTGGTATCGAGCCAGGTTGGTTCATTGAGCCTTCCGCACCAGTTCTTGAACTAGATCTCCAAATTTTTCAAAGCTTGTTTTAGTACTCAATCTTTCAAAACTTTTCTATTCAAAAAGTTATTATCATGGAAGCAAATTTGACACGCATCCCTATGTTCACAATTGAATAATTTGATGATTGGAAAATTCGTATCGTGCTCATCTATCGGATTACATGATGAGATGTGGATAGTGATAGAGGATGGGCCACCGCAAATTTTAAAAGTGAACACACTGTAAGGAGAGAGCCTGCGGTGAAGGTGAAGAAGATGTTGCTCTAGACCACTATGGTTGAAAAACCAAGAGTCTGAATGGACAAATGATGACAAAAAAAGATATAACCGGACAATGTGGCCAAGGACATTCTTTACAAAACCTTGGACAAAGTCATGTTCAATAAAGTCAAATCATGCAAAACGGCTAAAGAAATGCAGGACAAACTAACATTGATTTGTGAAGGCTCGAGCAAATCAAGGAAAATAAATTATCGGTGGGTCATATGAAAATTTGAGAATTTCAAAATGATCGCAGGAGAGACCTTGGATCAACTGGATGCTCGGTTCACGTAAATTACCAACGAGCTAATCGCACTTGGAAAAGAATATACACAAAAGGAAATGTGTATGAAGATTCTAAGCCTCCCAACGAGTGGGATATGAAGGTCATGGCCATGAGACATTCCATGGACCTATCAAAAACATCCAACCATGAGCTATTCTCGGATCTCAAAGCCTACAATTTGAGTGAGAAGAAAAGACCAAGAGGAGACAGTGTGCCCAAAACAGTTGCTCTAATTGTTAAGGATGGCAAGAGAGTGAGGTCAAAGAAAGTCATTGACCAAGAGGAGATTGCCCGATGGTTAAAAGGTTCAACAAGTTCTTCAATAAGAACTACAAAAGAAGCAAAGGTGAATCCTCCGAAGACACTCGCTCCTCCAAGTCAAGTGAAGACAGACCACCCAAGAGAGCGAGCATCAAAAAGTTGAATATCAAAGAGTGACAATCCAAGGATGGAAAGAATCGATCAAAAAGTTGAAAATCTATCTGAACCGCAGGCAACCCGGTCACTATGCCATTGAATATCCATTTCTTGTAGTCAACAAATACCGGAATGAAGAGGAAAGAAAAGTCTTCAGAGAAAGAAGACAGGAAAAGAGAAAGGCAATGTTGGCTGCGCAGAGGCCGTCTGATCAAAGTCAAATGACACAAAAGACTCGGAGAGTAGTGAAGTGACTACTCAAGTGACTCGATGAAGAAGCCTTGATCCCTGCTAATGGATAAAGAACAAAACCAACTCGACCAAGAAGATGAGGTACACTCTAACTCATCACACTCAGATACTAGTGATAGTGATTGTGACACACACACTTCATCACCCACTGATCTTTATGATTCATTAGGCAAAATGATGAAAGATTTTGAACACATTAAATCCTCACACACACTACTAAATGAGGAGAACTACTTAAGAGCCAAAACTCACAGCTGACTAAGGAGCTGAGTACTCTAAATCAAATAACTGATGAGAATAAAAGTCTAAAGGCTGAAAATGCTAAACTAATAGCAGAGATAGCTGCTATAGAAAAGAGGGAGAATGATCTCAAAAATGTGATTGCCTCATTCACTAAGGCATCTAAATCATTGGATGATCTTATTATGAGTTAAAGAGAATGTGGAGACAAAACAGGCTTAAGATTCAATTCCTCAATGCTATGTCAAGCTCCAAAAGTGATTTTGGAAAAAGGATCTTCAAGTAATGAAGTATCTCTAAAATCCAAAACTCCAAATGGTGCACACACATTTATTCCAAAGCACAATCACAAGCAAACTGGCCTTGGTTATAAAGGAAAAGGAAAACAACCGATTGAGTATCTTTGAGAAGACAAATGAGAAGAAATCGAAGATCCCTCAAAGAAACTCCAAACAGAGATACTCAGAAAAGAAGAAACAGAGCTACCAAAAACCCCAAGCTCTATAAAAGAAACACATATGATGGGAATGGTAGAAAATACCCAAGCCAAGCTGATTGGAATAATGTGAACTATCGGCAAAGACATATGGAATATAAACTGTGGCAAAGGACTAAAACTCAAAGAAAGGCCATTCCAAAGGCATAAGAGCTTTCATCGACTCATATGCACCCAAGCACTACACTCGAGATATCACAACTACCCAAAGAAGGCAATTGCTAAAACACATATACAGCATACGACAAAAGAGACAGATGTATGAACCTAGAACCCCCAAGCAATTTGCCAAAATTAATTATGATTATGGCACACGATAGATGGCAACCCCTTAGAGTCAAATCATTTAGCTATAGGTTGGTTGGATCATCTTATAATACTAACCCCTCAGGACCCAGGCAAGTATGGGTACCCAAAGCCTAATTTCCTTGATTGCGAGTTAAGGAGCAAATGAGTGCCAAGGAACCTGGTACATGGATAGTGGTTGCCCGCATACACATGACAGAAAAACAAGAAAAATCTATCAAAATTCAAGGAAGTCGAGAGGTGCAAAAGTCATATTTGGAGGAATGAAGCTCGGGAGAAATAAGAGGTATTGGATCTATCAAGAAAAATGGATTAGAAATCACGGATGTTTGCATATGTTGAAGGACTCAACTTCAACCTCGCTAAGCATAAGTCAACTCGTGACAAAGGCTACAATGTTGGATTTAACATGGGTATATGCCAAATCAAAGACATCAATCCAATGAAGTTGTCTTTGCAAGGATGCGAGACAAAAAGAACATGTATGTGGTAGATTGGTCAACTTCAACACCAAGCACCTGTCATAGCTTGGCAAGCACAAATTTGAATCAAGTTGGTTGTGGCATAAGAAGGTGAGTCACACGAACTTCAAAACAATTAACAAACTTGCCAGGAGTAATCTTGTAGAAGGACTTCCGGACTCGATATATACAAGAAGGAGAGTATATGTGATGCATCTTTAGATGGGAAAGCAAATCAAATCATCATTCAAAGAAAAGACATGTCCATCTTCAACAAGAATATTGCACCGCTACATATGGATCTGTTTGGTCCAAAGTGGAACCAAATTTAGCATAAGTGGGAAGAAATACACCTTGGTGGTAGTAGATGACTACTCAAGATATACATGGACAATATTCATGTGTAAAAAGAAAGAAACTCTGCGAAACTACCACACGGTGATGAAGAGAATACAAAATGAGAAGAGTCAAACCATTATCAAAATAAGATCGACACGAGGAACCGAGTTTGTCAATGGTATAATAACTTCGATCTTGTATTTAAAATGGTATTGCTCATGAATTATCTGCGACAAGGACTCCACAAAATGGAGTTGCGAAAAGAAGAATAGAACTCTCAAAGAAGCGGCAAGGACCATGTTAGCCAAGGCGGTCGCTAAAAGATTTTGGGGTGAAGCGATAAACACAACATGCTATACTCAAAATAGATGCATGATAAAAACAGACGGTGACAAAGACTCCTATGAGATTTGGGCAAATTGCATACTTCAAAATATTTGGATGCAAATGCTTCATCCATAACAATGGCAAAGCTAATTTAAAGGCTTTTGATGCTAAAGTTGATAAAGGTATCTTCCTAGATACTCAAATGAAAGCAAAACCTACTGAGTGCTCAACAAGAGGACAATGGTTACGAGAAGAATCCATCCATGTGGTGTTTGATGAACCAAATGTAAATGGAGAAGACATTGAAGAATCAAATAAATTTGAATCAACCAACCATGCGAAGAGTCCCTATGTTGAAGTCAAGCTAGAGTTATAAGTCCGGATGAAGATGAGATAGCTGAGTCTCAAAGACATCCGGAAAATCTGCTGACTAAGTGATGAGGAGAGAGGCGATCAAAATAACACACGGTAAGACGATCAATCCAGAATCCTAACTTACTCCAACCCGATGTAAGATGGGCCGAGAGATCATCCACCGAACTAATCATTGGAGATGTAAGAGAAGGTGTAAAAACTAGATCCAGAACTCAACAAGAAGCAATGTTCACTTGCTTCATCTCACAAATAGAACCAAAAGATGTGTCACAAGCATTGGATGACACACACTGGATTCAAGCCATGCAAGAAGAGCTAAATCAGTTTGAAAGGAACAAAGTGTGGGAATTGGTTCAAAGGCCAACCCATCAAAATGTTATTGGCACTAAATGGGTGTTCAGAAACAAGATGAATGAGGAAGGCTCTGTGGTGAGAAACAAAGCAAGATTGGTAGCCAAAGGGTATTTCCAAGAAGAAGGAATAGATTTTGATGAAACTTTTGCTCATGTGGCAAGATTGGAAGCCATAAGGATGTTTCATGCCTATGCAGCTCACAAGAACTTTATTGTATATCAAATAGATATAAAGAGTGCATTTCTTAATGGTCTATTAGAAGAAGAAGTGTATGTTGAACAACCTCCAGGATTTGAGCAGAAGACTCTTGGAGATAAGGTATACAAACTCAAGAAGGCTTTATATGGATTGAAACAGGCACCCGGAGCATGGTATGATACATTATCACAATTCCCTAATCGAGAACGGATTCACAAAAGGCAAAGTGGATAGAACGCTCTTGAGAATTCAAGATGGGAAGAGTATCTTTGCTTGTTCAAATATATGTGGATGACATCATCTTTGGATCCACAAATAAAGAGTTGTGTGATAAATTCTCAAATCTCATACAAAGCAAATTCGAAATGAGCATGATGGGAGAGTCGACATTCTTCCTTGGACTCCAAGTGAAACTACCAAGGATGGAACCTTCATAAGTCGGACAAAATACACCAGAGATTTAATGAAGAAATTTGGTATGGAAGAGAAGTCTTACGTGAAAATACCAATGAATACATCGGTCAAAATGGACATGGATGCGGATGGCAAGCTCAGATCAAACAAGATCTGAGCACTTATTGGAGCATTGCTCTATCTCACAAAGAAGCGACTTACATCACCTTTGTTGTAGGTGTATGTGCAAGATTTCAATCTGCTCCAAAAGAAAGCCATATGATATGCGGCAGCGAGAGGATCTTGAGATATTTGAAAGGAAGCGAAGTTGGCTTGTGGTATCCTAAGGAAGGTGGATTCAAGCTAATTGGTTATTCGGACTGACTATGTTGGATGTAGAGTTGACAGAAAAGCACCTCGGCACATGTCAAATGCTTGGAAATAGGCTAATTTCTGGTTTAGCAAAAAGCAAAATTCAATAGCCACCTCTACACCGGTGAAGCGAATACATAGGCATGCGGCAAATTGTTGTACCCAAGTCTTATGGATGAGACAAAGAGAGACTATGAGGTTGAAGAAAAGAAATTCCAATTATGTGTGATAACACAAGTGCAATTGCAATCACTTAAAATCATGTGTTGCACTCAAGAACAAAGCACATCGATGTCGAGATATCACTTCATAAGAGACCATGTTGAAAAGAAGGACATCACCTTGGAATATATCTCAACGATAAGCGATTAGGCGACATATTCACAAAACCATTATGTGAATCAAGATTTGAAGAACTCAAGCATGAGTTAGGGTTAATTGAGTGAGTTAACACTCGGAAGACTCAAGAAAAGAGATGAAACACGAAAAGAGGAAAAAGAGTGAACTCCTAATTCAAAAGTGAATCGATCGTGTCGGAAAGTCACTGCATCGAGTTAATCGACGGCCAGTCACAAGGAGAGAAGTGAGAAGAAGGATTGAATCAACTAAGGAGTAAGCTGAGTTATTTATGAGCAAAGTGACAAAAACGCGGTCGTTTTTACTAAGCGGGAATGTTTTTAAGAATGATGTCGGATAATTATGACGTGTCGATCAAAAAAGTCGCACACCAAGCTTATGATTCGATATAAATGCTGCCGCATTAAATGCGAGAACTTAAATGCTAATCGGCATGCAAGATCTAAGCCGTTGATTTTGATCAAATTTCAAAAATCACCCGCACGTCCTTTCATAAACCATACTTAAACCATTTCGTCCGATTTTCTCTCACTTTACCAAAACTGTTCATCTCTCTCAAGGCAAAAGAAAGAATTTTTTCTCTCAAAACCCTACAAATTCTCAAATTCATTTTTCTAAGTTTCGTTCGGTAAAACACTGAGAAATGGCACCTACTCATGATTTCATCAAGCTAGGAAAGCAAATCCACACCGGGTCTCTTGTGGATTTCGATGGTATGGGTAAACAGGGTCCGAAGACACACCTCGTGAAGAAGATTCTTTGAGAAATTGGAAACGCCTGGTCGGGAAGCCGTTTTGACATTGGAGTTTCCGATGACCTATGTAGAAGAGGTTTCCGCTTCTACGTGAATGCCGATGTTCACGATGAGGGCATCAAGTCCTCTCTCATTCACGGAAAAGAGTTCACCATCAACGCCAGGACTTGGCGCGAACAACTGCTTTTTATTCTTGTTGAAGAAGTCCGAGATTCATGAAGGCGATGTTGACCTGACTAACTTTGCTTGGAAGGAAGTAGCCAAGTCCGATCTGTCTTTGCGAAAGTGGTCTATCTGACTAACAATAAATGCTGAAAGAGGACTACCACAAATTCTGGACATTGTTGCCAAATGCATAGACATTAAATTTGGCGGTTTTGACCGATTGTCAAAGCTAAATTGATCGTAATTGTTGCGATCATTGAAGAAAAGAAGGTGAATTGGGTTGAGTTTGTATCTGACGGACTGCGAGAATATTGGGAACAAATCCTTCAAGGAGGATGGTGCGTTTGGAGGTTCCTTGGGATACGGCCCGGTGATTGGCGGATGATGGAAGTAAAGGGTACCTCTTCGGCATGGAAAGAAGCGTTCCATGTTAATAAGAGGATGTTTCGATCAAACATCTCTGGCGCGCCTGAGAAGAGAGCTTACGCCAAGAGAGATGATACAAGTGAGGGAGAATCACCACCACGAAGATTCAAATACCTTCTCACCTCCCCCAAGAAGAACTGCTTGAAAAGTCACGCCCTGTAGCAAAGAAAAAGAAATTTGCACTGCCCCTGCGCAGAGTCACCCGCCCCGCATTTACCTTCAACGAGGAAGTGAAGTAGAACCGGATGTTCCTCTGGTAAAAACAAAAAGAAGAAGAAGAATTTCAAGCTCTCCGGAGCTTGAGAAGACGGTTGAGTCTGCCACTCAGCTGGAAAAGATACCCGAGACTGCTAGAGAAGTAGAGTCTCCGGAAGTTATCGATGAAACGGCTAAGTCTGCTGAGGCCGATCAACAGAGGCAGCTCGAAGACCCAGTTGTAGATAGAACAGCTGAGGAACAAGGAATAGCTGAGACAACCGAATCACCTATTGATAGGGTTGTGTCTCCGCCTGTAACGGAGGCTACTCAAGATGTCGGCGGACAAAAGTTTGCTACCCTCAATCCCTGAGCTCGAGGGACAACACGAAGATGATGACAGGGATAATGATGTGATGATCATATCCCCACCATACCCAGACATTCAAAATCGTCTGCGAGAATGGAGAAAATGGAAGCTGAGTCGATCCAGGGAACAGTTCCAAAGACCAGAATTCATTGAAGAAGAAGACAAACTGATGAACTTCCTCGTATTGACCAATGTGGTGCAAGCTCTTGATGAAGAAAATTGTTTGGACATTCTAAATATCTTTAAAGAGAAGGAGAAAGAAAGATTGGCGAGAAGAAGGCGAGGCACGTGAGAAGACCAAAGATCGCCCTCTCACCGCACCACAGAACATACACATCCTCACCTCGACATTCTATCGAGAAAGTGATGAGGATCGGACCATGTTCTTTGCCACGGAAGAGTTGCAATGCAGCAAGCAATGCGGGAATCGAGAATCCTACATGAGCAAAGAATGATGGAGGGACCAGGAGTCATCCAAATCACGGTGGAGATAGATCCTATGGGAGTGGTGCGGATATTGCCACTATTGCCGCCACCACTTCCCGGCTCATTCGGAGGAAGGTATTAAGGGTGGCGATGAAACGGGATTGTGGGGACCCCGATCGAGCCAACCCCTAATGAAGGTGTCTTACCACCGCCCCAACGGCTGAATACTCAATGGAAACAAATGGGAGTCCGAGACGAGTGACCCCATTCCAAGTCACTCGGTGGTGTGCCGGTGAGGGGAAACTCCTCCCACTGCGGCAAAGGTCGGAGGATCTTTGCGGTGACTCCACAATGAATCTCGGAGGCGAAGTGGAAAAGGAACAACAACAAGATACACAAACAAGTTATCATCAACGAGGCTCGAGATAGTTGCGATCTGTCTCGGAGGTGCCAATCGCTGCGAGCCAATGACACCGTTGATGCGGTCGAGGCATAGGAAGAACGCCTGGGAGTTAACACTGCAGGCAATGAAAGTGCAATCCACGGAATTGAGACTCGGTGGATGCCACCTCGAAGACCCCAAGGCAGTGACACCGTCGGGGGACCGTCGAAGGCCTCATTGCGCTTGAGACGCAAGGGTAATGAAGGCCAACGGGAGGTTGAGACTTCCCGGGTAAAGAGATTAAAGCACGAAACATCCCTCCCCGCTATCATTGATCCATCGAAAAATGAGATAAGTGCTCTTCACGATTCCCAGGATAATCTGATGTAACTTTTTGGGGATCCGAATGTGAAGATGAAGGTGAGTCATCCCCTATTGCGGATCCAAAAGACTCACCGAGGATGTTCCAACCACGAGTAAGTCGACCTCAAGACTACTCGCCAAACATTCAACTTTGATGATGAGCCACCCATGGAAATCTCATCATCGTCCGATGACGCTCCGATATGGCCAAGGACCCGGTCAACTCATTTGGAAAAACCAGGCTTAGACCAACGAAGGCAAGTTAGGCAAATGAGAGCTCGGCAAGGCGGGTCGACTTCACAATGAGACCACAGGTGAAAACAGAGTCCATGCGCGAGCTCCCAAGTCTGCGATGGGTTCGACTCCACAAGGGACTTCACGAGCACCAATTATCATTGAACAGATTCTAGTTGCCCGTGATGATCCTTTTGTAGAATCATTTCCCTTCTCTCTGGAGGTACCTAACCTCCCGAAGAATCGCCTAGAGATCGCGAGCGCTTCCACGACACGATCTGTTATTCCATCGACACCATTGTTCGGTGACTATGACTTTGACGCTTTGGCCGTCAACAAAGCAGGGTGGAACCAAGTTCGGGAAGTCTTCAAAGCCTTATTTGCCGAGATAGAAAAGATGGAGAGGCACCGAGGCCTCACCGGACATGAGGCTTGGATAATAGAGACGCCAACCTTACTGGCGATTTGCGGCATAATAGTCGGGATCCCGGAATGGTGGCAACAAGAAGCAGACAATGCGTGTGGAACAAGCTCGATATTTGAGAACATTGTTCAACAAGTTGCTAGTCTGGCGGAGGTGAGAATGTTGATGCAAAGACAAAATTGCAAGAGCACATCGAACAAATGCATGAATCTCACACCTCGGAGATAAAGCTGCTGCGTGAACATAATAAGAACGAGCTCCTACGGCGTGTGAAGAGAACATGGAACGAAAATTGATCTTCTCATGGTTTGAGATGAAGTTAGTAGCAGGTGAATCAACGCCACCCGCTCGAGTTCCATGCGGCATACTCCGCGCCAGATTGACGAGAACTTCGGCTATCGATGGACTAGACTTCATGATTGCTAGCTTGTTTCGGGGTTCCTCTCTCCTTTGATGATGCCAAAAAGGGGAAGAGGAATACCTAAAAAAGCGCTGAAGGGATCCGGCGAGAGAAGGAGGACGCAATCGTGAAGGGAAAGACAGTGAGGAAGAAATAAGAGAGAAGAAAGGAAAATTTGTTGAGGTGGAAGGTTCGAAAGATGTGACCTTGATGATTGCTAAAACCCCCCAACAAGGTCTTGTCACATCACGGTGATATCATCGGCAAACTCGATGACTCGCAACTCCAACACTCTGCGATACATATGGTGAAAAGAGAAAGCGATTGAAGCGAGGGATTAAGGAAGTGGAAGGAAAGATGAATGCCCGAGTTATGGATATTACGAAACAACATGGAGGCATTCCAACGAGGCGAGAGACACCTATGCCATTTCGGATGCCGCCGAGCCAAGATTTGTTGATGAATTCAAGACGCTCGCATCCCGAAGGTTACTTCGCAAACATGTCCAAGCTCAAGCACAGGATTTATCTTGGGAAAAGGGTCTCAAACTATGTGAAGAAGGCGACGAGCGTGACTCTTCGCGATCGCTCTGCTGGTCACTCTGCTAGTCACTCACCGAAAAAGAAGACCCCGATACAATACACGCCTGAGGCGAGAGGAAGAAGCGATGGTGGAGGAAGAGGTTTCGGACCTAGATCTCGCCCAAAAACATTGAGTATATAGATCCGGGGAAAGAAAGGAGGGATCTATTGAGGTGGATTGTGAAATAGCCAACCCTGCAAGTGGCTAAGAATAATCTTGAGTATGTGAAGAAGAGAATTGAAGAGAAAATAAGAGACAAACTCAGCTATGGGAGGAAAGACAAGAAAAGACTGAGAAGAGATGAAGGCGCCCGGAAGGCGTATGAAAAAAAAAAAAGCGGTGAAGATGAGAAGAAGAAGAAAAGAAGTCGAGAAGATGACGAGTGAAGGAGATGAAAAGAATGAGGCGGGGAAGGAGATGAAGTGTTGTTGTCCACCCTTCATGTATTTTACTATGTAAATACATTCTATGTAAGCCTTCTGTACATCGAATAAAATTGTACAATTTCTATACTTGTGTAGATATAGAACAGCATGGTTACTTTAAGTTCCATTTAAGCTCTGATACATTTTCTTTTGGTTCAATCTCTGATACACTTTGTAAACAATACGTAAAGAACAAGAATGTTATGATCAATAAAAGATCGATTCTAAGCATACATTCTATGATTCTACATTTGTCTGTATGTATCTTTGTTGTTTAATTATTGTATGAATGTTTTAAGTTTTGGCATCATCAAAAAGGGGGAAATTGTTGGGAAATTATTTTGTAGATTTTGATGAATGCCATGTAAAACTTAGAATAAGAAGTTGGCACCCCATTCTTGTTATAAATTGCATTGTAATAGATAAAATTGGTGGAGGTTTGAGTCAAATCGACTATGCCTGAACATGCAAGAAGACAACTGGAGACTAAAAGGAAGACTCATTGTGAGGCGGTGAGTGTGCAAAGAATAGAAGACGAAACTCGACTAAGGTGCGGTGAGTGAAGTATCGATCAAGTCAACTCAAGATAGCCAAATCTCAAGTTGAAGTGATAGAAGAGTCATCCATGATTGGAAGGACTCTAAGTCACCTGGGAAGGCAAGGAAATGCGGTCAAGTCGAGATAAGCGAAAGAGATCCATTGCCAGAAATCAAGAGAATTACTTAAACAAGTAATACTTCCATACTACCTTTCTTGAAGTGCTCGGTCCCGAGAAGCATGCAAAAGGAATAAACCAATGGGAAGCACTTGCACCGTGTCGAACTACGAAAAGGTGAAGAATCGTTCATACGAGAAAACGTAAATTCAAAGGACTACAACAAGACAAGCCAACGACCACAAGTGACTTTCAAAAATAAGCCTATCTCTCTTCAACGGGCGATTTTTGAAAGATCACTATAAAAGGCTGAGAATCACTGAGAGAGAAGGTTACCGACACAACCATGAACATTCAAGCTAACATTTGAATCAGTAACCAAGAATACTCTCAAGTCATTCAAGATCAATCCTCAAGCTACATTACGAAGGAAATCAATCCAACACTCACTGTGAAGGAAAGACAACTTCAATCGGTTGAAGAGGAAACATTTGAAGAATCAAGGGTCTACATTCCACGAAGGATTGTAGAAAGGTTCAAGGTCGAACCAGGCTTAAGCTATTTGGAGGGCTTCGTGATCAAATCCAAGGAACTTAAGCAAGTGGGCTGTAGTAGCAAAGCGCACCCCTGTGAAGAAGAAGGCCGAGTCGTCGAGAAGCCACCGTTTGTGTGACCAAGGCATCTCGGTGAGTCCCAAAAGATCAAGTCACCAGGTGTGATGAAGACTTGTATCTGGATTGTTAACCACTCAAGATATTGATCAATACTTAGTGGATTCCTCCAGGAGTTGGAGAAGAGAGGAGTAGAAGAATTACCCCATCTTTGAACCTCTATAAAAACTTATTGTGTCATTTACATTTCAAGACTTAAATTTACTCGCATCTTATTTTTATATCTGTGATAAATTTGCTATCAATTGATAATCAATCGAGTGCTAAAAAACCAAGTATTAAAACAAACTTAACCAAATTCAAGGGTGTTAAGTTTTCCAAAAACATATCACAGTCAAGTTAAGTCTTTAGTCAAAACAGTGAGTTATTCTATCAACAGCGGCTCGAGTCAGTGTCGTTGAGTGACTAACTCTAATTAACTAACTTAGTTGTCCATCAAGGACTTAGGCGTGAAGTATTAACTCACGAACATTTTTAAAAGGACTAAATCAAAAAGTTGGTAAGGTTTATTCAACCCCCCCTTCTAAACCTTACACTCACACCCCTTTGGACCTACACAAAGTAAGTCATTTTTTGTGGTAGTTTATGTTTTATAGCTACTATCATTTTATGTATCATGCGATTATTTATGTATTTGCTCCTCCAAGAAAAATAGTTGGGATAAGGACAAAAATACCAAACAATCCTAAAAAAAGATATGTTTACGCTCCTAGTCTTTTTTTAAGAAATTTGTATACTCCCGCCTTTTTTCTAGATATTTTACGTCCCCGCCAATTTTCTCGGATTTTTTACGTTATTGTTTTAAGGTTGTTTCGAACATATTTCATCTAATAAAATTTCAAATAAGAAAAATAATTCTTGCCCCTATTAAATAATCAGTTTTATACTCGAAATCTTATAAACAGTCAAGAAATATATACACATAAAACAACACATATTAAAACAAAACACATTGAAAATAATATAGAAACAATACATGAATAGAAAAATAATTCAATTTTTGATCCAATACATTGAGAACGTCGAAAACACATAGAAACAACCAAGAAACAATGTAACTACATTAAAACTATATAGAAATAACCACAAAACAATTTAAAAAACACATGAACAAAAATAGGTAAAAGTTGCATTGAAACATCGAATACAACATGGAAACAATAAAGAAACATCATAACAACATTAAAAATAATATAGAAACAACCCAAAAATAATAGAAACAATTTATAAAACATCATATGAACAAAAAAGAGCGTAAAAATAGGTAAAAGTCGCATCGAAATATTGAAACCACATAGAAACAACCAAGAAATAAAATAAACAACATAGAAACAAGTACAAAACAAATAAATAACATAGAAAACAATTCAGGAACAACAAATATCGAAGAAATATCCTTAAAAAGTGCATAAGCGTAAAAATATCTAAAAAAGAGAGGGAGCGTATTTAGTGTCTTTTCTCCCAGAATATTGAGTATTTTGGGAATTAACTCAAAACATATCCTCCCCTCATTAAATTTGGTGGACCAGGAGGTGGTCTTATATGAGACTGTCTCTTAAACTTAAATTTATGAGACATATCTTACAAAACAACCAAAGTATGAAGTTTTTTTTTATGGATTTGAGTTTGGATTAAAATTCAATTTACATATATGATATGTCTAAAAAATAAAAGAAAAAAGAGTGAACCACATAAATTTTTCCTTGTGAAGTGCCCCTTTCTCCTCTGAGAGCTTGCGTCCCCTCCTTGGTGGTTTCTCCTAGGGTTTATCTTTTTCTTGTTTTGTCCGCCGTTTCTCTTTTATTTCTCCTGCTTGTTTTCTCTTCCTTCTTTTATGATGGTCACCTAACCTTTCTCTCTGTCGAATCTTTATGTGGGTCTTTAATATATGTCTCTACTATTATCTATTTTCTTTTCATTTATTGTGGTATGTATCTTATATTACTTGTTTTCCTTTTCAGTATCATCCGAACCTAATCTCCACCTAGTCCGAGGAAGCTTCAGATGTAGGGATACTACTCTAAGATGGATGGGGATTTAGTGTCGGGGCTCCAAAAATTTTCCTTAACTAATCACGAAATAGGTGGGATAGATTTGGAGGATAAGGATGTTGCGCGTAATACGAAGGAATATAATCGCAGTCTGTTCGGGAAAGTATTCGGAGTGAAAAAAGCAAATTTTTTGGGTTTCAAATCGACTATGGCTCTTATCTGGCCGAACAAAGAAACATTCACGATTCGAGAAATGGGCTTCAACCTCTATCAATTTGTTTTCAAGAATGCCGAAATAAAGTGCGCGTCCTTACATGTAAGACATGGTCTTTTGATAATCAGTTTTTGGTACTCCGAGAATGGTGTGAAGGAGTGGACATTGATAACATAGAATTTAACGTTGTGGATGTATGGGTACAAATATGGAAATTACCATATAATTGGATTTCGAATGATACTGGGCTCCGTATTGTTAAGATGTTCAAATCGCTATCGGATATTCGTATCCCAGAGTCAGGAAGTAGTAGGAGAAGACATATTAAAATTTTGGTGGCCATCGATTTGGAGAAACCGCTGCTTCGGGGTACCTTTATCAAGTTGGGGATGAAAACTTATTGGGTTGAATTTCGGTATGAGAATTTGGCTGGATTTTGCTATTATTGTGGATGTGTTGGCCATTCTAATAGAGTTTGTGAAAAGAAGAAGTCTGATATCAGTGAAAATAAATTTAAGGAAGGGGAATACGGGGAGTGGCTTCGTGCTGAGGATATTATGATGGCTCAGAAGGACCCTAGGCGATCTCAGGGGAATCTTAACAATTCTTCAGAGTCCACGGATCGTGAGACACAGATACAATAATACTGAAAAAAATTGTGAAGTGGGCTCGTATGAAATAGAGGCAAATACCCCGAGAAGATTGTACCCTCACAAAATACTTCATGTAACAGTCAGAGGGGGGATACTCTCCTAACTCCATTGGCAGAGGAGAAAAATATAGATAAATCCAAGTTGAAAGGGAATACAAGTATGCAGAATATGAACTCTGAAATGGAGATGGAATTTTCGGACTTTGTGAATATCAATATTTTAAGTAATGCCCTTAGAGCCCCTTTCCTGGAAATTCAAAATAGTAATGCCATTTTGTCTCCTAAGGTGGGCAAGGTTGTCACGGTCGAAAAGCGAGAATCAATAAAACCCTTTAACACATAGAGTTACTAAGAATAATAAGGGGAGAATAAGGAGAACATGATAGGCAGATGAGGAATTAAAAGGGAAAGGTCGCTTATTCATGAAAATTCAGAGGTAATTAGCGATGATAAACAGGATATCAAAAGGCAAAAGGAGTGAATGATGATTCTTGTGTTTATCCAATGGTGGAGGAAGCCATCCCAAATTGGCCCCAACCCTCTCAATGATTTGCTCTTGGAATTGTAGAGGTTTGGGTGGACCCTCTACTATTCCTCAAATCAAGGATATCTGCCGATCCCATCTCCCGAATTTTTTTTTCCTTTGTGAAACAAAAAAAACAAAAATTGTTGAAATAGTTGTTAGACAGTTAAAGTTTGGGGCAGATGGCTCAGTGTGGATCCAGTTGGGTAGAGTGGTGGATTATTAGTTTTGTGGGATTCTACAGTGAGCATCATTAATAAGTTTGCGAATCACTTTTGTGTAGAGATTGAGTTTGAGATGAACAATTAGCGTGCGTGGGCGGTCTTTGTTTATGCTAATGTAGATTATACAACTAGAAGAGACCAGATGGAATTCTTGAACCAAGCTAAAGGTAAGTGTGGGGATCATTGGATTATGGGAGGTGATTGGAACGATATCGCCTCTCCAAGTGAAAAAATGGGAGGTATTTGTAGATCTTTGAGTAGCTGTGGGGCTTTTAATGACTTCATTAGAATCATGGGCATGAATAAAGAGATTAATTTTTTGGGTCACCCATATACTTGGTCTAATAACCGTGAGGGAGAGGGTTTTGTGGAGGAACGATTAGATAGATTTTTGGCCTCTCCGTTGTGGTTGATGAAGCATCCAAAAGCTATTGTGCATCACTCCTTTTAAGCATGCTTATGACCACCTGTTGATTCGGCTGGAATTTAATTCAGGGGGTTTCTACTTGCAAAAAAAGATTCTATTTGATAATAGATGGGCTGAGATTGATGGATTCAAGCAGGTCATTGAGCAGTCTTGGAAGGAGGAGATTCAGGGTACCCCAATGTTTCAAGTGGCAGCCAAGATTAAAAATTGTCGAATGAATATCATTGATTGGAATAAAGGGGCTAAGACAAACTCCGCGAAAGCCATCAAATAGTTGAATTTGAAATTGGATCATCAATCATCTTTGGGCGGGCACGGGAATTGGGATGAGTGGAATAAACTAAAAAGTGACCTTCATCAGGCTTATGTTAGAGAAGAGGCATATTGGAGAAATAAGTCTAGAGTTCAATGGCTTAAAGAAGGGGATAAAAATTCCAAATTTTTCCATGCGAGTATGGTTCAAAGAAATAGGAAAAATTCCATTGATAGATTGTTGGGGAGGGATGGTCATGTTTGTGATTCTCAAGAGCTCATTGAAAAAGAGATCATTTACTTTTATCAATGCCTGTTTTCTTCTTCGAGCCCCGGAGCTAATCCCATTATCTTAGATGGTATCCCTAAATCTGTTGATGATACTCAACCAAGGTGCATGGCTAGAGCAGTTGATGATATTGAAATCAAACAAGCTTTGTTCGAGCTCAACCCCAATAAAGCGCCCGGTATTGATGGTATAACCCCTTTCTTCTTTCAATTCTTTTGGCCCGTTGTGTTTAATGATATCTCTAAAGTTGTCAAAAATTTCTTCTCCTGTGCTAAACTGCTTAAAAACTGGAATCATACTCCTGTAACACTCATTCCCAAAATTAAAAACCCCACATCTATCTCTCACTTTCGTCCTATCAGTCTTTGTAATGTGGTGTATAAGGTTATTTCTAGAATCCTTGTGAATCGACTTAAACCTTGTCTTCCTAAATGTATTAGTGATTGCCAAACAACCTTTGTTGCTGGAAGACATATTATTGATAATATTGTGCTTGCTCATGAATGTTTCCATTTTCTTAACCAACATAAAAAGGGAAAAAAATATTTTCTTGCGCTTAAGATGGATATGGCTAAAGTGTATGACATGGTTGAATTGGGGTTTTTTCTTGGAATCATGTTTGCCATGGGTTTTCCTAAATGTTTTGTTGAGTGGATTCATACTTGTATTTCTACTTCTTCCTTCTTTTCAAATAAATGGTCATTGTAAGGGCTATATCCGGCCCTTACAGGGAATTAGACAAGGGGATCCTCTATCTCCTATATGTTTCTTATCCTCTCTGAAGCATTTTCTAACCTTATCAGTCAAGCCAGAGGAAGGGGCAATTTGAGGGTATTAGAATTTGTAGAAGGGCTCCTGTCAGATCTCATTTGTTCTTTGCTGATGACTCTCTCCTTTTTAGTGAAGCTTCTCAAGATCAGGCCAGAGCTATTAAAGATATTTTGGATAGATATTGTGCCATAACTGGGCAACTTGTTAATCTTGAAAAATCTTCCATTTTCTTGATCCCTAATACTACCCGCAGTTGAAAGATTCTATTTGTAATATTCTTGATGGGGTTAAACCTCAATCCAAAATCATACATCTTGGACTACCACTTGTTATTGGTAGATCTAAGAAGGAGGTTTGTGGATATCTTAGAATATACTAAAAATAAAATTGGTAATTGGAAGAATGCTTTACTGAGTAATGCTGGTAGGGAAATCCTTGTTAAGTCTATTTTGGGGGCCTTGCCAACCTTTTTGATGTCTTGTTATAAAATGCCTATTGGCATCTGTAAAGATCTTGCTTCTCCTCGGCAAAATTTTGGTGGGGGATCTCCTTTGGATGGGCAAAAGAAGATTCACTGGCTTAAATGGGATAAGTTGACTAGAAACAGAGAGGATGGGGGGCTGGGTTTCAAAGATTTTGAGCTTTTCAATGATGCCTTATTGACAAAACAACTTTGGAAACTCCTTACCTCCCCGAACCTCCTCATGTGTAAGGTGATTAAAGCAAAATATTTTCCAAATGGTGGCCTCCTTAATGTTCTTTGCTAGGCCTCGATTCTTGTATTTGGAAAAGTTTGGATTCAAGCAAAATATGCTCTTCTTAAGGCTGGATTTAAAGTGGGAAATGGAAAAATGATTAGAATTTGCGATCACCCTTGGGTTCCAGGGGCTAAATATTCTAAATATTCTATTCCTTCTCCTACGATACTTAGTTGTGACCTTACTTGGGTTTTTGAGCTGACTTGTAATGCAGGAAGTGTGTGGAATTCCGAATTGATCTCTCAGTTTTTTAATTCAAGAGATGGTGCTACCATTTTGAACATCCCTCTTGTGGATCCTGGAGAGAAAGATAGAATGTTCTGGCACCTCACTAGCAATGGTAAATTCTCAGTGCAATCTTCATACAAAGCTCCGATATATGCTAAACAAAATGATGACACCCAAAGCGAGGAAGATAAACCAAAATTGCTATGTGGAATGGCATTTGGAAAATTCATGCTAAAGGAAAAATCAAACATTTCCTTTGGAGGTGTGTCCACAATATCATACCTACAAAGGAAAATTTGATTAAAAGAGGTATGAAGATTGATCCTTTGTGCCAATTTTGTGGTGAGATTGCTGAAGATTTAGATCACATCCTTTTTAAATGTCCCAAAGCAAAATTGGTATGGAAACATGCCCCTATTTCTTGGGATGAAATTCATGCCCCTACGGTCTCTTTTAATCAGTTCTGGCAACAAATCTGTGGGGTGAAGAAAAAAGAATTTTGGAAGGAAAGGATTCAGCTGACTACATATATCTTATGGTGGCTATGGAGAAGTCGCAACTTGTGGCTGTTTGAAGGGATTAAATTAACGGCTAAAGAAACAATGGAGAGGGCCGTTGCTGAGTGGATTGAATTTGGTAATATTGATTGAAAATATTAATACGCTGATTTTGGGGTCTGTTGCAGGGATTTTTGAATCAGATTTTTGTGATGTGTGGTGTTCCACTGGCTTTTTTTGTCTGCTATTTTGTGAAGATTGGAAGTGAGTGATACTAGGGACTTATGGTCCAGTGGTCGAGCTTTCTTCCTCCTGTTGTTTTTGCTCAACTTTTATTTACACTTGTGATGTTGAGGATGTAATTAAGCTGCCATTCTAGTCATGTACATCTGTGTACATCATTAGCTGTATTTTGATAGGTTCTAAACTTTACCTATTTTCATTTTGTTTCTTCCCCACATGTGTGGTGACTGGTGGGTTCCCCCTCTTTGCCTTTATGTCCGGTAAAGATGGGTTGATAGCCTTTGGACTTGCTTTGTACCATTTGCTGATTATCTATAATATCCTATCGATTGGTTAAAAAAAATATATGATATGTCTAATTGACCATCAGATACAAGTTTATCCCAAAGTTCAATAGGTTGTGCCTTTGTTCAAGCATCTAAAGGTGTAAGGATGACATATTGCCATCTAAAATTTTTGTTTACTCATAGTTATATCTATGTTGTATGCTTAAAAAAAATAGAAATATAAGATAGTAGAAAATTGAGTCAAAATTAGGGGTGTTTATTCGATAAATGTATCGAAATAATGGGTTCAATTTGATTTTTACTGAATGTGTTTCATAGCTCGATCCAATAATTAGGTGAACTAAATTTTTTAAGAACTATTAAAATAAACAAAATGTTAAAACCATTATTATATTTTTATGTATTAGTATACTTCAGTAAGTAAACAAGTATATAATAATACATATATATATATAAATTTAAAATATACAAAATATAATAATCCAGTATTTGTTCAATAACCGGAAAAAAAAATACTGCTGACCGAACACTTCTAGTCCAAAGGTACAAGTGCACAAGGATTAGGACATAAGTGCATATTTTTGGTGGGCAATAAGTGGAGTTGTCAATGGACCGGGTTGGACAATTCAGCCTGGATCTTTTGGGCTTTCGGAAAAAAATCCGGGCCGGATCAAGTCGGTTCGATTTTGATCTGGTAGCGAAAATACGTGGTCCAGTCTAGCCCATATGTGCATTTTGTACACAAAAATTATCAGTCAAGGCTAAAAGTCGGGCTTACCCCAATCTATAGGCCAATCGGGCTGGGCCAAATAGGCTCGACTTTTTTGGACCTAAAAATCATGGCTCAACCCCACTCAAACCTCGGGCCAATCGAGACAGCCCTCCGATCGAGCTGCATTTATCCAGCTTTAGCAATAAGTTTAACCCCAAAGAAAAACAATTAATAATTTAATAAATTTTTGGTATGACCAAAATCTTCGTTGATATGGAAAATGTGTACAAAAGAGGGGAGAAAGGTGAACGACATCTGGCCAAAATTGTTGTATGGAGCATTTTCTTTAACAAAGTTTATTTAAATCGACCAAGATCGACGGTTTGAAATGTTCCTTTTTTTTTTTTTTTTGAAAGGAAATGTTTCTTATTAGGAACTTCAATAAAAAAAAAGGTAAATAAACTTTAAAGTTGAATTTTATTTTGACAAAATGAGGCATCATAATATAAAACAGATGAAATAAACTTTAATATTATGCACTCTTTTCCCTATCAGCATATGAAATCTTGTTTCACAAAATATATTTATATAATAATATAATAGTGATAATAATAAATCAAAAGATAAAGTTTATCCTCTTTGATAATTGATACCTCTTTTTTTTAGAGATCTCATACCCCTTATTTAAGTGTAAAAGCATGTTTTTGTTGACATACATATCAAAGCACTTTATCCACATAAAATGTCAAGGGGAAAAAAAAAAAGACAACCAAAAGAAAGAAAAAATTAAAAAAAAATGAAGGAAATAATGAAAAAGGGGTAATAGGGTAAAGTCAAAATAGGAAGAAAAAAAAAGCCCAGAGAAGTTTTGACCTAAATACCCATCTCCCACAGCATTGGTAGCGGCCCTCAACCCTCGCAACACCCTCTTCTGCCCTTCCTTCTCCATTCTCTCTTTCCCCAATTTCCCTTTTATCTCCTTCCTCTACCCTTTTACCCGCCACTTTCAAAATCCTGTTATTATCTATCCGTTACACAGCAAAATAATTCGTTTTCTCTTCATTGCTCTTTTCAATTTTTGCTCGGTTTTGTATGTATTATTTGGCAGATCGAATATTGGGTTTCTCAGATTCTTGTGCTCAGAGTGTTTTCGCAGCTGGGTTTTGGCACTGCTCTGTCAAAGACCCCAACTTGATGTGATAAAGATTGGATTTTTTTCTTTTCAGGTACTTTTTTTCATTTTCTTGTATTTTCTGTGCGTGGATGAAATGGATTTCTGTTTCTGCTGTGAATTTGATTGGAGGGTTAGTGATGAAGGATTTATCTTGCTTGAATGGTCATCTGCTTTATTTAGTTGTAAATGATGTTATGCTGGTAATTAAGAATAATCTTTATGTTATGCTTGTGATAAGGTCGAAAATGTTAACTGATTTTCTTTCTGACTTCTAAAAGTGACTTTGATTCTGTATTGTTGAGCTATTTGAACACCTAATCTGTATTTAATTTTGTCAGTTGGAGTTTTGTAGATCGGTATAGCAAATCTAGTATTTTTGCAAACTTGAATGTGTTAGTATATTGCTTGGCATGTAATTTTTTAATATTATTTCCTGATAATTTATAGCATGAATAAAGGTAATCATCGTGGGCCAAAGGAGAAAATGGCGAACCATGACATGTTGCTCGGACAAAACACTAATGGAGCTCTCGCTCATAACCAGCCGGTAGTGCTAAACCGTAATCATAACATGGCTATCGCTCAAAACCACGGGTTGGAGATGGAACAGACTCACGAGCAAGAAGCCCAGTTGGGACAGAGTCTCGGCGATCAGAATGACGATGATCACGAATACGAACAGGAGAACGGTTTATCAATGGAGGAGAAACCGAACCACGAAGTCCAAGATGTGCATCATTTACACGGAGGGAGCAGCGAGTTAGATATGTCCGATCACAACGAATTGGTCGTCTCCGAGACTCAAGAACTTGATGAGAATATGGAATTAGCGGTTATCCAGCACGAGGACATGTCTATGGAGTCTATGCACGATATGGGTCTTCACCAGGCTCTCGTGCTTACTCCCTCTCATGTTCTTCAGCAGAGAACTCATCCAATGAGCCCGAACTTTGAACTTCACGTGGGCCAAGAATTCACTGATGTCAAAGCTTGTCGGAGGGCTTTGAGGGACACGGCTATTGCCCTTCACTTTGAAATGCAAACGATTAAATCAGATAAAACTCGGTTTACTGCCAAATGTGCCACCGAGGGATGCCCGTGGCGCATTCATGCTGCAAAGCTTCCTGGTGTGCCCACTTTCACAATAAGGACGATCAACGATAGCCATACGTGTGGAGGAATCGCCCATCTTGGGCATCAGCAGGCCTCGGTTCAGTGGGTTGCTAATTCGGTAGAGCAACGTCTCCGTGAGAACCCGAACTACAAGCCGAAAGAGATACTGGAAGAAATTCATAGAACTCACGGTATCACTTTATCTTACAAGCAAGCATGGCGTGGAAAGGAAAGGATTATGGCTGCTATGCGCGGATCCTTTGAAGAAGGCTATCGTCTCCTCCCGCAGTATTGTGAGCAAATAAAACGGACTAACCCAGGAAGTATTGCATCTGTTTATGGAAACCCTACGGACAACTGCTTTCAGCGTCTCTTTGTATCTTTCCAGGCATCCATATACGGTTTCCTAAATGCTTGCCGTCCTCTTCTTGGGCTCGACAGAACATTCTTGAAGAGTAAATATCTGGGCACGTTGCTTCTAGCTACAGGCTTTGATGGGGATGGTGGTCTTTTTCCTTTGGCCTTTGGTGTTGTTGACGAGGAGAATGACGATAACTGGATGTGGTTTCTCTCCGAGCTTCATAACCTTCTTGAGGTCAACACCGAGAACATGCCAAGGCTTACAATATTGTCGGACAGACAAAAGGCATCGTGGATGGTGTAAAGCCAATTTCCCCACGCTTTCCACGGCTTTTGCATCGTCATTTGAGCGAAAGCTTTGAAAAGAATTCAACAACACGATGCTCGTTAACCTTTTGTGGGGCGCTGCCCACGCGCTCACGGTTATTGAATTGACGAAAATTCTCGAGATTGAAGAGATATCACAAGACGCGGCGTACTGGATCCGCCGAATCCCCTCGTTTATGGGCTACGCGTATTTTGAGGGAACACGGTTCGGACATTTAACAGCAAACATAGTGGAATCTCTAAATACTTGGATTATAGAAGCCTCAGGTCTTCCGATAATCCAAATGATGGAATGCATTCGAAGACAGCTCATGACTTGGTTCAACGAACGTCGAGAAACTAGCATGCAGTGGACATCTATCCTTGTGCCCACTGCAGAGAGACGAGTTGCTGAGGCGCTCGAGCGTGCACGTACGTACCAGGTTCTCCGCGCTAACGAAGCTGAATTCGAAGTAATTTCCCACGAGGGGACAAATATCGTTGATATTCGGAATCGGTGCTGTCTCTGTCGGGGATGGCAGCTGTACGGTTTACCGTGTGCGCACGCGGTTGCAGCTCTACTGTCGTGCAGGCAAAATGTGCATCGATTCACCGAGAGCTGTTTTACGGTTGCTACTTACCGGAAGACGTACTCTCAAACTATACATCCAATTCCGGATAAAACGCTGTGGAAGGAGTTGTCTGAAGGGGATCCTAATGTGAGCAAAGCTGTTGGGGAAATGATTATTAATCCGCCTAAATCACTGCGTCCGCCCGGGCGGCCGAGGAAGAAGCGTGTTAGAGCGGAAGATCGTGGGCGTATGAAGAGAGTTGTACATTGTAGTCGTTGCAATCAGACGGGCCATTTCAGGACGACGTGTGCTGCGCCGATTTGAGTCCTCGCTGGTTCTGGATAGTCAATAAAAGTTAAGCTAAGCCTTTTACCTGTGCAGATATTTTTCTTAGACATGTTTATTATTATTGTTAAAGAGTTTTAAGATATTAGTTGAGGTTGCAGAATTGTTGTCTTTCGTTGATGTTAGATATAGCAAGTTTGTTATGTAATCGTATTCAGTATTTGATTTTTAATGCCATGTGATGGAAGAATTGGTGTTCTCTTGATAGTTCTGAAACGATTTTGCAGATTTTTATTTTTATTGTAACTGTTGCTACATTATTGTTGGTTTATGAGTTGGGGGAATCTTGTGATGCTAAATTGAAATTGTGATAGAACCATTGGGGTTAGTCCAGGTGGCGCGGGTATTACTCTTCAGTGAAGAGGCCGGGTTCGAGTCTCGGGGCAGAATTTTAGAAACAAAATTGAAACTGTGATAGCTCTGGATTATGGAGGTTTATTAATGCTCTGCATGGAATGAATGGGATTAGATGGAATTCTGGGAAGATGCCGACTGACATGATTCTCTCAATTGGCAGAAATGGGTGGATGGTGATTATTTGAGCCATTCAATTGGGCGCTGTAAAGTATAATATGGATTCATGAAATTTAATCATTTGTGTATGAAAAAGTCGAGGCCCACTTGTGATTTAATACTTGCAGATAGCAAATGTTTCTCACTTTCTGCCTATATGGTACTAGAAATATTACTACCAAGTGTAGAATTAACAAATCTTTGAATTGGTTGCTAAGTTTATCACTTTTTCTGGACAGTGTTCTAAAAAGCATAAGACACTAGTCGGACTAGGGTCTAGTGCCTAGACGGAGCTTGGGTGGGGTTGGCCAGGATCTAGGTGGGTTGGACGAGGCCCAATCGGAAGAATAATGTAGGCGGACAAATGACATAACACCTGGGGGACTAATCTAGACGGAGATTTTTAGAATAGTGCTTTCTCATGTACCGATATGGTACTTACAAATCCGAAAGGAGTAGTCTTTTCCCCCAAGAATTGCAGAATCCAAAATTGGTTGCCAAGTGTTCTGTCTCTTCAATATTATCGGTACACGTTAAGCATATAAAATGACATCATTAATATACACTTGGCTTGTAGGAGATGAAATACTATTTGGAATAGAGGTGATTAATGTTTTTTTAGAACCTTAAACAGTATTATTCAACTGCCAAATGAAACTTTGTAGAAGGTTATAGATAAAAAGTACGCGAGATATTTCATTCGTTCCCTAAGAAAGGAAATTACGATGAAATTTGATTGTGTTCAAAATCCTTTTCTTTTACATCTAGATGGCGTAATTGTTTTACTTTTTCTTTTTTGGTGGGAATAGTAGACATCTTTCAAATATACGTGCCTCAGTTCACTTGCAAATTGATCGATCTCCTTATACAATCATATCATTCAAAATGGCAGACAATGATCATAAAAAACTGCTATACAATAATCTAATAATACACACTTTGCCATATTTAGTTCTCCATAGCAAAAGTTGATCTTTATGTGTAAGTGGATAGGGAATGTAAAAAAGGCAAACAAAAAAGGAAAAAAAAAAAAAGGAAGAAGAAGAGAATGATTACACCAATATATGTAATACAGAATATTGAAAAAATCAAAATGATCAAACATGTAAAGAGTGTGTATGAAGAATAGTCTCTACCACTGATGAATAAAGGCAAACCAGCAACATTATATATGCTCACTAGACCTACAACAGAAAGTGTATCTTTTTTCTAAAAATGAAACCAAGTACCATACTGCCAATTGATGTCGCAAGGTCACTTACTAGCCAGTCTCAAAAAATGACATGTATATAGAACACTTTAATAACCATAATTGGTGCCATAAACAGAGCCATAACCGCCTGTTTGGGCAGCATGATTAGGATTCGAAGGGGGAGATGTGTATACCGAGCCATGACCTCCGTAAGAATTGTACATTTGGTCAGTTGATGGAGCATGCTGTGTCTGACTTTGGCTTGCAGCAGCTTCAGCCATGAAATTCTGCCGGGAAAAAAAAAATGACGGTTATTAACTTGAATGGCTGTTATACCATAATGACCGCATCAAAGCTATTTAAGAAAATCGAAATACATCAAAATAATGAGGGGTTTAAGAAGAAATGGAAATACATCATAAGATACAAACACTGATGTTGCGGAGATGTCATCCAGACCTTATTTTCTTGAAATACCTCAGGCAAAGCCACAACAATGGGAGTGTTCAGAAGTTTTGATTTATTGTAGCAGAAGTAAACTAGCTGAGAATCACAAGATGATAGTGTTTGCAAATAGAATCAGAAGTTGTGAGTGGTGAAAAAGTTATAGAAGTGCTTATTTGTTTGTAAAAGTCAAACCAAAAGCAAAATCAGAAATCTAAAGCACCCATCTTCCTGCTTTTAGATTCTGATTAAATGAAGCAGAATCAGAAGCAGAAATTGACATTTGCAAACACTATAAAGTGACTTTTTTCAGCCAAAAGCTGGGACACTTCTTTTTTTTTTAGTGATTGCAAACACTCACAATGAGTCCGTATTTTCCTCACATAGAAGCAGAAGGATGTAATAGTTATGACGATGACAATGACAACTAACAAACATTGTACAACTCCAACTTTGTTCTAGGTTGGCAGCAATTTAGAGTTTCATTTGTTTGCATGAGTAATCAGACAAACTTTAATGTGTCTGACACAAACTTAACCCGTGAGCCACTCATGAATATATTCAATCTAGACTAATTGTTTACACTGATCCGTAAGTGAGGTTTACAAGGTTACCTGAATGAGTTGCTGAGCGGTTTGGACTTGAGAAGCAGTTCCACTAATCTCAACTGTCATCTCCCCAGGAACTCCCCTTGTTTCTTGTATGGTAACTGTAGAACCACTGACCCGCCGTATGTAACTTATGCTTGCACCTTGTGTACCAATTACAGCATCAGCATAAGATAGCGGAATTTGCATTTGCTGTGTCACCTGAAAGTTTTATCAAACTCAAATTATATAATGAATACGCACATGAATATATGCTTCCTTCTCTGACCAGTTCCATGCATTTTCGTCTCCAAAGAATCAATAACTTCATACGAGAAGGGCTCAAGGATGTCTTAGTACAATAATGGTTATAACTTAAGCTACCAACCAAGTTAAACCGGAATTAGAGGACAAAATCTAATTACTATAGGCCCAAACCCAAAAGTTTTGAATGCCAGCTTAATTCTTCTCTGCTCTCTCTCACTCTGCACACTACAAAGAGCTCACACATAATTTTTTTTTTTTTTTTTCACAAAAGCTCACACACATTTTTTAGCTCTCCTACTCTCACCATAAAAAAAATTGAACTACTGTCACCAGAAAGTGGTAGATCAGTTTATTATTTACGTAATGAAAAACTTGTGACAGTAAGCTTTTAATAAGTGAAAGAGTTCAATCAAATTGAAAAAACAAGGAGTAATATTGCCTTAGTGATACTGAATTAATATATGAGCAAAGATCTGCAGATCATACTTAAAACAACTTCATAATTTATGGCACTGATGGTGACCCTTGTTTGATACTTTAAATTTTTTAATTCACAAAACAGATAAAAACTACATTTAGGAAGAAAAAAATAACCTGAGTGATTACAGATGGAGCTGCCTGACTGGATGATGAATGCACTGGCATTGGTGCTTCTCTTCCATAGGCAGATATACCTTGATGAGGTTGTTTTTCTGGTGGAGGCGCCATGTCAGCAGGAGGGGGATAATAGCTATCGAACTGCCTAGAAGGAGGAGGCATGAAATGAGGGCTAGCTCCATAACCAGGACCTGAATGTGCATGTGGTGGAAAAGATTGAGGAGGACCCCAGTGCTGCTGGGTAGGAGGCATGTGGTCCATCTGTGAATTAGGCATTTGCATCTGACAACGCCATAAAATAAGCTCCAGAAAATATAATCAAATGTCCAAAAAAAAAAAAGGTTTCCAAGAAAAGCAAGCTTACTTGCATTTCAATTACAGATATTATGCTCCGATCAACTAAAAACTTTCTCAGATGGGAAGCAATTAATTCAATAGCCTTATGTATGCCTGCAGGCTCCCCTACTACCTCTACTACTCGATCATCTTGAAGGGCAAAAACTGGCAGCTCTTCTGCAATGTCGTGCCAACAATTGAATATATAGACAACTGATGTAGTTAGGACATTTATTTGAGTATCCATTAACAGACACAACAATATAGCACAAAGATACTTCTGAAAAGCTCAAGTAAATATTAGCGAATATCTGCTACCCTTCTACATTTGTAAATGAATGATCTCCTAGGGCAATAATAGGTAGGTCTATCGCAATGACTGATGCCCAGCATTGATATAGCAGGATAACTGATGCTGTTCAGACAGATGATACTGCACATAGTAGCGGATATGCTTTATGACATTATCTAAAACAATCCAAACATTTTCACATAGTGTATATATGTTACAAAGTGAGCATAAAAATGTAAAGATATGGTTTGAGTAGACGAAAGAACACTTAAACTTAGGAAATTGACAAACTTAAGTGAAATGTGAGAAAATTAACCACGATATACTGAAGATAAGAACCAAGGCTAGCGTCATCTCTGACCAGAAAGTTGAGGAGGATCGATAATAGTTGATGGAAAGAATGGATCATTTTTCAAATAGCCAGTTACATCTTTTCTTATTTTAAGAGAGAAATTATAATCCACTAAAAGCTGGTCACATAATAATTTTCCTCTCAAAAATTGCACTTCGACAGTCTCCCAGCCAGCAACATAAGATTTAGACATCTATCTTGTTTTACATCATTTACATAAGATCGTCGCCAAATTTAGGAATTGAGCCACTATTACTTGGCAACATGAATTTAAACAGCATGCTGCTGCCAAGCTAAGTGTAGCCAAGACCTTAAAGTACGAGTTAGTCTACCTAGCAGTGAACATCCTTAAGCAAGCGTAAGCTTGTAGTATCTACAATTGATAACAAGTTGCCTATACGACCAGGGACGAGGAGTTCGAATCTTTTCCCTGAAAACTGTTTAGGAGTTGAGCAGCCACCACTTGGTAAGACAAGCTTAAGCATTTTTAACGAGTATTTCGCCACATAGCATTGATCATGATGATTTCATTCACATTTTATTCCATATCATAGTGCTGACGAACACCATCACAATTCCCAATAACTAATAAACTCATTCCTCAATCTAAAAAAGAACTTTTAGACCTTTTCAAAAAATAATAATAAAAAAAAGAACTCTTAGACACCTTTATCTTAGGGTTAAATTACAAAAACATTCCTTGAGGTATAGCCTGATTACAAAAAAATCCAGTTATATTGGTAAATTAGAAATACCCCTATGGTATTACGATGCTTCCTTGAGGTTTGTATTTGCATTACAAATACATACCCCCCCCCCCCTTCAATAATAGGGTCCAATTTGTAAAATAGAAACAAATATGAATGGGGTACGTAATTTCCAAAAGATAGTTGGGTTTTCTTTAATTAGACTGAACCTCAAGGGTATTTTTGGTAATTAACCCTTTATTTTATTTAACAAAATATGGTTAAGTTCCAACCAAATGAATATGCCCAACATTTTGAACAAGACATAAACATGATGTCCAATTTTCTCCTTTGGAAAATAGAATTATCTTTTGCAGATAATGACATTATTTGAAGCGAGCAACCGAATAGGATCTCTATCCATGCTATCAATAAATAATTCAGGCGGTCTCCTAGTGAATCCACTATATGCTAGTCAGGTTTAAGCATGCCTACAAAAGTTGAATTGCACGAACTGCAAAAATGAGAACAAAATGGACAAATCCAAACACTCTGCTTAGCTAAGCTTCTTTCCCACTATGTATTAGATAAGGCGTTAAATGGTATGCAGCATTTAGCGAAAATAACAGCAGATATTGTCAATGGAGGATGATTTTGTCCAAGTAGATATTCGATGCATTTGGATGTGATTAACTTGTATGGTGACATAAGAGCGAGTACCCATCAAGATGTGGATCATTATCCGAATAGATAATATAATGTTGATACATTTCACTAGTCAGATGAAGAAAACCGATCATATATATTGACAGGTCTGATTCTTTCCAATTTCATGAAGATGCAATGCGTCGAAACACATACACACGCAATTAGAATAAAACTGTGATCAGGTAAACTGGACTGAGCAACAGAATATTTGAGAAGATGAAATATCCAAGAAATTATTATGACGAGACCAACTTGGCAGTTACAAATATGAAAAGGATGAGTAATCAGCAAGAGAAACCGAGAAACAGACAGATGCAATTCATATCCCCAAACACAATACAGGTGATGGAGTTGCAAAGAGAACAGAACCTGATCCGAGAACTCTAACAATGCAATTCGACTCTTCTTGAAAGGATTTGACAGTTGCGCCTTGTTTTCCAATCAAACTGCCTGCTTGAGCAGCTGGTACAAGCAGTCTTGTTGAGCCCTTTCCTCCCAAACCTGATGGAGGATGAGAGGAATCATTCTCCAGTCCATCCAAAACACGTTTGTGAACCCTGAGAAGACCATCTACAGCAGGAGGAAGCAGAGCATCAGGCTCTTCTTTGGCAGATACCATAACCTACCCCGAGAAAAGGTAACATCAGCAACTCATTTGAAGTGCTAAAATGCTGGACAGTAAACTTCGCATTTACATTAAATAGAAAAAGGAAAAGCTCCATGAGCAGTCTAAAACACTTTGGCTGAATAACAACCGTACAGCTATAAAAATAACAAAAAAGAACATGAATTCTACTCCGACAAAATGTACAGATTTGTCTCCCCATAATGAAAAGGAGAGAGAATAAAGAAAACTCATTCAATATCTAAAAGTGAAAAGAACGAAACGAAAAGTCAAGCAATCACTCACTGAGTATCACAGTGTAGTAAACAGATCATACATCCTAGACCTGACCAAAGTCTCACAATAACATTGATTCACTAAACAAAGAAGCAACTTGACTCATAATTTACAGCAGGCGAAATTTACAAGAAACATGTCTGCTTACATGCGTGGCTGCCCACCATCATCTAAACATGGTTCACCAATGAGCAAAACATTGATAATAAAAACAAGGTTTCCAAATTAAAAGGGAGGATTAATGTAAAGAAATTTGGGTCACAAAGTATGCCAAAATATGCAAAGACAAAATATCCGTTCATATTAAATTTTTACTGTTAAGTCAGAAGCAAGTCATTCAACACCCAGCAGTACCACCCCTACCCCTGCACCCCCAAAAAAAGAAAAATAATTAAAATTTAAAAGGAAAAACAAAAGAAAGAAAGAGAACCAATAATTGTGCCTTGAGTATGAAAATAAAGGCACACTGAATTGAAGTGAATATCCATATATGCAAAATATAGCACACTGCAAATTTGCAAGATGCTAAAGTATTTTCCGATCTTAATATTCCGTAAATGAGTGTATCAAGTTCATCTGAATGCTTCTAGAAAGCGCACGACTAATAACACATAGTATGCACTTCTAAGAAAAGCTGAAAAATAGAAAGAAAAAAAAATCATACACTATAAGATATAATCTACAAAAGCCACATATGGAACATAAGTAAAGAAGCAAGGGGCCCGCAAGTTTGCTCCTAAACACCTCTAATTTTCGAATTATTGATGCAAAATTGACATTACAACAAATGTCCTTCCAAGGAAGAAACATACTGAAAAGTTGTTGCCTAACCAGACCCATATGACTAGCCTTGACATGAACATGTGATACCAGATGCTAAACACATCAATAAATTTACTTACAGCTCTTTCTCTCGTTCCTGGAGGACCATCAAGAATCTTAATCCGAGCTCTTGTCTCTTCACATGTTTTCTTTATATACTCTCCTTTACGTCCAATTATACTACCAACCTTCTGTGCAGGCACCAACATCCTGAAAATACTCTCTCCGGGCCATCCAGGCCATTTTTCACCACCTCCACCAACTGGTTCATCTGCATGGTCCTGTTTTTCATCAGGATGTGAGTTTTCTGGTATTCCATCTTCTGGTTCATTTTGTTCATCATGTTCATGTACTTGTTCAAGTTCATGTTCATGTTCATGCACAAGTTCAGGTTGATATTCATGCTCATGAGCTTGTTCAAGTTCATAATTCTGATCAAGTTCGGCCATGAGATCTGCACTGAAAGGTATAGATTGAAAAAGCATAAACAACTATGCACATAATAACAATTCAAAAGGCTGAAAATTACTATTCGATCCCTTAAGCATTTTCCTTGCCAGAACAATCAAGATGTGATTTTTACTAGTTCAAAATTCAAATACTGGTGCAATAATGAAAATACTACTGCAACAATAAAAACAAAAACAACGATACACCAGGCAATTTGAAGACAGACGAACAGCGAAAGGTATTTGTGTAGCCAAAAGTTCCATAATTGATTTTTCAAACCAACTTACAAAACTATGCACTATGAAAGTGAAAGTAGAAGTACAGTATGTGTAGCTAACGTCTGCCAAGTGATTGGAGGAGGATTGTTAATAAGTAGGAGAACTACCAAAAATTCAGTAGCATAATTATTCCAAAATCCAAACACATACTAAAGTGCATGCACGCACACCAAGAATGGGCAAGGTTGTGTATGCACATGCAAATAGAGGGAGGGGTAGATTAGTCTTAACTGAGTATACACTCGAGTATTATGTGGAGCAACTACAGAATTTTAGACAAAATATACACGTGAAGAAGGATAACAATGATAAAATTACAAAAAACCACATTCTGCAAAATATATGTGACGAGAATTACAAAATAATTTTAGCAATCCCGAAGGATGTAGCTAGATTTTTAAAAGGAATGAAGAGAAGAGGGACATGATAATTGGTACTGTTTCCACCATAGCTCAAGATCTTGCACATTTCATGGTAAAAACTGTAATAAACCACACTAAGTTACAAAGTTAATTATAATAAGGAGAAATCAGAAGTATGACTATACAATTGAATAGAATAATGTCTTGTAGCGTTTATGCTAGATGATAATGAAATCATGTAATAGTTTGAATGCTAAATCCCTGAAGAAAATCCATAAGAGCAAAAGGAATAGATAAACCTAGATGTCAAGACCAAAGGTTTAGCCATCACAGACAGGATATACATAAACCACACAAATGAAAAAGAGCAGCTTAAGTACCTCATATTGCTACTCTAAAAGGTCTCACACTACACATTAAAACAGTAATAAAACTAGGACCAAGAGCTATTGGACCCAAGAATTTTTTCTTGTTCGGTGATTCTAAAAATCAAGTAGCCAAAGCACAAAAAACAAGAAAAAGTATGTTCTGAACACATAATACAAGCCAATAATTTGAGGTGCTCTGCCAGCCAAAAATACAACTACGAAGTAAGAATACAAATTGCAATATTTCCCTACAATTAAATACTTACATTTCATAAAATAAATTATAAATACAGGGCAATTAACATTAAAGAAATTCCCAGTTGATACTAGAGATTTTGATGAAGGATTGATCTTGTCTTCGATGCTATATACTTGATAGATTCTTACTTGATAGATCCTTTAAATTAAAGTGTTGTCCTTCCTATGTGAACTTAACTGGTTGTTATTGTCTTGGACCACACTGCTTTCGCAACTCCGCAGCCCAGCATAGATCATAGTTTGAATAATTAGAGCACGAATAAATTAGAGTATTTAGCAGGGGCGGCAAGATCTTCTGGAGTCAATGCTACGAAACACCAGATCATCTAAAGAGGATGGGATTCATGGGAAGACATGGCGTGTTACAGAAACCGCACTCTCAGGTGATTATGATAGTGTTTGTGACTTTCTTGGAGAGAACTGAGTTGACATTTGATAACACTAGACAATATAGATAGTCAAGTGCGTTTAGTTTTCTTCTGAAGCATGGGGTCTTTGTCCGATTCTTTTTCATATAAGTTAAGAAATGGGGGTCTCAGTCCCTTTCTTTTTCACACATTTTATGTTACTTGAGAAACACTTCAGGAAAAGAGGCATGATGCTGCTTAAGGACAAAATGCAGGAAACAAGAAGGTTCCAGTGTCTCATCTTCCATTTGCGGATGATACTTTTCATTTCTTTTCTATCATCTATCCTTGTAACAAGATTAAAATTTCATATAATTTCTTAATAGATACTTTTACAGAAACAAATAGAACAAGATTAGAAAAACCCCTATTAAATGGAATTTGATAGGGAAGACAAAACAAGAGATGGCACAAGATGTGGCTATGGTCCCCCTTTAATAGAATCTGCAGGACGAAACTCACGCCGGTAATCTTTCTAACATCACTATCTAAGTACATGGAAGTTCTATAGTCTCACTTTTTGATGGATCTTTTAGCTATTTAGGGAGAATCTTGGGATTCGTAACCTTTTTAAAATTTATTCTCATTTGTATTACAATTTTAAAACTCCAATTTCCCATATAAAGTTTTGATGGATCATCCACACCTGGAGTTTCACTTTATTGTGCCTGTTACATTATTTTGAAACCTTTGAGAAGTACCATCTGGCAGGCTTGTTGCATCAATCAGATTAGCTTTTTGCATCTCTTAAATTCATTCTGTTTCTTTCTCTCCATTTCCAAAACATTAGAAACTGAAATCTTGATACGTGTGCTAATGCAAATCTTATTTCTTTTCAGCTGTTAAATGTCGCACAACAATACCTTGTTTCAGAAATCCAAATGAAAGTCTCCGAACAAAAGAAAGAATTAATAACACATGTTCCCACTGAAAGTGTGACACAGTAAATGATGGGATTTAATTTAGTTACTTCATCAGAACAATTTCATACAAAAATCAGGAGACAGCCTAATGTGGTTAAAACATGTAGCAGATCACTTATGCATTTGGGACCAATTCAATCCTTCAACTTACAAAAGAAGCTAAGATTCATTGTAAACGCTCGTTCTAGCACTCTTAAACAATAAATTTTAGAGCAAAATCATTTGACGTTATCAGAACCATGTGATAAACTAAACCACAGATTCAATATTGACAATTCCTTTCTTTATAGTGCTAAAATCAACAGAAAAAGTGAAAGATAGGTCATAGGACAGTTAACACAACTCTATTTTCTGTTCAAGAAATTGAAGTCTTCAATTAGTCGCTGTAATTCGGAGTTCAACTCTTCTCCATTAATGATAGAATAACAATGCAAACCACCAATCAAATCACAAAAAAAAATTTAAACATGTACAATTGCAACATTTACACACTTGAAATTGTATTTTGCATAAGGGAGAGACAAGGTTATATGCAGATTCTTTTAGATGCGAGCAAGCCGGATATGTGAGGATCAAAGGGGCCTCGGAGCAGCAAAGCTTGGCAATTTTTTTCTGAAGTCCATACAGCTCCAATCCAATTCAACATACCCTCATGATAAACCTATAAGTCAGCCCCTCCCATAAAAAACAAACTAAGCCTTAATCCCACTACGTGGGGTCGGCTATACGGATCATATCGCGCCATCGTTTATGGTCATAAGCCATGTTTTCATTTATTTCTAGGTATAACATGTCTTGTTTAATAGCTTCTTTCCAAGTCTTTTTAGGCCTACCTCTGCCTCTCTGCCTCTTTTGATTTGTGTGAGTGATTCCCTACCTTCTAAACGTCGCACAGGTGCATCTAAAGGCCTCCTATAAACATGTCCAAACCATCTTAATCGTGTTTCTCTAATTTTCTCATCTATTGATGCTACACCCACTTTGTTTCTTATGTGTTCATTTCTTATTTTATCTAATCTAGTGTGTCCGCACATCCATTTTAACATTCTCATCTCTGCTACTCTCATTTTTTGTTCGTGTTCATATTTAGTCGTCCAATATTCTGCTCCATAAAGCATTGCAGGCCTTATGGCCGTTTTATAAAATTTTCCTTTCAATTTTAATGGTATTTTACGGTCACAAATGATAGAAGATGCACTCCTCCATTTATTCCAACCCGTCTGGATCCTATGTATGATATCTTTATTGATTTCTCCGTTCTCTTCAATTATAGATCCTAAGTATTTAAAACTCTTTGTTATACTCACTTCATGTCCATCAATTTTAACTTTTGTTTCATTGTTCCTGTTGTTTTTACTAAAGTGGCATTCCATGTATTCTGTTTTAGCCCTACTTATAGTAAAACCTTTTGATTCGGGTGCTTCTCTCCAAACTTCCAATTTTGCATTTACTCCTTCCCTTGTTTCATCAATTAAAACTATATCGTCCGCAAATAGCATACATTCAGGGATGGATTTTTGTAAGTGTTTAGTGATTTCATCAATTATTAGGATAAAAAGGTAAGGGCTTAAAGCGGATCCCTGATGCAAACCTATAGTATTTGGGAATTCACTAGATATTCATGTTGGTGTCCTAATACATGTTATATCATCATACATATCTTTTATGGCAACTATGTAAGCTATTTTTATTCCTCTTTTTTCCAATACGCGCCACATTATATCCCGGTTGACTCTATCGTATGCCTTTTCAAGGTCAATAAAAACCATATGTAAATCTTGTTTTCTCTCGTTGTATTGTTCACATAAACGTCTAATTAAGTGCATAGCTTCAATTGTGGACCTTCCTGGCATGAAGCCAAATTGATTGTCTAATATACTAGTTTCATTTCTTATTCTTGCCTCTATAACTCTTTCCCATAGTTTCATTGTATGACTTATTAATTTAATTCCCCTGTAATTTGCACAATTTTGTATATCCCCTTTGTTTTTATATATAGGTATCAATATACTTTTTCTGCATTCATTAGGCATTTTCTTAGTTTTTAGGATAACATTAAATAATTTAGTAAGCCATGCAATTCCAACTCCACCTAGACATTTCCATGCTTCAATTGGTATATCATCTAGGCCAACTGCTTTTGCCAGTTTTCATTTTGTTTAGTGCTTTTTCTGTTTCATGAAGTTGAATCCTACGATAAAAGGTACGGTTTCTTAATCATCCTCAATACTGAGTAGAGATTCTGTAATCATCCTATCTCCGATTTAATGAGGGTAAAAAGATAACTGACGAGTTCTTACAGAAAAGGCTCAATTTTGAATCTGGATTTTATTCTCCTCTTCCCCGTACTCAGATTAAATTGTTGAAAAAAATTCAAAGAGGTAAGAAAGTCAATTTTGATGAGCTTGCTATTTTATTTTTAATAAAAGTCTCGTGGGCAAGGAAACACAAATAAAGCAAGAAAATACAAGTATAACTGGCTTAATTTTATTAATTAGAATATCAACAAGTAACATAATAGAGATTTTATAGTTTTGAAAGTTTGAATTTTTTTAGTAAATCTTCCTGTTCATTCTTTTTATTGATTTTGCAAATCAGTTACCACTTACCTTTTTCTTCAAGAATTGCAAGAAAAAATGCTTTGATATTTTGGGGTCCGTTTTTACCCTTTTAAAGAGCTATGCTCATAGTTGGAATTTATTCTGTTTGGTTTTGGTTCAAATACTTAATTAATTGATCACATATTTTTACCAAAAAAACATAGCAATAGACAAATCACTTCCAGTGGAAGACTAAAACAAAAGAACCTACAAACTATACCAACTTGGCACCTCAACGCCACACACCCCCCTCCCAAACCCCCAAACCCCCAAACCCCAAAAGAAGAAGATGAAGAAGGCTCTCTAATAAATGCAAGGGTGATAACCATATAACCACCATTGAGAATCCATACCAGAATTAGATATTAATAGGAACCAAAAGGTATAAATCTTAAAGTCCATTAAGAGTTCGAGGAAACATAAATATTAAATAGGACGTGGCTGGACAAAGGACACATAGTCTTGATATTAAATTTAGTAAGCTCAAAAATGAAAATAGAAAAAGCAAAACCAGTCAAATCCAGCAGAGCCAGGCTGGTGCAAAAATAACACCATAACAAAGATGACCTTCATATACTTGCAATCATCAAGAATCATCCACAAATAATGACAATTGAGAACCTTCCACATCACTAAATTAGAAGAAGAGTAAGGTGTCCTTTACCTTCAAGTTTCTGAATTTACCGATTTATACGTAAACATATATTACTTAAAAATTATTAACCTTTTCCCTCCAAAACATCTGAGATATGGACGGTTAGTTTCTCCAATAATTCTCATATCCGATCATTTACAGGCTCTCCCAGATGTAAAATCATTTAGACCAACAGGCATTATCGACATGGAACTATACAGTACCGATCCAGCTGCCAGCATTCTCACATATGTTGGGAACTAAGTCATTGAGCCGTAAGTTGAGGTTGTTAACTTTAAAAATCAAAGACAAAACTATCACCATATAGCTAAAACTGCTACAACATCTAAGCATTTACTTTGGCAATGAATGAAGGGTTGCAACTTAGAACTAAAAAACAAGCAAATTGAATATATACTCTATATCTAGAGATTGTTGCACATTTGGATTCATAATCCAAATTTTCACTTATACCTCAGTTATTCCTGAAAAAGGGTTGTGCTTAAGCTCTGCAAACTCAACTGAACCATTATTATAAAAATAATAGTCATAAAGACAAATTAAGATAGGTTATCAAATTATCTTTTTCAGTAGCCCATAGACTATTTTACTCAATTCCACATACGAAAAAACAGTTAAATTTGAAGTCACAGCTTCTAGCATCAA
The DNA here is from genome assembly GCA_016081115.2 of Rehmannia glutinosa. Classification (NCBI taxonomy): domain Eukaryota; kingdom Viridiplantae; phylum Streptophyta; class Magnoliopsida; order Lamiales; family Orobanchaceae; genus Rehmannia; species Rehmannia glutinosa. The sequence continues at coordinate 332,689 of JABTTQ020000330.1, read as the reverse complement.
TTTCCCATTTTCTTTTCCAACCCCACCAATAAAGCAAAACATATTATTCAAAATCAAACATAAAACCCATATCAATTGAATCTGAATTTCACACAATTCAAAAACCCACAAAACAAGACGCTCAAGTAACCAACTAAACAAGAAGAAACACTAAAGTTCAGAAAGAACCCAAAAAAAAGTAATTTAAACGGAAACAAGAAACTGAAGTCAAGATTCGAGCCTTAAAAGAAAAGACACGACGTATATTTTTTTAATATTCTTTAAAAATTGCATACAGTAGTGCCGAAAGAAATGTATACTTACAGGATGACAAAGAAAGAGAGACGGAAAAAGAGAAGTATTGCAAGATTTTATAGTGAAAAATGTAGGGTTTTACCGAGATTTAGTCTTCGGTTTGGAGGAAGGTTTAATTAATTGTAGAGAAGAATGAATCGTGTTCAATCTTCTGTCTTTGTTTACGGTTGTGTATGTGTACGTATATGTCTGGCACAATCGAAGCCTGGAAGGAAAGATTGCAGCCAGGGGTCAGCCCAGCAAAAGGAGAGAGGGTCCGTCTTTCTCTATTTATTTACACAGAGGCCCTTGAAGAAGGGTAGAAATTACTGATGGATGAAATTTCAATATATCCCCAAACTATGAGCGATTTTTAACATAGCCGACTAAACTAACTTTTTTTTTTAACTTAAGTCCCTAAGCTGCACGGAAAATTTTACTGTTTCATCTCCTCGTCCCCTCTGGTGGATAAAGCTGGCCAAAATGTTGTCGGACCGTGACCTGGCCTCACCGGCTCGAGGTTTGGGCTGGGTTGGACCATGAATTATTAGGCCCGGAAAAAATTCGGACCTATTTGGCACGACCCGATTGGCCTATGGGACGGGGATTGGCCCGACTTTTAGCCCAGTCCAATATTTTTTATGCAAAATGCACACATGAGCTGAACTGGGCTAAGCGTTTTTGTGGCCCGAGAAAAATCGGACCGACCCGAATTTTTTTCAAAAACTCGATGGGCTCGGGCCGGGGTGGCTTATTGCCAACTCTAACGGTGGATTTGATGGGAGTATTCCACCAGCACGAGGATGAGATAGGACAATATAAATTCCAGAATAATCCAAGGGGTTAAATAGTTTAGTAGGTTATGTCAATAATCCATAAACACTCCTAAGAGGTATTCGCCACCACGATATGATTGTAATGTTTTGATACATTTACCATGATGTTTCTCTGTTTCAACCTTATATTCTCTGAACTTCTCAAAGCACTCATACTTACATCACATCAAATAAATATACTCATACCTTAAATAATAGTCAATGAACGTGACAAATATTCAAAACCACATTGTTAGGGAAAATCATTACGTAGGTTGGATGATGTTTAGAAAACTTATATTAGTTAGTTGGCACCTTCAAATGTATAGTTTGTATGTTGTAATAATCATGTAATCTGAAGCGGATAAGTTGATAAAATTTAGCTTAGTCGAAAATCAGAAGACTATTAGAAGAATCATGAAACATGTAAGTGAAGCCATTTTAGAAGATCAGAAGACTCAGTTTAAACCATGAAAACTGATTTGATCCTAAACTACGACAAAACCAACAAAACATCGCTCCCCTAGAAATTGATCGCTCTTTTGTTATGCTCTCTCATCTCTTCCCCTTGAACATAGCCACTTCAAAGAAGTTGGCAACCACAATCATTTCTGAGCTCAGAATCACACTGACCACCAACATTGGCATCAAAATGTCTCTTACTAGTAAAATTACATACTTCTAAATGAATTACTATGTGATTTTTGTTAAAATTTGTGTATTTAAGATAATCCAACTAGGGTTCTCCAATTTCTCTTCCATTTGTGGGATTTAATTTAGAAATAGTGTAATACTTACTAAAAGTGATTGAGGAACATGATGCCTCCATTTGCTTTCTCCAACCATAAATTCTAACTTTTGCTAAGTAAGTCATTTTTGTTGATATAGTGGAGATTGGGCATTATTTTTGTGATTAGTAGCTTTTTTTTTAGGGGAAGTAGCTGGGTTTTTTTTTAAGGAAAGCGAAATATTATTGCTAAGAAATCATCTCATAAATCACCATTGTTAGAATTCAGGGGAGAATTCTTTAAGTTTGCAGTGAGTGTTGTGCAGAGTGTTGGCAACACCTCTAGGTGTCACCCAGCGGAAACTTGTGTTTTTCATATTCTTTGTTTATTTTATCAATTAAGAAAAATAAACAAAGCATAAAAATAAGATTGAACACAGGATATAAAAATTTGCACAAGTATAAAAATACTTGTGCGGCGCCACTAAGGCAAAAACAATGAAGTAGAAAGTTGATTACACAAAATAAAGAACAAGACAAAGACTTCCCTATTGTACTTGGTCTTTCAACTCAACCTTCTACCATAAACAGAAAAGAACAACTATAATCTATCCCATATTACAGATCGTCTCTCAAAACTACCAAGAAGAAACAACTCTTAAGAGGTGTTGTAAAAGATGATGTCAACACCTATCGAACACACTAGGCACCTCTCCCTCTTCTTGTGGAAAACTTGGACTCTTTTGTGAAAAACTCCGATCTTCTGCTCTGGAATCCGTCAGAGTAAGAGAACAACTGAACCTATCCCAGGAACAACTTGTCTCTCAAAAATATCAATAAGAAGAAAAACGCTGAAGGAAGGTGTTGCAAAAGGTGTTGTCAACACCATCAAATACATTAGGCACCTTCCTCTTACTTCTTGTATAAAATGGTGGACTCTCTTTAATTTTCTGATTTTTATGCTCTGAATCCACACTAAAAAACGTGCAGCACCTTTCCCTTTTATAGATCAGTCATATCCCTACAAAAAAGGTCATGCAAACAACTTTCAAGTTGATGGGTTAGTGGAGAGATTGATGGATGGTGGTTCCTTCAAAGTAGGACTCAATTCCTACTATCTATCAACTCCCAAAAACTGACTGATCTCTTTCTCTTATCCACGACATGGGCCTGCAAATATATTAGTTCATTTTGTTCAAGAAATAGGAAAAATAATAAGATAAAAACAATTTAAAATTATTAGAGTTTTGACTAAAAAAGTCAACTCTAACAATCTCCCCTTTTTGCCAATTTCAAACAAAACACACACAAAACTCAAGACAAAATAATGTCCAAAAGGCTATACTCAAATAGGTACAAGGAAAATAATCCGTGCAAAAAGATCACAAAAAGCAAGTCCAAGATCGAACTACTCCCCTAAATACCATCATCATAATTATTTCCCCTAAATACCATCATCATAATTACTTAGAAAGCAATAGAATAAGTATATAAAGGAGTAGAACAAACACAACAAACATAGGAGGAATCAAACATAAAGCGGGGACTGATCATCGGCTTGAGTTCTAGGAGTGTTGCCACCAGTGTGGGCAACACCTTCATCAACACTTTCATGCCACTTCGATTTCGGCCATATGTCCCACTCTCGCAACCTTTATTCTCCCCAAATCGTATTTCAACCTCCTCTTCTTCTCTTATTTTCTCCTCAGACCCCACCACTTCAGTTCCAGTTCCCACCACCTCACTAGTTTTTGTGCCACTTTCACCCCCTTTTTTGGGCGAAAATCAATCTACTCGTTTCATCTCGAATACGAGTAAAGATCTTTATCGAGCAATGACATATTGCAAGTGAATTTCAAGTAAGTGGAGAGGAACTTGGACAAATTCTTTGTGAGGCAAGGGTGTGCCGAGGGTGTGGCAACACCTCCCACCTCACCTATGGGAAGATCACGAATGTGAGGCCCCTCAAGGAGATCGGATTTTATGGTAATAGGATGAGGCAGAGGAGTTAAGGATTCTTGTTCTTTTAGGTTTATGCCTTGGGCTTCCAGAATGGAGAAAATGAGCGAAGGAAATAAGAGGATTGAAAATCTGGAAAATAAATGATGTTACAAACACTTGAAATAAATCATAGTATTTATAAGCAATATAAAGACCAGAAATAACTACCCACTAAGTGCAGATATTTATCTCAAGTTCCAGATATATAACTCTCCCTCAATTCAATCCACTAACATTAAGCCCCTAAAATTTAGGATAATGGAGAGAAAAAGAATAACCACCACCGCTGAAAATCAGTTTATAGGGACAAATCCACTGAATCAAATCCTAATTATGCCTAAAAAAGAAAAAACATCGAACTGAAAAAAAATAAAAAAAATGCAGTCAAGCACACAAAAGCTGGAAAAATACCGCAAGGTGTTCACAGAGAGTGTTGGCCACATCTGGCTAAACAATTCTCAGTTTTCATCAAAAATAATTTTCATGGCCATACATCAGATCTTTTAATGATTTTTCCTTGCACAAATTCAACCAAACTGAACCAATATATACACATTTTTGTGCATTTTCCATTTTTTTTCATATACACATTTTTGTGTATTTTTCTCCCTTTTTTTTTGACAAGTACACAAAAGCTCTTAATTAACAAGTCATTGTTTCACATGTAACATGATCACAAAATTGTGAAAGATTCCTCAACTACTTTAATGACTATAATCAGCGGAGCCAAGCTCATGTTTGAAAACCGTTACAATTTTCACATGGGGCATGATCATAAAAGAGATGAAAGACCCTTCAACTACTTAGTAAAATCTTCAAAACAGAGGAGCTAAAGTATGTACAAATATAAGGAAGAAAATGTGCAAGTACTTGTAGTATATTCAACCCGATTTTTGGCCACAAAAATAACTCAAATCCAACTGAAAAGGTTTCACATATGGCACACCCAATTTGAAAACCCTGAAGATATTATGCTACATGCCTAAAACCTAAAAATAAGAAAAACAAAAGAAAATAAATAGGTGTTACGACAAGTGTCGTCACACCTCAGACCACACTTCACTGTTTCAGCACACAAAGACCAAGAGATTTAGAAGATCGGAAAATCTCTCAAAATCAATGATTTAGTGAGAATTTCATTATCGATTTTCGGTGGAAACATAATCAATGCGAATCAAACCATTCTCCTCCAAATCTCGAATAAAATGGTGCCTTATGTCAATGTGTTTAGTTTGGGAGTGTCGTACCAGATTTCTAGAGATATCTATATCACTTAGGTAGTCATAATACATGGTCAGAATATCACTAGAAATACCATAATCATCAAGCATTTGACACATCCACAAAATTTGAGAATACAATGAACCGACATCAATATATTCAAAATCACTATATTTGTACAGTTCATGCATGTTACTGATCCACCATTTATCCCTAAGAAATTCATTCACATTTTTTTGTTCAACATTGGACAGAAAACAAGTAGCACTTTAACACATAGAAGAAGAGTAAGACGGTCTAACCATGTCTCGATAGTTTGGCCGTTCTTTTTTTCTTGTTCTGATGGGATATGAAACTTCTCCAATGCTTTGAAAAGTGGGATGATCTTTCTGAATTTTCCTTGGAGGATCTCTGTGCACAGGTACAAGATTACCATCCACTTCTGCTTCATTTTCAGAATCTGATAAATTGTGAGGTGTTGTACCAGGTGATACGTCACTTCTGACAACACCTTTAGAACTTCCAGAATTCTGGTCATACTTTTACACAAAGTAAACACGCCTTTATTGTGCTCCTCTTCCTCCACTTTTTCAGCATTAGTGTCATCATCACTTAGGGAGACACCTATAGCTTCCTCAGTTTGTGACTGAAAAGCTATACTTTTTCTTCGAACACCCTCTGTTCCTTCACAATGAAGTTGCAAGGCATCCCATGCATGTTTTGCTGAGTTGCAATTTGAAATTACTTTGACAAGATTCATATCCACAACCCTAAAAATAGCATTTAATGCTTTGGAATTAAAACTGGCCAGTTGAATCTCATCACTTGACCAGTCTATCTCTCTTTTAGGAACTGAATCACCATCAGCATTTATGATTCATGGATGAGTCCACCGGTCAGAATAGTTCTCCATGCACGCTCATCAATCGACTTTATGTAGGTCCTCGTCTTAACTTTCCAATATGAGTAGTTCGTTCCATCAAGAACTGGAGGACGAACCATCGAAATTCATTGACCATCCATCAACAAACACTGCAAAAACAAACAGGATCTTACTTAGTAGTATCAAGTGTAGGCTCTTGATGCCAATTGTTAGAATTCAAATTCATCAAATTCTTTAATATTGCGGTGAGTGTTGTGCGAGTGTTGGCAACACCTCTAGGTGTCACCAAATGAAACTTGTGTTTTTCGATTCTTTGTTTATTTTATCAATTAAGAGAAATAACCAAAGCATATAAATGAGATTGAACATAGGATATAAAAATTTGCACAAGTATAAAAATACTTGTGTGGCGCCACTAAGGCAAAAACAATGAAGTAGAAAGTTGATTACACAAAATAAAGAACAAGACAAAGACTTCCTATTGTACTTGGTCTTTCAACTCAACCTTCTACCGTAAATGAAGAGAACAACTATAACATATCCCGGATTACGATCGTCTATCAAAACTACCAAGAAGAAACAACTCTCAAGAGGTGTTGTAAAAGATGATGTCAACACCTGTCGAACACACTTAGGCACCTCTCCTCTTCTTGTGGAAAACTTGGACTCTTTTGTGAAAAACTCCGATCTTACGCTCTGAATCCGTCGAGTAAGAGAACAATGACCTATCCCCGGAACAACTTGTCTCTCAAAAATATCAACAAGAAGAAAAAACATTTGAATGAAGGTGTTGCAAAGGTGTTGCCAACACCATCAAACACACTAGGCACCTTCCTACTTCTTATAAAAATGGTGGACTCTCTTTAATTTTTCGATTTTTATGCTCAATCCACACTTTGAAAAACGTGCAGCACCTTTCCCTTTTATAGATCAGTCATATCCCTACAAAAAAGGTCATGCAAATAACTTCCAAGTTCAGGGGTTAGTGGATATATTGAGGGATGGTGGTTCCTTGAAAGTAAGACTCAATTTCTACTATCTTTCAACTCCCAAAAACTAACTGATCTCTTTCCCTTATCCACGACATGGGCCTGCAAATATATTAGTTCATTTTGTTTAAGAAATAGGCAAAATAATAAGATAAAAGCAATTTAAAATTATTAGAGTTTTGACTAAAAAAAGTCAACTCTAACAACCATGTTTACCAAGTGATTGGGGATGTCTCCAATTAATGGCTCATTACAGCGTAAATTAAAAGCAAAACGAGATAAAGAATGATCTAACTTATTTCCAGACCGTCTAACAAAGCTAGGAATGACAGAATCAAAACTACTAAACATATTCGAGATGTCGTCCATGATATTGCCTAGGTAAGAGAGATCATCTGATGTTTTCTTGAGCCTGTAGTGTAGGGTAATATTATCAGTTTCAAGGAAAACCTTTGGCAGCTTCAAATCTCGGCTTAGTCTCAGTCTTTCGCGACAAGCGAGTGCTTCTGTTATTTCGATAAAAGTTGTTGTTTCGGTCACCTGCATTAGCGTCGTAATTACCCTCCCCGTACTATATTGGATTAATACTCCCACTCCTATCCCGTGATCGCTTATAATTGATGCGTCCGAATTAATCTTCACGAAGCCGACCTCCGGTACACTCCAGTTGTCCTTCGCCTCCTAAGCAGAGCCTTGTTATTGCTCTCATTTGCCTTAGTGTAGCCATGGCCATAGTGTAGCATCTGTCTTGAGTGACTACCTTGTTCGAGAAAACGAACTTGTTTCGGGCATCCCATACCATCCAAAATTAAGTAGCATCACAAACAAATCGTGACCATCCGAATCCCCATTTTTCTGCACAAAATCCAGCCAATCCGTGATCGAACCACCATCCTGTCAGCCGTTGAACCGACCATGCGAAGGGAAGCTTCCCGAGAAAAAATCTAGCCCACTCACAATCTCGAAGGACATGCTCAGATGTCTCCACAAAGACACCCCACGCTTCTTGCAAATCGGATCAATCCGAACTCCTTTTTTTCCTAAGTTGCAGTTCGAGGGGATAATATCATGGGCACATTTCCACAAAAGAACTTGGACTTTTGGAGGGATATCAAGGTGCCAAATCCATTTCCACATTTTGCAATTCGTACCTGATGAAGACAAAATATTATTTTGCTCCTAAGTAGCTGGTTATTTATGAATGCTTTTTTTTTAAGGGAAATTCTAACTTCTTATTCATGAAAATCAAATGCTTACATTTTTAGTAACTTAGGTAGTGATTGGTTATGAAAATTTTCTATTTTCATTAGAAATTTTTACCTCAAAATGCGAATATTTATGAAAATTTTCAGAAAATACTCTATTCACTCACTTCTACTTTTTTCTCCACCCATCACTTCTACTTATTTTTCAAAAAAAACCCATCAATTCACCAATTATTATTACTCATTTCCCCATGAATTTTACTATTCATCCACTCACATATTTCTAACAACTTTAATCATTTATATTTCATCTCATATTCAATCACACTATAAAAAATTCATTATTTTTCTTTCAAGAAAAATTTCATCAATATTCTCTGACAGAATGAAAATCTCCAAAATGAAAAGATATCTTGTATGTATTCATCTCTAAAGGTGTCTTTCCATTTTTACACTATTCTTTCAATAGAAATTACTCATTATGAATTCCCCATTTTTTACCAAAAGAAATTGTTTACACCTTTTCCAAATTTCTAAAACCACCTGTGGTGAACTGAATAGTTCGTTTAAGTATGATATGGATCCCCTTCTCTCTCTACTTTTTTCTCTTCCCCTTCTCTCTAAAAAACCAAAACCCAGGGGTGTGATTGGATATGCTTTCATTTTGAAAAGTTTTCTTTTGCTAGAAAATAGTGGTAAAAAATTCTTGGAAGTAATGGTGAGAGTTGATTTGATTTAAAAATAGTAAAATAAATTGAATATGATTGGTAGTTAGAAATGTGTGAGTGAGTGAATAGTGAAATTTGTGGGAGAATGTGTAATAATGATTAGTTTTTTGTGAAAAAAATGTGTAGATGTGATTGTTAAGAGAAAAAATGAGAAAAAGTGAAAATGAGATAATAATATATTTTAAAAAATTTTCATAAACAATTGTGTTCTTGGTTAAAAAAATTCTCCAATGAACGAAAATGAAAATTCGCCCATATCCAATCGCGACAATATTTTCTCCTTTTCCCTCCCCACCGCCCCTCCCCTCTCCCCTCCCCCTCCCAAGTAAGTTGTTTTCTTCTCCCATGAGAATGGAAGTCATTATGGTGACCACATGTGGTCATCAAGCTATTGACCGCCATGAAGCGACGATGGCCGAAAATTTACGTCGTCCGGCTAAAACCCCCCATACGATATTTTTCTTCTCTTGGTTCAAGATTCGGGTTTTGGGTGTTTTTTTTCGTAGTGCGACGAACAATGAGACGATGGCAGATTTGTGGGGAGCGGTGGCGCCGGAATGTGGCGATGGATTTGGGGGAGGGAGAGACCTTTCTTTTTTTTTTTGCTAGGTTGTTGTTTTGTTTCTTTGTTTTTATTTTGTTGCTAGGTTGTAGTTTTCTTATTTTGTTTGCGTTTTTTTTTTCCGATTGATTTGCGAAACTCGTAGGCGGATCAATTTTATATGTTATGTGTATGTACTGGCTGCTCGTGCCCGTTTTAATTTTTTAGTATTTTACAATCTCCATTAAGGAGTGTTGAAGTCTCCCAACGTGGGAGTGTTCTTAGTTTTGGGTGTGGAGTTTTTTGTTTGTGAAGTGAATTTGAATTAGTCTTTGCCAATTCCCTGCTTGGTTTTTCTTTAATTAACTCGGCCCATAGCCAGTTTGCTATGTTTGTAGTTGTAATTCCAGTTTTTAAATTGTTCTAATAAAAAACTATCGTTTGGGGGAAAAAAACACCTGGGGTGGCGCTGAGTGTAGGCAGTCAATCCTTTGTAAAACCAAATCACTTCATGCTAGTCATTCTTGTCTCCCATGTTAAATTACAACTTTACTCCTTCAAAGAATCAAAATGCATCAACTCAAAATTAGATGAAATCCAAAAAGCTAAAGGGAAAAAAAAAGGAAATTTGTGAATCCTGTGTACATAATTGATAGAGGGTGATAGAGGGGCCCACCAACACAATAAAATATTTTTGTGTTCAAATAGTGTCTATTTTTTTTTTTTTTGAGGGAATGTCTAAAAGAATATTTCATAAACACATCAAAATAAATTTTTATACTTCCATCACAAATTTCTATGTAGAAAAGAGACTAGAAAATACTAAATCAATCACACTTGCATTTTCAGGCTTATATAAATTTCATTTCATACTATCAACCAAACATTTTTCAATTTTCACCCAAAATCAATAAAAACTCAAAATTCATTTTTTTCCAACATTAGAAACTGGAAAATGACATAACCATGCAAAAATTTAACTTTAAATTAACACAACTAAATTAGAAATTAATTAAATGTACTGTGAAGGGCACAAATCAAATTAAAATTTGGAGTAGAACAAAATTGAAGGCAAAATGAGAATATTTGTATCACAGACTCACAGTAAAGCTTCATTTGTATTGACAGAATTGAAGTGAAGGATTTCAAATCCTTAACAACAAATTCATTGAATTTGATAATACAATTTTTTGGCTCCTAATTCAAATTACTGTTTTTAGTAATTGTGATAGATTCTAAATCCATCTTATAAGAAATCATTTGAATTTTTCCAGTCAAATCCAAATCCTTCATCCATTGATCCAAAATACAACCTAAATTTGGTATAAATGAATAGTACATGAAATTTGGTGCAACAGTACTATTTGTTGCACCATATTTGTACAACATTTGTTGCACCAAAATTTGATGTTTTGTTACAGATTTAATGCTACATTGAAGATGACCTAATTCTCATAACTGATACAATAAAATCAAGCAGCCAACCAAGGGACCATGTCAAAAAGCTTGAGATCAATGTAAATCAAATTTGGGTCATAACTAGGTCAGCAAGAGAAGTTCTCAAGCTCATCAAATCAGAGTTTTTAGGGCTCAAAAAAATGAATGAACTAACAAAAACAATGTGAAATATCATGGAGAAATTTTGAAGAAATATGAATCCATTTGGCCAAATATTTATCTCTGAGTGAGCAAGAAGATACTTGAGAAATGGTAGAGTCCAGTTAACAACATCCAAAGAAGCTGCTATAGTGTCTGTAACTGGACTTGTCGTCGTCCTCTTGGCATCGTGCTATTCTGAAAATGGTTTAACAGAAATGACCAAAACCATCTAGGGTACATACATGCTTGCGATCTTGACAACTTCCGCCTCTTAACTTTTATGCCGGTTTTTTGGGAAAAAAGAACAAGAGAAGAGAGAAACTAAATGAAAATCAACACATTTCATGATAAGAAAAAGAAATAGAGCTTTGGCATCATATCCTATATGTTCTTCCTTTTTGTTCACAAATATATATATATCAAACCAGTGTTCATGTAGGCATAAAAATTGAAAACCATCTTCAATTCCCAAATTTTTGTAATGGTGATTTGAGTTAATTTTTTCCGTTGTTGTTCAATCAATTTTTCCAATGTTCATAACATGGAGAAATATATACAGCCTCAAGGGACAGTTTCACAAAACGGATATGTACTTTTATCTAATTCAATGATTCTATACTTCAATGACTCCAGTTCTCAAGCTAAAACTTTACCTTGAAAAAACAAACCAACAAACAGAAAAATCATGACGATAGATACATAGGGCCTCCTGTCAACACCAGCTGATACTGACCTGCAGGAAGCAAAAAGACCTTTTGAGAAATGTTCATAACAAGAGAAACTCCAAAATATGAGCAATGCTGGATATCTATGCAGATAAAAGAAATAATAACTATAATAATGTGAACTAACAGAGTCGTAGCTACGTATTTCTAATTCAAATTTTATTAGTCATAGAATAGTTTGTTTGGCAGGTAGTCAATGTTCTCTAGATGCTCATGAAGGAGGCAACAAGAAACAAGATAATTTATTTTTGCTTCTGTAATAATAAGAAATTAATTTAAATGGTCATGTAGATAGCCCATATATATTTCTTGTACAGAAAAGTGTAGCAATGTTTTTACCTTGCAACCATTGTCTTGGTTGTAAGTCCAAATCAAAAGGGAAAAGCGGATCATAATGTGAATCTCCAACGTTCATCGGGAGTTGATCTACAGTTTTGAACCAAGTCCTCGGAAGTTTTCCAGTAAAACCATAGTCCCCAAAGAGCACATCAGTCACACCTGACCTTCACTGCCAGGTAACCAGGCAGCCACAAGAGCACCGATTGTTGAAATATAAGGCTCAATCACAATTGGTCGACCAGACACTACGATAACGACGCATTTGACAGCTCCACAGACATTATTTATGACATCAGGTCCAGGATCAACCATTGTAAGAGTTTGACTGTCCCCTGCACTCTCTGTGTAAGGATACTCCCCAACAGCCACAATAGCATAATCGAAGTGGTTGGATTTCAAATATTCACTATCAGGGTTCTCAAGGTATATAACTTCCGTGTCCTTATCAACTGTTGAATTAATAGCTCCAAGAATGGTTGTTCCTGTAGTAAAAGAGAGCACCCTTAAATAAGAGGACTTTTATCCTCAGAAGAGAGAAGTGCAGAAATTAATATTGAAATGATCCAAGTAAAACTACCAGTTATATGGAATGATAATAAGACAAACTATTTTTGAATGAATACTAAGAGTAATTGTTCATGTCCACTTAACTGTGATGTTCTTGGCCATGAGGACATAAGCCTTCAACTTACTGAGACAGTTTTATTCATGTGTTATTAAGTAAGCCAATCATAATTTGATTGAAAGGTCCAACATCAAACTTAAATAAAAATGAGTCTGAAGGTACAAAGAAACAGTACATGAAATCTCAACTGCGACTATTTTAACAAATAATGTTGGATTTTGGAGACAGGTTAGGAATTGCTTCCAATTTAGTTATCAAAAGAATATCTTCATTTATTACTATTTTGATAAGTCATTATTTGTTTGAAAACTTGCAATAATTTAAGAGAAACTTAACAAGTGCATTGGTACTGTAATAACTTACTACATAAACACAATCAGAATAGAACCTACCACTTGTCTCATTATTTCCTCTAAATCCCTGCCAAGCTATTGTCCATCCACCACATTGGTAACCCAAGTTGTCCGCATGACTACCAGCCACTAGAATTCTGGAAGCTTTCTTGGGTAATGGTAGCAATGAATCATTGGCATTTTTCCCATTTTTCAGCAGAACAAGTGATTTCCTTACAGCTTCCCTAGCTAAATTCCTGTGTGCCTGTTAACATTCCAATATCTCAGATCATTTTTTAAAATGGCTGTAAGTAGAAAATTGGCGACTTAAACAGGCTATAACTAAAGTCTAGTGTTTGGCGTTCAGGAGATGGCATAGTAATGAACTTACAGAACACATGTATTAATAGTCTAGAATAGGGATAATTACAAAAACTACCCATGAGGTTTGGAATGTTTCTGCTATGAAGGGGCTAAAAGTGTAATACAGAATAATATCTCAAGAGCTTTTTTGTGATTTTCAAAAATCTCTATGTTTTTTTTTTTTTTTTGTAATTAACCCAAACCTCAAAGGTAGTTTTTGTAATTATCCCTCAAGAATTTGCATAGTTCTGCAAGGGAAATCGTAGACCTACCTCACTTCCAACCTCATTGACCAGACTAAGATCAGCAAGAGGATTTTCAAAGAGACCCAAGTTGAACTTGACGAGCAAAATTCTCTCAACAGCATCGTCAATACGATCCATTGAGATAAAGTTGTTTTTGACGAGATAAGTGAGGTCATTAATGAACTCAGTGAAGTTGTACGGTAGCATAATCTGTGGCCAACCAAAAATGATTCCAAGTGAGATAAGATTGAACTTAAAAATGGAAGTAGCTATATACCATATAGAGGAATATATAAAGGTTTCTCAGCAAAAGAGAGATACAGCACCATGTCGATTCCAGCTTGAACACCAGCTAGAACAGAATATGTATAGTTGGAATGTGGCGGAGACGTGATCCGGTCAAGACCCTGCCAGTCTGAGATAACAAATCCTGATAGATTTTCAAGTTAATTCAGCATAAGAATACCAGAAGAGGGAGAGGGGGCAAGATAATGTATACAAATAGTTGTGTGAAGTAACTTACATTCCGACAAAAAGAATCTTTTGATAGATTGCTGCAGAATTCCATTTAAAAACATAATGCAACATGTAAAATCTGATGAATTGCTTCGATATTAATTTTACATTATTTTTATGAATTGGTTTGATATTCTGATGATTTCTAACTTTGAGTGTCGGAGGGGTTACGCTGGGAACCAGCATCCTCCTAACTCTTTGTTGTTTTGCAAACCATGTAAAATCATGGATATATGGAATCGGACTCATGAAACCTTGAATACACAGAAAATCGCTTCATATGATAACATTTATTTGATGCACGTTTTTTGGTGGCATCAAATATAAACCTCTTATAAGGACAGACATTATATGTAACAAAAGTAAGAAACAAGGTACAATAGGCACCTGGGTTGGATACTAAACACCAAAAAAAGCCAAGAAAACCATACCTTGAACTTAAGTGTACCCTTTAGAAATCCAGTTATCAAGTCATGGTTCGCATGCATCTTTATACCATTCCAGCTGGAGTAAGAAACCATGACCGTGGAGACTCCCTTGATGATAGAGTCATAATAAGCAGGCATGTGAATGCTAAGCAAGCCATGCATATCAGTCAGAGTATTGTTTTCATTAACGCCTTTTGTTGTCCCACCATCACCAACAAAGTGTTTCGCACAAGCTGCTACTTTGTTCCTGAGATAAAGGGGTAAAACAGTTATCAGCAGCTAACTAAACACCACACATGTTTAGAAAAGTCCAGCAAGTTCTGGACAATTAGTATCTTAATTTTATAATAAGATCAATTAAAAATGAAATGCAAAAAATTATTTCAGGAAATAATGCAAGCAGTACAGGACAAAAATTAATAAAAAAGAAAATTCTCACACCAACATTTTAACTTTTAATCTTGATATTTATGTAGCTTTATTATTTTTACAGTTTTACGAATTTAAGGACCTCATCATGAAACAACACTACAAACAAGTTTAATGACTACAGCGATTTAAACGTTATTGCATATATCTCAATTATAAATAAATAAAAAAAGAGAAAAGACAAGCTTACAGAAATAAAGCTTATTTGTCTAAATTAGACATGCACGTGTTTTGGATATACTCAATACATACTTTCCAGCAACATAAGGAACGCCTTTCCTCGAGCCATTTGGAATTTCACCTTGTAACCCAAGTATAATGTCAGTCATCTCTTGGACTACCTTGGGATCTTCACTGTAACTTTCATAGCATCTTCCCCACCTAGGATCTCTGCAGACCTACATGAAAAATTATGAACTGTTGAAAACTTCATTCAATGCAAACAGGTCAAGTATTAAGCAGATAGCATCAAAAAGAAAGTTATACTTCAAACAGGGATAATTACAAAATATACCCCTGAGGTTTGGGTAATTACAAAAAAAAAAAACAGAGGTTTTGAAAATTAAAAATCCCCTTGAGATTTGATTTTGTATTACACTTTACCCCCTTCATAAGCAAAAATATTTCAAACACCCCTTTATATTTGTAAAAATATTACAGTTATCCCCTTACATTAAGGCAGAATCAAACCTCAATTTTTTTTTTTTGTAATTTCGAAACTTCTCTGGGATTTTCGTAATTACCCCAAACCTGGGGGTAGTTTTTGTAATTATCCCTTCAAACTATGATAAGGGAGATACGGAGTATCCTGATGTAACTCACTGCAATGCAAGGAGCAAATGCATAGGGAATTCCAGTAGCTCTGACTTCAATAGCAGTTGCATCACCAATCCTTCGCAGAAGTTCAGGGTCCCTGTTTTGCAAAATATGATCAATTTTATGTTGTTCAGGCCATTATTATCTCTAAAATTATTGTTTCTGGCAAAAGACATTTAAACCGCATAGTGCAGCTCAGATATCAAATAGAACATGCAGTTTCTTAGTTAAACAATTGAAAGTTAAAGACATGTGGGAGGAAATACCCAAACAAGAGGAGTTTGATTTACATATAGAATAGGACAATTACACCCTCATGGACAAAGTGAAGAAATTTTACGGTATAAAAAAATGTTCCCTCATGGAAATTACATAATGGAGCATGTGTTTAATACTCAAACACATAGAAAGATTATTTTTTACACAGTATTCACATAAAGAATAGGACAATTACCGAGTAGCACCAAGGCCAATGTTGTGTGGAAATATGGTGGCATTATAAACATTATTGTGTCCATGAACAGCATCAATTCCATAGATCATAGGAATCCCAAGACGTGTAGATAAAGACCCGTTCTGGAAGCCATTCACCATGTTCACCCAATCAGCAACAGTAGCTTTCGGATGTGGTGTACTTCCACCACCACTTAATAAGCTCCCTGCATGAGGAAAAAGATTCTCTTCACCTACGTGTGCGGCTTAATATCATATATTGATTATTTTTGCATGTAAACAAGCTCATAATAACAAGCTCCTCCATTCCACATCCAAATACTGTTTCAATAAAGAAAAGGTTTAGATGTATTTCGATTGGCCACTTAAGTTGGTAACTCAAGCAATTTAGGACTGACATGATTCTCCATTTCTATATTGTGAACAATGCTACCACAGGAAAAAGTACTGATGTAGGTTTTCTTGAGTTTCTTGAATATTATGCAAAGTCACGAGGTGACAATGGAAAACTGGATACAGGAGAGGTGGTTCAACGTAGTCCTTAACGCTTGTAGATCAAAAGAAAGCAAAGTCGATGGACAAAATAACAAAAGAAACGAGAAAATGGAATGAAAACTCCCGATACAGCAGTGAAGATAGTTATTCAGATATTAAACAAAAGTCTTAATATAAATTTGAATTCCATAAAGGTGAAATCAAGTTAACAGTTAATCAACTGAGTTATAATAAAAAAATCAAGAATCCTCAACATTTTTCTACATGTAATGTTCATCAAACTCCAACAAAAGCCAAAATTCAAAAACAAATGCAGAGAATTACCACCACAATAGGTCATAGTTATAAAACTCCTTTTGCTTCTTAGGAACAACACCAACTTATGTTCCCAAAAGGCACATAAACATTACCATGACAGTTTATTACCAAAAAGTATATAACCCCTAAGGTTACCATTGACTGCTAGGATAAAGCTCCACGCCATTATCTTTTTTACACTCCCCAACCACTATTTTGACACATTCAGCATTTCCTTTGTGTGCTTTCATCGCCAGAATCAAGCTCTGTCATCAGATTACCAAAAGAAAGTCCCATTTTCCAATAAAAAAACATTTTGGTTTAAGCTAGAACATTTGTTTTTGCTACATCACGGATTCAATTTAAGACTTCTAAAAGATCAAATAAGCCTTAATCACTCTAATGATCTGGCGCTTCAGATTTTATAGCCCCTTTAATCCTAGGTAGAAAAATCCACGTGGTTATCCAAGAAAGCTATACACTAGAAAACAATCAAAGCCCCACATTTTAAGCCTAAAATCCAAATGCATCAACTTCCACACAGGCATGGTTGCCACTTCTAATTATTTTAGGAATGGGCGGTCCCATCAAGAATAGTAAATCAAAAGGAAAACAAGAATCATCTCCGCCATTTATCCAGCAATTATAATTAGGAAATACACACACACACACACAAATCTCACACTTAAGTTCACCAAAATATTCATTGTAAACCAAAAAAAAATACACACACTCCCACACGAATCCGCAAAAGCTACATCACCATGTATTGAAACTTGAAATCATTACCAATGTAGTAATTCTTCATGATATCAGGAGTGGCAGAAATCCTATCAATCTGAACCATCTGTCCAATCTTCTCCTCTAAAGTCATTCTACCAACAAGATCTTTCACTCTCACCCCAACTGGCTGCTTTGGGTCCTTGTACTTCATATCCTCCCCCATTGCTCCTCTGCACCCCCACAGCATCACCATAATCCACACCCACAGGATCCAAACCCTTCCAACCCACTTCATATTTCAGCTTGTCTGCACAAGCAGTAGCAGGATAGTGCTCAAGAGATTGCGATTCGTTTAATGGGTGCCTACAACTCTGTACGGCTGCTGTTCAAGTGCAAAAATGGTGCTTTTTGTAGCGAAAATAGGACAATGGGGAGATTATTTGTAGTAGTTAGTGTGTTGTTTATGTAGTGGAAACTGTGGGTAAGTGGTAGTGGAGCTTCTGTGAGAACGTGGTTGGATGCTCCTCATTTCATCCTCAGTTCACACAGGCCTCCGTATTAAATGGAAATAGATTTTTTTTATATATATAAATTCTTTGATATTTTATGTGTGTGTGATTAAAGGAGTGTTTGTAAAAATTTCTGTATTTAGAAGAAATAATTTATTATAGTAGATATATAAATAGTTATGAATTAAAAGTTGGTACTGTTTGAAAGAGAATAGAAGTTGAGAGTGTTTGGTGAAAAATTTGGTAAAGTGTTTATTTGTTTGTAAAAGTATAATCAGAATCAGAAATCTAAGGCTGCGATTGGACATCAGAATATTTTCATTTTCGTTCCGCTAGTGAAATTTTTTCAACTCAATATGTGATTGTTTATAGAAATTTTCATAAAATACACTATTCACTCACTTTTATTTTTTCTCTTACAAATCACGTCTAGACAATTTTTCACAAATAATTAATCATTATTACACATCCTCCTATAAATTTCACTATTCATCTACTCACATGTTTCTAACTAAATCATTATTTTACTATTTCTATATCAAATCAACTTTCATCATTATTTTTTCATCTCATATCCAATCACACTCTCAAAAATTATTTTTTTGTTGTTCCATAATTTTTTTTACCAATATTCTCTATCAAAAAGAAAATTTCAAAAATAAAAACATATCCAATCGCACCCTAAACACACATCTCCATGCTTTTAGATTTTTGATTAAATGAGACAGATTAGAAGCAGACATTGACATTTGCAAACACTGGATCAGCCATAAATTAAGAAGTGCTTTTTTTTAGTGATTGCAAACACTCCGTAAATACTCCTCGTTTTGATTCAAAAAAAATACTCCATTTAGATTTTAATTTTTTTATTTTACATTTTTGTTAACATAAGAATCGAAAAAGTAAAAATTTAATATAATTTTACACTATTATTTTTTAAAAAAAATTATTTAAAATTTAATAGTATCAAATTATATTTGTTGGTGTTGCTTTCAAAAGCCTACAAAAACTAATGAAATTTGGAAAACTAATAGGCCCCAACCCATGGCTTGTTCGATGCTACTTAATTGGGTAGAACTCAAGTCCTTTCTGATTTTAGCATGTGCCCAACTATGACATGTAAATTTATTTTTTGCCCAACAAAATAAAATCAAAATTAGATACATGTCAAAATCACATATTTGTGTTCTACCCAATTGGATAGCATCTAATTAACCTTGATCTAGAACTATGATTGGATACAAGTACAACTCTATAATAATGTAATAGATTAGATGCATAGAAGTCAAGATCTCATGCTTTAAATTCAAGTCTGACTCGAATTGCATATTTATTAATTATTTGTGTGAGTTTTGAACATTTTACATGATTAATATGAACAAAACAATATCAAAAAGAAAAGAAAAAAAAAAAGTAAGGGAGGGAGCTTTTGGAGTTGAGAATGATAGATGGAATAAAATTGTTGCCTCCAACTCTCCAAGTGGCTTTCTTGTTTGTATGGGAGAAATTGCCAATTACTCAATTGGGCCCTTATTTCCAAGGGACGATGCCAGAAAATGAAAATTATCGGGACGAGATTTATTTTTTCATGATAAATTGGTAATTTTTATTTTTTAGGGGGGCAAAATTTTAAAAGTTAATTATTCTATATACGAAAAATTATATAATTATGAAAAAAATGGAAGTGGGGGGGGGGCTCTTTTTTGCGCCTCCTTGGCTCCGTCCCTATTCCCACCGATCCGTTTGGCGCCTCTAACTATGTTAAAAATTTCACAAGTTTCCATATAATAAAAGAAATGGATAATTACAAAAAGACCCTGAGTTTTGGGTTAATTACAAAAAAATCCAGACATGTTATAAAACTACAAAAAAAAAACCTTCAGGTTTCTTTTTGTCTTAAATTTAAGAGGGTAACTATAATATTTTTTGTAAATGTCAGGGGTTTTTCTGAAATATTTTTGAAAATCATCGGGAAAAATGTAAGACGGAATCAAACCTCAAAGTTTTTTTGTAATTTTCAAAGAACTTTGGGTTTGTTTTGTAATTAGCCCAAACTTTAGGGGTGTTTTTGTAATTTGTTTTCAGTTTAATCCAAATGAAACTTAAATGTGTGGGTGATAGTTTCAAGTTTTGTTCGTTTCTCCAAGTGGACCGTTTTGGTTTTATTTTTAAAATTATTTTTATATTTTCAGTATTTTTAGAATTAATATTTTAATAAGTTCTTATGTAAAAGGAAAATACGTTGCATAAAATACAAGAAATGTATTGATAAAAAAAAAAAGACAAAAGAAATGTTACCATATTTACATATAGACTCTGAAAATGAAGGTACATGGCATTTTTAATGAAAATGGATAAAATTAGTATTTTTTCAAATAACAAATACCTAGAAATATTCCTTTCGAAAATAATAACAAACAACACCAATAATAAAATCTAGAAAGAGCTCTCAGTCAGGTTAGAGAGAGAGAATTTTCTCCCGTGGAAACCTCTGCGGCGCCTGGCATTCCCCCAGCTCGATTCCTTGTGTTTTTCTTCAAATTTCGCAAAATCGTTTGTTCTCTGCATTCGCGCCGAAACCCATCAATTCTACCAAACGCGTTTTTCGATTTCACCACACAAATCGAAATCGCAAGCTTTGAATGCACCAGTCTTGTTCATTCGTCTTCCTTCTTTGATTTTCTCGGATCTCGGCCCGTTTATGGAAGTTTTCTCGATCCTCAAGCTCACCTAAACATGGGCAAGGGGAATCGAGTTACTTTCAAAACCTGGATGCATCAAGATTCCGGATCCGAAACCAGACAAATCGGTAAAGGCGTCCGCATCCACTGTTCATTCTCTGGCGATGAATTTTGAAATCCAAGTCCGGATCTATCGATCTTGCTGCAAGTAGTTCCTGACACTTGCGGAGGATGATCCAACCTTGGAGTCGATTTACGATGGGGCCCTCTTACCCCATCCACGAAAAATCACACAGACGAAGATGCCCGAGAAGGTGTTCGATGAAAAATCCAAGAAAGGCTCAACTGCACAAGCAAAAGCTCCTGGTGGGACTTTTTCGACACAATCGAACACCCGATCTTGAATACAAGCTCAAGATGCGTGAAGCCGGTGGGAAATTCCGCCGTTCCGGGCGACGAAGATATCGGCGATGTTAACCAAATCTGTTGGCTATCGCTTGGTTGGATATTTTCCAACCAGGCACTGGGGAAACAAGCGATGGCGCTATGCAAAACTTGAAAGTCCCTTTGATTATGTTCCCGACATAAACGGATGGATGGTGTTTAAGTTCAAAACCGAAAACACGGCCGGGACATGGTGATTCGAGGAGGTCCTTACTCGGTTTATGGTCGTCCCTCACTCATCAAGCCACTTCCAAAGTTCTTTAACTTTGGGGATGATGATATCAAATGCATTCTGTTTGGATAAATTTTCCCCATTTGCGCTTGGGATTTCGGAATGAGAAGGCACTTGAGAAAATTGCATCCTTGTAGCACCCCAATTACCACCGATCGTCTTACCCGCACAAAGGGGAAGATGGAATATGCCCGAGTATTCGTGGAGGTGGATGTTTCGAAAGAGCTTGTCGGATCGATTAACATAATTGCAAAAGGCTACTCTCTATGACCAGGAGGTCATTTATGAAAATGAGCCAAAATTTTGTTCCAAATGCAATCGCATTGGACATTCATTAATTGCTAACTTTCCAATCAAAGGACTCAAAGAATAAACAACCCGAACAAAAGAGTCCAAGAATAAATAGGAGCTGCGATCTTGGAGGACAAGAACAAGGAGCATGTCCCGTTCAAGTATTTACAGTATCGTAAATCTGTGACCCCACCGCTGCGAGACAAATTGAATTCCAACGGCGTACTCCGCCGGCTCAAAGCGGAGACAAGGAATCGAGGCAAACAAGTTCCGACATTCTTTGAAGCACCCCAAGCCTTGACAAGGACATGGGAGAGAAGGCTCCAATTGCCACCATCCAAAAGGACACCACGCCTTCAGGAAGTATCTCACTCGGCTCGGAGGACACCGAATCCACATCTTGTGTAAAATCTCACAATTCGAGTAAGGCCCCACTTGATACTCGAATACTCGATTCGGACCCGATCTTGATCCCCATTTATACCTGTTGGACGGAGGAATCGTGGTGCGAAGCATGGGGGGACTTCGTTCCCTTCTTTGAAATCGAAGGACCGGAGTCCTTCACGGAGACGACTACGCGGGCGGCCCTTAAGAATAAGGGGGCTGACCTCGGTTTTAAATGAGGATTGCCTCATGGAATGTAAGGGGTTTTAACTCGCCCTTACCCAAGATGAGGTTTTCCGCCTCATTCGTGATCATGCATTAGATGTCTTGGGCGTTTTGGAAACAAAAGCTAAGCACCAAACCCTTTCTAAATTTGTGGACTCGTTTGAAAGGTTGGTTGCATTGTAATAATTTGAATGTTGCTAATAGGGGACGTATAGCAATCTTTTGGAATCGGCCGTGTTTCTCTTGATATTATTGAGCTCCCCGCCTCAAGTAATCCATGCTTTCATTACTTGCAAGATAAGTGGCAACCGATTCCTTGCTAGTTTTGTGTATGGTTTTCATTCGAAAGCGAGATAGATGTCCGCTTTGGGCCAACCTTGTGTACACAAAGAACCATATATTCGACCACTTGGCTTTTGTTGGGCGACTTCAACTCTGTCCTCAAGTCGGATGAAAGGAGGAGGAACGGTAGTGTGGTCTCCCCATATGAAATAAAGGACTTTGAGGAATGTTGTTTCGAGTTGGGCATCTCGGATCTTCGATTTCTGGGCTATTCTATACTTGGACAAACATGACTGTTTGGTCCAAGCTTGATCGTCTATGGTTGACCATAATTGGATACTTCTTGGTTTCAACTCGAGGTCGAATTTCTACCATCGGGTTCATCGAGACCACTCTCCTTGTGTTGTGTCTTTATTTGACACGCATTAAATCGGGCAAAACACCTTGGAGATTCTTTAATATGCTTGCTGAGCATCATGATTTTCACCAAGTGGTACAGGATGGCTGGCAATCCCACTACCGTGGAACAGCTCAGTTTATTCTTTGCCAACAACTCAAGGGACTGAAGAACAATCTTAAGGCACTAAATGAAAAGCACTTCTCCCACATTTCCTCTCGTGCCAAACATGCCAAGGAAAAGCTGAAGGAAACGCAAAAATTATTTCACGATTTTCCACACGATTTGGAGATTCGATCTCAATTGTTGGAGTTGAGAAAAAGTTCTCTCTTTCTCAGCAAAGCAGAGAAACTCTTCTACCAACAAAAGGCAAATGCAATTACTTGATTCAGAGTGATAAATGCACCAGATTTTTTCACTCTATAGTCAAGCGGAATGCCAAGAAAAATTTTATTGCATCTATTGTTCGAGAAGATGGTAATCCAACGGTCTCTCAGGACCAAGTTGCCTTGGAGTTCATCGAATTCTATAAACAACTCCTTGGCACAAAGCAGAATACTCAACCACCAGATCCAGAGATTATTGGGAACGGGCCATTGCTTGATGAAACACAAGGTCTCGATCTCATCAAGTCTATCACAAACTCGAGATTTTGGATGCCCTTCGGGACATTGGGGGACGATCGCTCTCCCGGGATCGATGGATATTCATCCGCTTTCTTTAAGAAGAGCTGACTATCGTTGGTGAACAGGTAATGTGATGTACGCTTTGTCAAGAATTCTTTTCATCCGGGTGTTTGCTTAAGCAATGGAACCACACTATTCTTGCCCTCATTCCGAAGTCTGACCACTCCTCTAAGGTTGGCGACTTCAGACCGATCGCTTGCTGCAAAGTAATTTACAAGCTCATTTCCAAGATACTTGCAACAAGAATGGCAGACGTCCTTGACCCCATCATTGATGGAGCTCAAGCTGCTTTTGTTAAAGGGCGCAACATGGTGGAACACATCCACCTTATGCAGGAAGTTACTCAGACAATATAATCGTAAGCGGACCGGCGCTAGATGCACTATTAAGATTGACCTGCGTAAGGCATTTGATTCAATCTCATGGGACTTTTTGAGAGATGTTCTTATGGGGCTGGGCTTCCCCCATCTCTTTGTTTCGTGGATAATGGAATGTGTTTCTACCACTTCATATTCCTTATCCATCAATGGCGGCACTTATGGGCTTTTCAAAGGACAAAGAGGATTGAGGCAAGGGGACCCCCTTTCCCCCTACCTCTTCGTCATTTGTCTGGAATACTTGTCGCGTTTGATCAACAAGAAAACTAGGGGTGGCAATTTCTGACACGACACGATAACACGACACGAAAACGACACGAAAATAGCGGGTTAGTGTTTAGCCTTATCGTGTTCGTGTCCTTATCGTGTCGACACGATAAGGACACGAAAATTTCGTGTCGTGTTCGTGTTTTATCGTGTTTACACGATAGTGACACGAACACGTTAGTGACACGATAATGACACGACACGAACACGATAAGGACCGCGATAATGACACGCGTTGACCTGTTAGCGACACGATAATAACACGACACGAGCACAATAAGGACACGATAATGACACATTTACCTGTTAGTGACACGATAACCTGATATTTTGTATATTTATGTCGTGTATTTTCGTGTAAAATCGTGTAATTTGCTATCGTGTATTAACGTATAAATCATTTTCTTTTTATTTTTGACTTATCGTGTCACTATCGTGTCGTGTCGTGTCGACACGAAAATTTTCGTGTTCGTGTCGTGTCGGAGCAGATCCTTATCGTGTCGTGTTCGTGTTTGCCCTTATCGTGTCGTGTCGTTATCGTGTCGACACGAAACACGACACGATAACACGATTTGACACCCCTAAAGAAAACCACAAATACGCACTTCAACTATCATCCAAAATGTGGTCCATTGAACATCACCCATCTTGCCTTCGCAGATGATGATCGATCTTCTTTCTCGAGGGGACAGATCTCAATTCAAATCCTTATGGATGTGTTTGAAAGATTTTGGGCTAAAGTCGGGGCTACAGATGAATGTACTCAAATCGAACATCTATATGGCGGTATCGGTGAACGCGAGACTGAGAAATCTTGGAATTTTCCCAACTTGTGCAGGAACAATGCCATTCCGATATCTTGGCGTCCCCACTTGCTGTGAAAAGATTGAAAGTTGTTTACTTTGAGCCACTCATGGACAAAATTCGTTCGTACATAAATGGTTGGAGTGGCCCAACTCTATCATATGCAAAGCGAACGGAGCTGATTCGCTCGGTCCTTGAGTTGCAAGCTTTTGGATCTCCATTTTTCCCCTTCCCCGATCGAGTTAGGAAAAATGTTATCAAATTGTGTCGTAATTTTCTTTGGGGCGGCAAGAAAGCTTGTGTGGCCTGGAAGACATGTTGCTTACCAAAGCATGAGGGTGGCTTGGGTCTCCGTGATATCAAATCATGGAACCACGCTCTTTTGGCCAAAATCTTGAGGAACATTCATGCCAACAAGCAAACTCTTTGGTATCGTTGGATACACCACTATTATTTAAGGAACAGATCGATATGGGATCGGAATGTGCATACGTCGGATTCTCCTCTTATTAAAAACATCCTACGATATCGAGACCGACTCATTGATACATGTGGCTCTCAACAATCCGAGCGTAAGATTGAATATTGAGTGCTGACAGAACTGCTTTGTCTAAGTGCACCGGACGCTTATGAAACATTTACGCCCCGGGCAATAATGTTTGTTGGAAAAGTGTTATATGGGGTCCTTCCATCCCCCTAAACACTCTTTCATCATGTGGCTTTGCATACTTGGTCGTCTTAAAACCAAGAACCGTCTTGGTTTTATGGATATTGAAAATGATACTGCGTGTTCGTGAACAACAAGAGTCAATTTACCATCTTTATTTTGAATGCACATTTTGTAAACAGTGCGGGACGCAACTCGGCAATGGATCGGCCTTCATAGACAAATGAGTACACTCGGGAGCGCACTCAAATGGCTTAAGAAAGAAGCAAATGGGACAGGTTGGCAAAAAAAGTAAGAAAGACAAAGACTAGCTTCCACCGTCTACCAAATCGGAATGCGAGGAACAGGTTGATATTCGAGGTGAGACACCAAGAATAGATTCGATCATCATCAAGATCGAAACAGTGTATAAAACAATTTTTGCTTTATACCCCCATGTTCTCGAGTCGATTCGAGAGGCATGCATTAGGCGGCGCTAGTTTTATTTATCTTGCGTTCCCTTTGATATGTAATATGAACTTGATGTAGGAGCCATTGCTATGGTTCCAAACTCACGTTGTATAACCTGGCTCGCCAAATGTATGTGTTCTTTTGATCAATATATTTCACATTTACCGATAAAAAAAAAAAACAGCACCAATAATAAACTTTTGTGTTTTCCTAGTTATCAATATATCCTTAGGTTCAAACCTATAATTGATATAGTTATCTGGTGGTATACATAATACACCAACTACTGTTGGGTAATTTGCTTAACTAAGGCAAAATATAAATAAGATTGATGAAATAAGTGTATGAGAAATTAATATGTAGTTTTTTCGTTCTTTTATCTGTTTTTAACGTATAATATGTCAAATTAATTATTTTTTTACAATCTTCAATTTGACATCCATATTACATATTTTTGTAAGAAGATAAATACATACTCATAAAGAGTCTCGATTTGAGAAGGCGATTCTTGAGCGATACACGTATAGTATTTAGAATTCGACAATACCCCTAATTTTCACCCTAAATACAGTCATAAATAGGGTTACAATCGAACCGAACCGAGCCGTGCTTTTGAGTGTTTGAGTTTGGCTCATTTATTATCGAGTCGAACTCGAGCCTGAATTTATAGAACATATTGTAGCTCGCGAACTTTTTCGAGCTTAATTGAGCTTAAACGAGCTTAGTAAATATTAATTAAAAATTAAATTATTCTTCAATTTATTACAAAAAAAATAAAATTATTTATATTTAAATTGCATAATAAATTTATTAAAAAAAATAAGTTTATTGAAATATTTTATATTATCTTAAGATGAAAAATTAGAATTAAAATCAAATTATTAGTTTAATTTACACGAGCTTACTAACGAGTCTGTTCACGAGCTAACGAACCGAACATCTCTAAGTTTGAGTTTGGTTCATTTATTTTAACGAGTCTCATTAAACGAACTTGAACGAGCTTTATCGAATCGAGCTTCAAATAGCTAAAGAAATGAGCTTGGTTCATTTGCGCCTTTCTAAATCATAAATACACAGGCATATTATTAGGAAAATACACATGTCACAATCAGAAAAAATTTCAACCTTATCAAATCGAGGTAAAAATTTATGACTGTGTATTTAGGGTGAAAATTAGGGGTGTTGTCGAATTCTAATATACGCGTATTGCTCAGGAATCGACTTCTCAAATCGATACCCAATTTATGACTATGTATTTATCTTCTACAAAAATATGTAATAATAAGTAATATGGATGTCAAATTGAAGATTGTAAAAAATAATTAATTTAATATATTATACATTATAAACAAATAAAAAACAAAAAAACTACATATTAATTTCTCATACACACTAATTAATGGGATAGTTATTAATTTATTATTATATAAAATAAAATAAACCACCCACTCCTTCCTTAAGCTGTGCATACAAACCCCTTTCCCACCCAACCCTTAGCCCTCACCACGCAACCACCCCACGCGTCCCTACCCCCACCCCCATTCCCCCAAAAAAAAAATTTGGGCTGGCGCACTTTCTTCATGCGCCAGCCCTTTAGATATAATTAAAAAAAAAAATCATCAATCACAGAACAAATCCACTTATCTCATCAATCTTATTTATATTTTGCCTTAGTTAAGCAAATTACACCCAACTGTTCATCTATGATCTAACCATATATTCATACATAAATACATATAATATACAAATACATATAATATGTATTTATATAATAATGTTGTGAGAAGCATGCTCAGTGTAAATCTCGAATCTGGCATTTAGTAGACCTGCCATTTAAATTGTAACTCTCTTAAGTAGGAATTAGTAATTGTTCCATTTCACAATAACCACTTATATATTATTTGCAGAGATATTAATCGTGCCGCGACCCGTCGACCTGGACTATTTAAATTTGGGTCTTTTGTGGCCCGAACTGTTTAGCCCGAGGCCCTTACGTTAACTGGACTAGCCCGCCAATTGTGTTTTTTTTTAATAAAAAAGTAATATAATTATAATATTATATATTTAGTTTATTACACATTACCTATTGCAAAATATATATTTTCAAATTCACATCTCCTCATCTTTAA
The DNA here is from genome assembly GCA_016081115.2 of Rehmannia glutinosa. Lineage (NCBI taxonomy): Eukaryota > Viridiplantae > Streptophyta > Magnoliopsida > Lamiales > Orobanchaceae > Rehmannia > Rehmannia glutinosa. The sequence goes on along the minus strand of JABTTQ020000330.1, from coordinate 304,096 downwards.
TAGATTTAAATATATAATTTTAAAAATTATGACTTATAATATGAGTAATGTCAAAAACAAGTATATAATGCTATCTTTTATTACTATAGTTTTTTATTTTTAAAATTTAGATCATAAAATATTTAAATTTTATAATTTTGTTAAGGGATAATTACAAAAAGTACCCCCGAGGCTTGACCTAATTACAAAAAAACCTAGCTAACTTTAAAACTTACAAAAATGTTATATATTTGAAATATATTTTAATATCCCCTTCATATTTGTAAAATCATTTAACGATTAACCCTTAATTTTAACACTAAATCAAACCTCGGGGTATTTTTGTAAGTTTTAAAATTAGTGGGTTTTTTTGTAATTAGGTCAAACCTCGAGTACTTTTTGTAATGATCCCTTTTGTTAAAGCAATGTAATTATAAACAATGATAACTTTTTTTATAATGAATACTTTAACTTAAAATATTAAACTTAAATGTTATATATGTTGGAGTTTAAAATTTTAGATTTGAATATATAATTTTTAATTTTTGACTTATAACGATAGTGAACCAGTTTCACCTTTTCAACGCCATCGGAGTTATTCCAAAATTAAAAGATTCAACAAATAAACCCATTAGAACTGCAAACCGTTAGGGCTGAATGATTATTTTTGAATGATTATGTCGTTGGATTCGGATAATCTTAAACACAATGGGAATTTTAAAATTAAACTATTACATAATAAAATTTATGTGTAATTTTGGATTCGTAACGATTAAACCAGTTGCGTTTTCAGTTTACACTCGCCTTACTAAAAATAAAAGATTCACAAATATAATTGATTCAATCATTCAATTGCACTTTGGTTGATGATGATGTTTTGAACGATTGTGAAAATAAATAGAGCGCCAAACAAATGGTGGGAGCTTAATAAAAATTTCCTCTCGAATCAACTTAATTTGACTGTAAAAGATTCAGTTCAACTGAGCTTAAATCGAACTAAACATAAGTGATGTAAGTCAGCTATACTTATTACTAATAAAGCTTAGTTTGAGAAATAAGTTACGGGCCATAGCCTAAGCAAATATAATAATGTGTCCCTTGGGCCATGTACCCTTCTAAAGCAAAGAGCACACAACTCACATCATCCAGCTCAGTTTAATCATGATAGACTGATAGTTAGAAACAGTAAAATTACATACAAAATATAAAACACATGTATATTTATACTCATAGGCATACACACATGCCTAAAATATGCCTCACATTGATACCATGAGAAGAGGTGCATAAATTGACCATCTATAACATGCAGAATAAACACTTCTGCTACAATGAGATAGATCTAAACCAACAAACCCGCGCAAAATGGGTTGCTAAAAGAAAATTAACTAAGAATCCAACCTAAATGCATTTCAACAAAATGTATCGCTTGCCCGTTGAAAGGATTCTGAGTTTTCTTGGATCACTAACAAATTGCATAGCTAAAATGAACGAATTCAACTTCTCTTGACCTGCACCCATTTGTTTCTCTAAACATGTAGGCTGCGCCTTTCCCAGAGATTCCAAGTAAAAAAGTAATTTGGTGAAAAAGGACAGATGAGATCCAAACTGTAACTTTTCAGAGATGAATGGTTAACATATTATTAGATACCCAAAAGTAGGATGCTTGTTTATTGATACAAAATGTAAGCATCTTACAAAATTGAGAAGCGTATGCCTAAACTTTGAGTCTACCACAAAGACGCCAGTATGCTCCTTGGTGGAAAAGAGATTTCTCAAAAACCCATATATCACGTACAAGAACCTGGGGTAACAATGGTAGTATTACATATAATCACAAAAGAATAAGGATACATATGTAGAATATGAAAATAACTTCATTCAAAGTGTAATTGGCTACAGGAACTTGAGATGTGAAGTTGTTATGTGGATATGTGCCACAAGTCTGTTAAGCGAGTAATAACTTGTTCATATAGTTATTTATTAGCAAGATCTAATCATGACAGTTTTTAGTTCTCCCTGCAAGGAGTAGCATTCAACTCTTAATATGCAAACGCTAAAACAAATAGAACAAACAAATGGCTTCTATAGTTTTACGGAAAGCACAAACTAATCATTCCAGCTCCAGGAGTCATTAATCCTGTCTTCAATCAATCTATGCATTGCAATTTCCCATAGTAAAGCAAGATTAAAGGTGGTTGAGAAAAACCAGGACGCAATGTAGGCTTGATTGTGGGGTATTTGAGTCAGATGTTCGCTGAGGAAAGTGATGGATTCATCAAGGATTTGTTTGCAGATTTTTTGAGTAGAAGGGTAGTGAATTCTAGATAACATTTCAAGGCAGGGTTTTCAATTGGATCTAAGATGAGACCTGGTCTGGGACTCCTGCATATATTTTTACTGGATATGATCTGGATCGGGTCCTCAGGCCCCACTTAGAGGGTGTTTGGCAGACCTTATAAGCTCTTCAAAACATCTTATTTATAAGCTTTTTAAGTTAGTTTGGTAAATTTTTCCTGAAAGAGCTTATAAGATCCTAAGAAAAGTTGTTTAGGAGTTTATAAGTTGTTTTTAAAGGACATCTCACCTTTTCTTCAAAGAAGTATCTTATTTCAACAACCTTCTTTAATTTTGACTATTTCAATTACAAAACTGTCATTGCTAAAATCTTAAAAGCTTCAACACCTTATTTTATCCAAACACTTCAACAAGTTCATTTTTTAAAATAAGATCAAACATCTCATAAGCTCTAAAAACATGTTATAAAAACATGTTATAAGATGTAGGAGCTTATAAGAACTTTTTAAATAAGTTTAGCCAAACACCCTCTTTTTGGTTCTATGTTGGGTACCTAGGATTCACTATAGGCAGTGTCTGGGTTACCCAGCATATTTACAGCCTAACATTAGAAACAAGCATGCAAGCACCTATCAAACTAATTCAAAGAGAGACTTCAGACTAGGCAAGAACATCGATTCGAACCAAGCTTTACAACCTACCTCCTTGTCTTTATCACCAGCAACAACAGCTCCACTTGAGTCATAAGCTTCAAACTTCTGCCAAGAGATTAAGAACACAATAAAAACCTTTAGGCACCTAATAGTCCAAAAGAAAAAGTAAACTGATCAATGCTGAGGGATTAGATTATCCCCATCTAGAATTTTAGCCACAACTCCCACCCCCTCCCCTCCAAAAAAATTTATAATAAATCACTTTAATTAAAGGCATGAGGCATCTTCTCTCTTTCCAAACCCAACAAAAAACAACCAGCAAAAAGTAAAACTTCAAAAAGAAGTAAACTCCATAATAGATATCCAAAACCAGCAGAACTGATATAATAAAGTAGACAAGGAAACTCTAAGAAATAAAACACATCAAGCTAAGAAAAGATAGCACATGTAAATGCAACATCATGCTGACAAGAGAATAAGAGATAAAATTTAAAAAATAAAATGATATAGGCCCCTCCTCACTCTGGCAACCGGCAAGAGATAAACAAAATCCTATATGTCTGTCTCTCTCCTCCACATTAAAACCTAGTTTACTTGCAAGCTTGCATTTACCTAAAATTATAAAAAAATGTCTTGAAATGATGCAACAAAAGATTTGTTCCAGTTGGAGAAACATTCAAATTGAATTACAGAAATGGGAAACAGAACCACAAAAATTATCTAAAGGAAAAATAAAACATAATGGTCTATGCACCTTCACCTATATGAAATCTGCAGGTAAAAATAATCAAATTTCATTGTGTTTCAGCTATTATTAGTTAAACACAACTTAAAGTAACTTTTAAGTTTTAACAAATCAAATAATTAACTTTAATTTTATTATTCAATTAGTCAAATAATTAATAATTGAATGATTCTTGCACAAACAAAAAAAAGTAACTTGTCATTTTTACAGCTATTTACCTAATTAAATAATTATTTTTTTGAATTTTCAACAAATCAAATAACCAATAATTAATACCTGTAAAAAAATTCTCAGCTATTATGTAAGAATCAATTAAAGGAACTAAATAGAATAAGAACTGTAATATTTTTTTTTTCAGATTTCCCATTTAATTATTTTTCTTTTCCATTTTCCCGATTCTTCAAACACCCCATGCACCCACCCATTTCCCCCAAACCCCATCCCGCCACCGAACTCCACACATCCTATTACGGCCTTACCCAACACTCAATTGACCCTAATGTGTGTATATATGAATGTCTTAGTGTATGAATATATATGTGTATGTATTGTAAGTGTGCACGTGCGTGTGCGCTCACGTGTGTGTCGATAGATAGACAAAAGAAAGAAAAAGAGAGATTTTAGAGAGAAAAGATGCAACAACACTCAGAAACAACAATTGGAAAATAACAACTTCTTCAATGAGATTATATTTGCTGTGAGTGTCTCTTTTATTTATAAATTAGGGATAATTACAAAAAGCCCCTAAGGTTTGGACAAATTACAAAAAAGATGTTTTTGAAAATTACAAAAACCCTTGAGGTTTGATCATGTCATAAATTTAAGGGGGTAACTGCAATATTTTGATGAACGTATTTTTGCATATGAAGGGGAAAATGTAAAAAGGATCAAAACTTAAAGAGGGTTTTTGTAATTTCCAAAAATCTCTGGGTTTTTTTTTGTAATTAGACCGAACCTAAGTTCTTATTTTCCTTTTTTTTTTGTAATTATCCCTATAAATTATGTTGTGATTAGATTTGATAGATTCCAATTTTTAATATGACATAAAAAAGTCAGTAGGATGGAATTTTCAAAGCTCAGTATTCCATCACTAGGGTGGGTTCGTTTGAGTTCACATACTTGATGTAAACTATGTAAATGGACCTGCTTTCCATTTAGTAATTTCTTATCGGTTATTCCTTATCAAAAGAAAGGAGACCAAACTAATAGTTCCAGCTGCTAAGGCCATTCAAAAATCTTAACCGTCTACAATTTACCAAGTTCAAGGATATTTAGGCCTTGTAACTTGTAAGTTCCCAGTTCTGAAACCCATTTTCTCATATGGATACTGTTGAGATATTGTAAAATATATAATGAGTGCTTTATCTTTAGGGTAGTGCCCTATCTTTGGGGTTTAGTGCCCTATCTTTGGGGTTTATGTTTTCTTCTTTTTTCCTTAATTCATGGGCTGATTAGGTAGTCTTTAGCCTATATAATGTATGCATTCCTTCATGTTTTATACAAGAAATACATTCAGTTTCATATAGTATCATAGAGCAAGGTTCACAAACCCTAGTTCTTTTTTTTTTAAGGAACATTATACTGTTCACATCAGGACTATTCACCAGAACACTGTTCACTTCCGACACCACTGTTCACTAGAATAATTGTTCACTGTTTCGCTTCCAATATCGCCGTTCACTTCCGTAATTATTGTTCACTCTCGATATCACTGTTCACGCCGAGGATACTGTTCAGTTCGAAAAAAAAATATTCTGACGGAAATCACTATTCACACCGGAAAACATTGTTCACATATGGTTATTTAAGTCATAATGTCTGATTCTTCTTTCAAAACAACGAGTCTAGTCTCGCACGCCTTTCAAGGGTCCACAACCATTACAACCGACATATTGAATGGTAAGAATTTCTTGAAATCTGATTGTGAGTTTACTTTATCTCCCAGCAATTATAAAGAGTATTTACGGCTGAAGGCAGCTCAACAACCAACCTCTTCAGCCACTATAGCTCATACTGGTAATTCTACGGTTTGTCTCTCTGACTCTACACCTATGGGATGGGTTTTGGATTCTAGTGCTTCTGATCATGTGACTGGTAATTCCTCCATTTTCTCAGAAATATCACAAACCAAATTTTCCCATTATATTCTTTTGCGGATGGAGTGCAAAATCCGGGCACGAGTTGGGCGGGTTTCACCAACTCCTCAATTCCATTGAGTTCATCTTATTGTTCCTAATTGTTTTTTTAATTTGATATCCATAAGTAAATTAACTCGTTCCTTAAATTGCACCATAACTTTCACTTCTAATTCTTTTTTGATACAAGATCGGTGCAGGCGGATAATTGGCTCGAGAATCCAATCTCGTGGTCTTTACTACATTCAACCAACAATTTCCACTCTATGTGCCGATCTGCATCCCCGATCTTCTTCACTGTCGTTTGGGTCATCCGAGTCTCCGCCAAGTTAAAAACAATGGTACTAGTCTTTCTGAGTTTTCACGTTAAGTCTTTAAATTGTGAGTCTTGTCGAAACATGTTCGAGCCTCTTTTTCTAATCGTATTAATAACGAGCTTCATCTCTCTTTGATATTGTTCATTCGATGTTTGGGGTCCGAGTCGGTACCGTCTATCTTGGTTTCGTTATTATGTGACTTTCATTGATGATTTCTCCTGTACTTGGGTATTACTAATGAAAGATCGCTCGAGTTGTTTGGTATTTTTGAAACTTTTGCCTCGTAAATTAAGACTAATTTGGTAAAATGAAATCGTGTCTTTGCGTAGTGATAATGCAAAAGAATATTTCTCTCGACCGCTTCAATTCCTTTACACGCTTCAACGGAATTATACATCAATCCATTTGCCCCCATACACCTCAACAAAATGGGGTAGCTGATCGAAAGCATAGACACATTGTTGACACATCTCGCACCTTGTTGATATATGCCAATGCACCTTTAAAGTTGACTGCCACTTATTTAATAAATCGAATGCCATACTCTGTGTTGAATGGTCAGGTTCCCTACTCTGTTTTGCACCCTACAACCCCTTTATATGTTGTTCCCCCTCGTATTTTTGGTTGTACTTGTTTTGTTCATGATCTATCTCCTAGCCGTGATAAATTGTCTGCTCGATCTATCAAGTGAATTTTTCTTGGTTACTCCCGTTCTCAGAAGGGTTACCGCTGCTACTCTTCTCCAACAAACCGTTTCTACATTTCCGTTGATGTTACTTTCTTTGAGGACATATCATACTTTGCCGAAACTACTATCCCTTCTCATGACTTGGATTAGGTTTTGCCTATACCCTACTTAGAGTTTCTTCGATCAGTTCCTGAGCCTTCTGTTTCCCCTGCATTGCCAGATGCTCCATCTTCTCCACAATCTCCACCACCTATAAATCGATTTGGCATTACTTATGAAAGACGGTCCGAGCCACGAGCTTCAGATCCTGTTCCGGAGATCTCTCTCCCTGCACCCGATCCACCTTTTCACCTGATTTGCCTATTGCCATCCACAAAGGTATACGCTCTACCCGTAACCCTTATCCTATCTATAATTTTATGTCCTACCATCGTTTGTCTCCCACATGTGTTTTTGTTTCTACATTCTCTTCTATTTCTATTCCTAAGACAGTTTCCGAAGCACTATCCCATCCCGGATGGATACAGGCCATGATTGATGAAATGTCAGCCTTGGATTGCAACCATACTTGGCAGCTTGTTCCCCTTCCTTCTGGAAAATTTGTTGTTGGTTGCCGTTGGATGTTTAATGTTAAGATCGGCCCTGATGGACAAGTCGATCGCTTGAAAGCTCGCTTGGTAGCGAGGATACACATGCTCATGGTCGGGATTATAGTGATATTTTTTCTCCCGGTTGCAAAGATGTCCTCGCTTCATTTATTCCTCGCTATGGGCCGCTTTGAAACATCGGCCTCTCTTTTCGATTGGACATCAAGAATGCCTTTTTGCACGGTAACTTGGAAGAGATTTATATGGAGCAACCTCCTGGGTTTGTTTCTCGGGAGTCCGGTTTTGGTATGCAAGTTACTGAAGTCTTTATATGGTTTGAAACAATCACCTCGGGCTTGGTTTGGCCGATTCAAGAAAGTTCTTCAACAATTTGGCATGATCCGGCGAAGGAGATCATTCTGCTTTTTCGATGCTCCTCAAAGAAATAGATATATATACCTCAGGGTCTATGTTGATGACATTGTAATTACTGGCGATGATTGTGAAGGTATCAAAGCGTTAAAACAACACTTATTTCAAAATTTTCAAACTAAGGACTGGTCCTCTTCGTTATTTTCTTGGGATTGAAGTAGCTCAATCAAAGTCGTGTTGCTATCTCTCAAAGAAAATATGCTCTTGATATTCTAGAAGAAACGGGTCTTACAGATTGTAAACCAATTTACTACTCTAACGGACCCTAATGTAAAGCTCCTTCCTAATCGTGAGCTCTATCCCGATCCAGGAAGATCACCGGGCGCTAGTTGGAAAGCTAAATTATCTCACCATGACTGCACTGGACATATCTTTCCCAATAAAGTATAGTAAGTCGATTCTTCAACTCTCCTCGTGAAAGTCATTGAATGCGCTTATTCGAATTGTCAAGTACATTAAAGGGTCACCTGGGAAAGGACTTGAGGCCACACTAATATCATTGGGTATTCGAGATCGATTGGCGAGAGATGAGAATGATCGAAGATCTACTTAGCATCAGATATTCATAGGAGGAAACATGATTTCATGGAAAAGTAAGAAACAGACTATTGTTGCTCGATCAAGTACAGAGGCCGAGTATCGGGCTATGGCTCATGCAATATGTGAGCTTTTGTGGCTCAAACATTTCTTGCAAGAATTACATTTCTGTGATGTTGGTCCTATGGAGCTCGTGTGTGATAATCAGTAGCTTTGCACCTCTCCTCCAATCCAGTTTTTCACGAGAGGACGAAACATATAGAAGTCGATTGTCATTTCCTTAGAGAAAAGATTCTCTCTAGAATCATCAAGACCTCCTTTGTTAACTCTAGAGATCAACTTGCTGATATTTTAACTAAATCTCTACGTGGCCCTCGAATAACTTATATATGTGACAAGATGGATGCATATGATGTATATGCTCCACCTTGAGGGGGAGTGTTGAGATAATGTAAAATATATAATGAGTGCTTTATCTTTAGGGTAGTGCCTATCTTTTGGGGTTTATGTTTTCTTCTTTTTCCTTAATTCACGGGTCGATTAGGTAGTCTTTGCTTTATATAATGTATGCATTCCTTCATGTTTTATACAAGAATACATTCAATTTCATAGATACTTTTTATTGAAAATCAAATCATGTTTGTTTGACTTTTCTTTTATTTAGAAAAAAACTCCTTTTCCAACAAAACATAACATCCCTAAACAAATATTTTCCAATTTCCTAACGCGTCACTTGCCAATCACTACATAATTTTATTTCAATGACACACCACCACTACCAACTCGTAATATATTACTATTTTCAAACTACGTCATTCAAATGGGACTCACCACCTAAAAAAGAATAAAATATCATATTACCACTATCAAGTTCATCTAACTAATAGATTACGATTTTCAAACTACATCGCCAATACGATTCACCACCTTTCAAATCATCCTACTAAATTATTATAACCAAATTATATAATCATAGAGGGCCCAACTATAACCAAGTTCCCAAATTATTATATGCACAAAATTTTGAAAATGAAACTATAAAATAAAAAAAGATTAAAAAAACATTATTTCAATTCATGACATTGTGTTTACAATTCCCTCAAAACTACTTAAACAAATATATTGTCATCTCCAAACCTATCTAAAATGTCAACTTCATTCATTCATACAGATACTTCTCTCACGAAAAACAAAGTCTCAATAGAAATGCTAAAATGAGAACTCTCGAAACACAACCATATAAGGCATTTGGGTATTAATTACGAAAAGTATATATAATGAGATTAGAGAAATATTTGAATATCTATTCAATCTGCGAAGATTGGTCAGCTCTAAACAAGCAAGCAGTGTTATTAGAGGCGAGAGGCGCACCGAGGCGCAAAGGGTCCGGCGCGCTGAGGCGAGCAGGCGCGCCTCTTGAACATAAGGCGTCAAAAATAAAAAATAAATATAAACAAGAATTTAAGCTATTCAATTCAAAAAAAGAGAAGAAAATTAAATTAACACAAGCTGAAACTAAGGAAACACTGAAATTTAATTAGTAAATCAATGAAAATGAGGGAAGGAAAAAAAAAAGGACTTTCCGATGGCGAAAGGTGGCGCCCGACGGCAAGAAGCGGCAGGCAAAAGTGCTGGAGCGCAGAATCTTGGAGAAGCAGGGGCTTTCATTTTTCTTTTCTCAAATGAAACCCTAGTTTTCTTTATTTTTGAGTTTTCTAGGTTATTTTCAATGTTAAAGTGCATGTTGTTATACCAAAGTTAAAAGTTTTCTGAAATGTTATTAAACTAGCAACTTTATAAAAAAAAACACCCCAAAAAAAGAATTGTGCAGGAGGCGCGCCTGAAGCGCACCTCGACAGTGCCAGAGGCGCACCGAGGCGCGCGCCTCCGAAACATGCATCGCCTCGGAATTCCAGAGGCATTTTTCTGTGAGCCTCATGCGAGGCGCGCCTCTAACAACTATGCAAGCAAGTCATCAAGCATATATGAGATTGACATCGCATAGTTGACAAACAAACAAGCTAAACAGAATTCCAACCCATAGTCCAATTTACCTGTTTACTAAGAAATTCAAGTGTAAGTTGTACGAACACTTTATTGAGGTCGTTTCGATCTACACCAATCTGCAAAAGATAGAAAATTTATGAATATCTTATGAACAGAGAAGGATCATTCATTGCGCAAACTCGACAATATAAGTCAGAATGTCATGAATAAATTCATGCAGTTGAACGAACATTAATCCATTGGGCCAAGTTGGAATGAAAATGAACCTCAACAGTGGCACTTAGACAGCCAATTAACAATTTAACACAAACTTTTGTTAAATGAGAAGATATTGGTTGAATACAATATCAGTCCTCAACCTTCTCCCACAAGGCAATAAGAAAAAAGGATAGCTCAACGGCACTCATGCTGCAGAATCTTCACAGAAAATAAAATCCCGGCTCTCCACCATTCATCCCCAAATGATACACAGATACCCACAGGGACACCGGACAATGCACAAGTAACTAAATTACTCCAAACATGAAGGGGGAAAACAAATTGTGAAAATAAATTAAAATCACACGTACAGAACAGAAGTAAACCAAAAAGGTCAAAAGAAATCGTTATTGGGAAAGAACATAAAGATGTAAACTGCAAAGACATCAATCAGTGAACTTTATTTCGAAAGTCCTCACAGGAAACCAGCCTAAAAGTGGGTCATCAGCTAGAGTTTTCAGGCATAACTTACACCAGAAAGATGCATGGAATTACAATCCCAGATACAGGGAATGGAACCTCAAATTCTGCTCTTTGAAATATATATTATGAAAAAACAACTAGCTATCCAAGGAAGCAAAGTACTTTGTCTTATTTCATCTTTTACAGATACTTGCCAGTCGAGCTCGCAGAGTTCGTATTTTGACGATTGGCATCACCAGTTCCCAGTAAACATGACTCCAAACTGTCTCTCTATGCTTGATTTCATTCTTGATAGCCTGTTACAAAGAGTCGATTAGCTATCAAAGTGGTGGATTAGTTTTGATTACAAATGAATTTTAGTGTGCAAAAGTATTTGCAGACAGTTAGCCTACAACTCACACAAAATATATTTTACGCGGTAGCAGTTACAGAAAAGTACTAAAGTATGTGAAGACCTACAGAATACATGTTCTCTGTAACTGATTTCCTCAATAATCCTTTGTCTCCATTGGCTATTTGGGCATTAATCTGAACAGATACGGAGAGAACAAATGAGAAACTGGAACGGAAGAACATGATCATGAACTATTATTATTTAGATTAAAAATGGTAAGAGCGGACCTCTTTGTACAAATCAACAGCTTCTTCATAGAACTTCTTTTTCGAATATCCAGATTTCCTCAATTTTGATATTGCATAAGCACTTTTAGCTACATATACAGTCATAGCATAAGAAACATAATAAACAAATAAAAGTTAGGTCTTTATCTGCAGCACATGTACACAGGAATAGAGCAGGTAAGCTAAAAGCATTTGATATTTTCATTTTCTAGCTTTCAAAATAAATTTTCAAAGGAAAAGTAAATCATATCACATGGTTTCCAGATTTTTATTTTTTGATTTTCCATGAAACAGTTACAAAATGAGATTTGCAGTGGGTCCTTGCATCAGGAATGTGTTGGAAGTTGAAAATGATGGTTGGATGAAGAATGTCAAACATATATTACTACTTTACTGATTAAGTCAGATTATATGACACACTAACTGTACCATGCACTCTGATAAAATTAAAATCTACCTAACCAGATGGCAAGGCTGCTCTTACTCATTTTGCTTTTCTTCTTTGTTCTTTACAAATAAAAGAAATAGCTAAAAGAAAATTCCTCCAAGGGTCCCCCCCCCCAATTCCTATCACTGTTTTCAATCATGAGTTTTTTCCCTTCATTTTGCCTCCTTCCCGCCATCTTTGTGATGTTGCCTTTCCATGCCCATCTCCCACCTGGAGACGGGACATCAATAATGCCATCACAGCCATCAATTTATTTCCTGGTTCCAAATTCTCCAACATCACCAGCCACTCATGAGACTCATTCATACCCCTTTCCCTGCCACCAAGTTCTTGCCCCAGCCACCAATGCTCGTGTGGATGCCATTCCAACCATGGAAGCCCACAATGTTTCCCAATATTGCGGTCACCTACCCTTTTCATCACCTCATGCCACCGCTGCCAGCCCTGCTACTGTTGATTCCACATCGGCAATTGTTTATTTAAAATGCTTACATTTGATATCATATTTATCAAAGAATCGGTCTATATGATTTTGCAAAGAAATATCATAAGGTCCTTTGTTCTGTAGTTGAGTATAATTGAAAATGGTGTTTTCGTAGGAATAGAAAATGGTGTTTTCCAAATTTGGTAATTTGATGATGGGTACGTTGGTGGAATGTGAATGATGCCAGAAACAAACAAAAACCCAGAAACGACTTTTTGGCTCTTTTGAAGAAAGAGCAAATTTCTAGAAACATTTTCCATAAAATCAAAAAGGTGGAGAGTTACTGTAACCAAGGTATCCAACAATTCTGGACCAGCAAAAAGGATAAACTTCTATGAAGTTTTCATTTTCAAAAGTGCAACCAAAAACCAATAAAACTTTAAGGTAGCAGAAAAAAGAAAATTAGTGATATATTGTCAAAGCTGAATATTAAACTTCATTTTTACATCGCACTCTAAATGATCAACCATTCCAGCTCATGAATAAAAATAAACATGTGCATCTGGCATACCTCTAGAATGATATCTTCTTTTGTTCTTTTCCAACCAGATCTAGTAAACCATCTGGTACCAACATAATAAGTTAGCAACGGCGAAGATTGCCGGAAATTAGTCTCAAAAAGAAAAAGTAATGCATATGCACATTAGTTTGTCTGTGTCAAACAACTATATCATGAAGAAAGAAGGCAATATATCAATTTAAGTAAATGCAAGTCATATTCAAGTGCATCTATATCCAGTTTAGCAGAACTGAAGTTGTATTACCTATATGTCCCCAGGTATAAGCCTCTCCCTACCCCTCATCCCCTCCTAAAAAAAAGAGAAATAAAACAAAATAGAGAAATTAAAAAAAAAAAGGAAAGAAGAAAAAGAAAGAAAGAAAAGGCTACGGCATCTGAACCATAATGTCACACGTATATATGAAGATTAAATCTTTAACATCAGCACAATGCTGCACCCTGGCAACTGTCCAAGTTCATCATTCACAACCCAGTTCACCACTTGAGCATTCTGGGTATACAAAAATAACAATTCAAGTAGCAAACGCACATTTAGGAGTTTCAGCTCCGACCAGCTTCTGGGTGTATCAATTCATGAAATAAACTCAATCACAAAAATAAGCTACAGTAGCAAATGACATATTACCCCACCTTTAACATCGATTAAACCGCGAACCCGATATCTTTCAGGTAGATGGTCCTGTATAGCCTTTATTTCACAAAGCATGTTTTACAAGATAGCAAAATTGACATACAAACGACACTTTTGTAATATGCAATAACTACTAATCGACAAAGACAGATAATTTATTTGATGATCCAGTTGAATATCACATATTCACATGGCAATCCCTGACATTGCAGGAATGAATAGTAGTTTGACCATAATCGTGTAATAGATTGTTCAAGTATTCGGTAACTTTCTATGTGCTACGACAAGATGATCTTCAACATACTCTCAAATGCCACTGTAATAATAATCCTTCTCACCTATACCAGAAAGAGATTGGTTCACGGGATGAATATGGCTCGTACACAAACCCAGGACTTGTCATTGACACTTTAAGAGACCCCTGCATGCATGAAAACTTAAGAATGTATCCATTTTATTGTGTAACATGCACTTCATAGACAGACAATTATTCATGCTCACACATATAATAGCCAAGTAACTCAAGGAATTTGGAAATAAGTTACATATTTAGTGAAGTTAACCACTAATATGGCATCTTCATTTGATGTGTATCTAGTGCAAATGAAAACTAACATATGAAAGCTAGAGTTGGAAAAAAACGTCATACAAATATTCTAAACAATCTTCAATAAAAGATTCTAATAATAGCATACATTACTTTCCTAGCCATCTATTCAAACTTTACCGGTTACATATCATTATTTTCCTAGTTCGATGTGTGACATTGTGACAAGCTGTGAAAAGTAGAAACCTTACTAATACAACCATTAAAACAAACAGTTCACACCTCGGTGTCTAACTGCAAAGTTCCAAAAGAGCATCTCAAATTCCAATTGGACATTGTGTAAATATTTCATCGTCCTAAACCCATCAATATACATTGAAAAGTTCGAGAGGCAGATCAAGAAGCCTAGGCCCTAGCTTCAAGGTCAAGAGACAATCCCTTTTTCTAAAGGAATGTGTCCTTGGCGATTTAGAGCCTTGTCATTATTTTGAAATTTTCATTAAAGTTCAGTATTTTCGTATTTCACAGATATCTAGCAAGTTTTAGTATTTCGCAGATATGTAGCAAATCTCACTCTTGAGACTGAAAATATGAGTAATTAAAAAGTCTTACTACTTGATGCATATTTTATTAGACAAAGGTGCACCTTAAGTGCAACTTTCGTCTGTAGGTTCAAGGCACACCAGAGGTGCACGCTCCAGCAGAGGCTTGCATATTAGTTTGAAAAAGGAGCCAGTAACTATTCTTGGGCCCAGGCACGTGCCTTTGATAACTGTGATAAGCTCATAGGGTTTTGTAGGATATGCCTCTATCGGGCACAGAAGGTGTTGTTTAACTAGTCAAGCCAAAGCTATTAACAGAATCCAGTGCGGAGCTTAGTGTTTTGTGCTGCATAATTATGAAGAGCCAAGGACACCAATTGAATATGGGCCCCAAGAAGATTAGGTTAATTTCAATATCATGTCCACATTTAGATTTTTTCAGAAGTGGACCAATTCCTGAATAATCAAATAAATATTTCAGTTCTCCATTGAATGCGGCTGCTATGATTCTTTCTCATTCTTCCTTCTATGCTTCTAAATTCCAGATTCATAATTTTTAAGACTTCAGGCATGGCATTTATCGTGCATAAAATGTCCAATCCCCAACCATCTTATGAGAAAGCTCTAAAACTAACATAACCATTTTGGAGAATAAATACCATACCATTTGTCGGGCTTGAGCTGGAGGATTTGCTTGCACGCTAAGCAACCTGACACAGCTGATGTTTGGTGACTTGGCCTCCTACAAAGCAACAAAAGGCAAATCATAAAATAAATTGAAATGACAATAAGAAGAGATCCTATAGTAAAATGTATGCATTTATGCAGAAAATGCACTCTTAACTTCGAAAAATGGATTCACTCATCTATGCAACATTTGTTTACTCTTGATTTAAGGAAAATGAAGAGACAAGGTGGTACCAATTTGAGCAGCCAGGAAGAAAGCTCCAAGGGTTGTTCAAGCCACGAACGGGAAGGCGTCAGAAATGGCAGAATCCGGCGTTGAGACTTGGAAAACCAAAACAAAGGGGGAAAAAGAAAAACGAAAGAAAAAAATAATATTAAAAGAAAAATGAAGAATCGCAGGGTAGAAACATGGAGGGACTACACTGGAGAGAGAGAGAGAGAGAGAGAGAGAGTACCTGTGCAATAGCTTTCGCCATGAAAGAGGTTAAAGGTTTTGGTAGGGTTTTGGGGAATTAGCAATGGTTTTGTTCGGGAAGGGATCTGTGGAAATGGGGTTTTTTTTTTTTTTTTTTTTGAGGAAGAAATGGGGGGTTTTAGGTTGTGCTTGGTTCTGAAAAGTTTTCCAAAATTTTTATTTTGGAGTGAAAATTTTTTAGGATGTGTAATTATTTGAGAAGAAAATAAAAAATTTTAAAGAAAATGTCATTTTTCTCTAAAATTAACTTATTTTTTTTTTTTTTTTACATTTCTCAATACCTAATTATACTATTTATTTCTCAATCGTCTCCTTATTTATATAAAGAATTCCGATAATTTCTTTAATTTATCACTATTTTTATTAATTTTCTCTTAATCTTGTTAACAAAAGGTATAAAATGAGATCCATATTGCCTATTTTTGGATAATTTTTTATTTTTTTTCTAATTTTCTTACATTATATTTTACACTATTACTTCCACAAAATTTTCCACAAACAATCAACATCTCCAAAATATTTTCTATCATATCAACATAATCATCATTTTTTCTCAACACATCCAACTTTCATTTTAAAAAAAAAAAACCACCACTATTCTCTCGTAAAAATAAAAATGAATGGAATAAAAGATCTGTTACCAATCACAAAGAAATTTTTGACCCAAGCCAATGTTTTTTTTCCTTTGACCAAATTATGTCTTTAAAAAAAAGAACAAAAGCTTCTATTTTCTATTTTTCAATTGTACCTTTTAGAGTTCAGCCTTTGGCCCTTTGACCAGTTGTTTGGAAAAAAACAACTACAATCTTGTAAAATGACTCTAGTAGTTTTTGAAAATTTGTTTAGGCTCGTATTGTCTTATAGGGTCGTTTTACAAGACCGTAGTCATTTTTGTAATACAACTAGTTATTTTGAGAATATTGTGGTCATTCTTTCGAAATGACTAGAGTCATTTTACAAGACTGTAGTCGTTTTCATAACTTATAATTAGTTCAAATTAATTTGCATTATTATGGAACGAGATACTATCAATTATAAAAATAATATACTATATTTTACAGTATAATTATGTGATTTAGAATAATGTTGAGGATCAAACTCTAACATTACAATGAATAAAAGAATGAACATTGCAATTCATTGTGCTCTATTAACAACATTCAGGTGTACTATAGTTTAGATTTCTAAATATTCGACTTATAATAATTTATATATTGTAATATAAGGTGAGAATTAAACTTCCAACATTATATGAATTGAGAGAAAAATTTCTTTACTAAGTATTTGCTTAATAGATTTGAATAAATTAAATCATAATCACAACATTTTAAGTTCTATTGGACTTAATTTCAAGCTATTTCGTCAAAAAAGGGGCGGAGCCACATGGTGGCTGCAAAGGGGGACCCCGCCCCCAACTTTTCATTCTTTTTATTTTAGTACCTATATTTTTATTATTTAGTAT
This sequence comes from Rehmannia glutinosa, assembly GCA_016081115.2. Lineage (NCBI taxonomy): Eukaryota > Viridiplantae > Streptophyta > Magnoliopsida > Lamiales > Orobanchaceae > Rehmannia > Rehmannia glutinosa. Next base: position 286,620 of record JABTTQ020000330.1, on the reverse strand, counting down.
TTTGGCCCCCTCAAAATTTTGTTAGATAAAAATTATTATATGAATTTTAGTAAGTTAAATTGGAGATTATGTATCTTATTTTAACTTATTATCATCTTAAAATTATATTTTCTATTCCTTGAATTTTACTAATGAATATTAATATATTCTTTTGATACAAATGTAATATATATAAACTTTATTATCTTGTATATATACACAAATGTCATCTTTTATTTTTTACTCTTGGCTAGAGGCGTCAATTTCTGACACGATGCGATAACCCGACACGAACTTAACACGAATTTAATATTTTTTAATATTTAATGTATTTTTTATTTGTAATTTTAATTTTTTTCTCCAATTTTTTTTTCGTGTCAACTTTAAATTATATAGGTTTTTCGTGTCGTGTTGGGTTATCCGCGTCATAAACGGGTCGTGTTTGTGTCGTGTATCTTGACATGAATAATTAAACGGGTCGTGTTCAGGTCCGTGTCAGACCTACAAAATCTGTGTCAGAACACGACCCGCGAACACAAAACATGACAAAATTGACACCCTTACTCTCGGCCCCCCTCTTACCAGTTGTCCTGGTCCGCCCCTGGCCAAAAGTGTTTTGAAAAACGAACATACAATACAAAGAGAGATGCATATTTACAAAAAAACTAGAATTGTTTTACAATACTACAATCGTTTTTGTAAAATGACTTTAGTTGTTTTGAAAGACTATAGTCGTTCTTTCAAAACGACTATAGGTATTTTACAAGATCAGAGTCGCTTCTTTCAAAACAACTAGAGTTATTTTTACAAGATCGTAGTCGTTTTTCAATAAAATTATTTTGCATAATTATCCGAACAACATACTATCAAGTATAAAATTTATATAATGTATTTTACATTTTAAATATCCGACTTACAATAATGTTGAGAATTAAACTCTAACATTACAACGAATAAGAGAATTACAATGAATAAAATGATGGACATTATACAACTCATCGTGATATGCTAACAATATCAAAGTTTACTATATTTTAGATTTTAAGTATCGACGCATAATAATGTATAATGCGATAAAAAGTGAGAATTAAACTCTTAAATTATATGAATTGGGGAGATGAGGTTCATTATTAAGTATTCAATTGATTGATTTGAATAAACTAAATCATAACTATAATGTTTAAGTCATGTTAGACTTGATTCCAAACTATTTCATCAAAAAATGTATAAAAAACGAACATACAAGAAATACAAATTTAAATTATCTTCTTCTTGTGGATGCTCAACTAGATCTTTGCTCATATGGGGTTACACAAATGGGATAATAAAATTATTTTTTCGTTGAGAGATAACAACCATTGTACTTGTTTAAATGAAAGTTGTCTGCTTCTTGGAGGAATAAATCTCATATCAATTTCATGTGAAGATGAATTGAGTTTTGCAAATATTTAACACTTCACGATATAGACCGTTATATGAAATATCTTAGGACATTGGAATTTTGTATACTATTTTCTCACTTCCACCTTGTTTCAATATCCATTTTGTTTCGTCGTTATTAATAAAATCTCAAAAATAAAATATATTAGTCCATGTTGTTGAGTCCATGTTTGTAATTTAAATAATAAGATTTTAGAAAGTTGGCAAATAAATTGAATGTAATAGTTTCTATGATTGCTTTTAGATGATTGAACGACTACATTCATTTAAAATGACTATAGTCGTTTTGACGCGATTAAATATGGTATGGACATTACAGAAATTTTAAGTGGAAGGATAGTTTAGACATTATACGTCAAAAGAGGCCTCAAAAGGTTATTTCAAGTGAGTTAGGTCTTAAAAGGTTTTGATAGGCTTGACTGGTCCTTTTTTTACAATACCCCGGAATGGATCCTCTCCAATTAGGATGTTTGTGAATTTTGCGAAACTTTAGGAAGTTGTAAGTCACAACCTGAAACTCATTTCATGTCAAGCCTACTTAATCGGGCTTGAATAGAGGAGTGCAATCTCCTCCAATCATGCCATTAGTATTTTATTAGAAATTGATTTGTCGAAATTTTTAACAAATTATGATGTCTTTTTACTTTAAAAATTTATTTCAGAGACGACACCATTTCCAATCTGGCATGTTGTGACTTGTGATAAATTATCACTAATAATTCATTATTCGCCAAAATCATATTACAAGAGTGAACAAATCCAGGGACGGATCCTCTCCATTTAGGATATTTGTGAATTTCGTAAATTTCGATTAATTTGTGCCATCCATTCGGCCAACGGCCACAAAGTGTGTGACGTCTTCCTCCAGAAATCAGCCCACATTTCTAATTAAATAATAATAATAATATATAACATAAATAAAAACCTTCTTAGAAAATTATTGAGAAAAGTTGAGAAATACACAAGTGAGTGCACTTGTCGCTTGTGCTGACCGACATAAACCAACTCGGGTGAATGTTGGAACAAGCATAATGTAGCTTGACGAGAGTAAAAGCTTAAACAAGAACTCTAAACTAATCCATAAAGTGATAAGGCGTGTCACCTTATTGAATGAGGCAATTAAGTATCAGCAAATATTAAGTGCACTTACGAGATTGGTAACTTCGCTCGTAATTGTACTGAGATGAAGTTTGACTATATAATTACTCTCTTATTTTTTCACTAATATTTTCAAATCTCTCATTGGGTGGATTGTAGATATTGGTTGACTTAGCATGTGGTTTTGAGATTGAGCAAATATGTATGACTATTATCGAGTTGTGCAGCTATAAAGTACACAAGAGGGGGCTAAAGAGAGTCACCTCAAGCTCAACAGTTGGTGTGAGCAACTTAATGTGTCGATGTAGTCTTATCCGTATAAATGCACTTGTATACTATTTGTTAAGTGAAAAGACTTATCTATCTTCTTTTATGCGATGCGATTGGCTTTAGATAGTATTTCTTTTAGATCTTCTAATGATATCGTGGCACGTGAGGTTAGGAGGACGACTGTATTAGCTCGATGAGGCTTTATTGTCTAACTCGTTAAGGTCAATCTCCCTCTGCATAGTTCTTCCAGCGGGATAAGCTTGCTGGAAGAATGAAAGATGACTATTTTTTCCTTTAAAGCTAAGTCAACTAAATTGAGTGCATACTAATGAGTGTGAGGCACAAAATTAACGCATTATATTTTTTTTTCATTGCTATTTATGCTATAAGTTAGTACATTATCACTCTCATCAGTTAGAATCGCCAAGTTGCTTTGAGTGATTCTTAACAGATGGAGATGTGCTAATAGGGAGCGGGAATAATATGTCTAATTAGTTTGGACACACATTTGAAGGAAATAAAGTTGCAAGCTGAATGACGGTTCTTAACACTTTGCAACTATATGAGTTTGCGAAGAAGGGACAATCACTTCAAAATTGTTATATTTATGATGTCGCAAATTGATTTGTATATCCTGTTGCTGCCTACATCATAAAATATGTGTCTCCAAATGATTCTTTAACCTTATATGAGCTTTAGTTTGATAACAAGCCCAAATTAGTGGGCTTGCCCATTAAGTTCGAGAATATGTATTCTCATGTGGAGAATCAAGTCGTACGATTTAGGTTTCCCCTCAAAGGGATTTCTTGAACATATGTGAAGTTTAAATAGATCTAAAACTATGCGAATTACAAGATCCTTGGAAGGCGTTTGTTTCTCTAGTGAGGATGTTGTCTTTTATACTCATCTAGTAATCGCTGGGATAGTGGGAGCGACACTAAGTCAGTAGGAGCTAGTGTCTCACACGCAAAGAATTCTAAAATTCCACGAGTAAAAGTAGTGAATATGAAATATTCCCCATCATCTATATGAGATTGAGTGGGTATCCTTCACAATTACTTTTGTTGATGTTGATGAGTCGACATAATATGTGACTTCACTTGATGCCTTAAGTGGATAGTTGTTGCAAAGGAAAACATGAGTCGAATGACTAAGAATAAAGTCTAAGAGCTTGTTAATCTTCTGTCTAGATGCAAGACCATTTGAAATATGTGGTTTCGGAAGGTCAAGTGTAGATGGGTTGATTAACACATGTGTAGCTCGACTGATGATGAAATATTTACGCCTGTTAGAATAGCGTAATTTTTTTAGATGTTCTCCCTAAGTGGTGAGATTGCCTCAATTTGCCTGATATGTTATCTATTATTACCACTTTCGTCTAGGTTTGTCTTGGATGATTGATGTTGACATAGTTCAGTGAAAGTTAAATAAGAAGATCTATGTGGATCACCTGATGAATTCAAGAAGTGGAGTAAGAGCGCATTGATTGATGAAAGCTCCATCCATGACTTGAGTCATCATCAATTTCATCGAGCTATCATTTGGTAGGCCTACGATGGCCAATTAATTCACTAAACATATGTAAGAGATGTATCTCATTGTATATGGCAAAACTGTGATGATTGGAAAGAATATGGAGTTATCGCCACTCATTATTGGCTGTCTTTACACCCCATGGTCAAAGATCATATTCTTAGTCAAGAAATGATATCTTCGGAAGAATAAAGGAAATGCTAATTAGTTTATGTAAGCACTGCCGAATGTTTGATGTGCGCTATGTGCGTACTCAACAAGTCTTCTACTTAGCAGTGAAATTGGTGAGTGGATATTTAAGTGATCCGTGCGCTATAGTAATGCCGACATGTGGATACTTAAATATCTTAATAGATTGGTCTATAATTTACTAGACGCAAATTTGGTATTGTGAAATAATGCGTGTTGTGCGCATATTCATGAGACATTTTGTTGCCTTTGTGATAGTAAAACCACTTTGGTGTATGCTTTGGGCGCCAAACATTGCTTGTAGACCAAACATACTTACTCGAGGCATTACTTCACTTAAGAGTTTTTGCGCATAGTTAATATTGTTTTCAGACATACTTCTACGAGCGGTGTGAGCGTTCATCGAGCCTTTGTTTGGAGATTTGCTCCAAAGGCATGTGAGTCATTATGGATGAAGTAGAATTGATCATGTGGCCTATGAAAACATATTGTGATTAATGAGATATCTTGGATTCTCATTATGTGTCTGATACTGAATTTGTGAGTTGTCACAAGGCTTTGATTGACCCTCTCATATGGGCAATTGCCCTGGCGCTAAGAGACGAGTATGATGAGACTTAAAAAGATTGTGTCGCATAAGGAGGTTTGTGAATGATCGCCTTCGCGCTAGAGAAGTGAGAAAGGTTAATAAGTGTAATTATCAATCGCCTTAACTAGAGGTTAAGATGAGATCCAAGTTGATCGATTATGAAGTATGTCCAAACTTCATAAAATCCCATTTGTAGCCGAATGTGCGAACTATTATATGACACTTTGAGAGTGACCATGAGTAGTACGCAGGTCGGGCGCTTGAATAGCGACTGGTCTAAGATTTGTATGATGTCTAGAGCGTGACATGCCTATATTGAGTCTCCATCATAACATGTATTCATACTACATGTGCTTTGAGGCGACCGCCTATGCGAAAGTGACTGAATGGGTTCCTGCTTCGTCACTGTATGAGCCCATATTATTTTCTTATACCCTTTGGGACTTTGGACTATGCCATGAGGTGTAAGTTTGATGACGTTACTTTAGCATGTATCCAATGGCCATGTGTGATTCGGTCTGTGGAGCATGTCTAGGAAAGCTGTCAAGACCAAGCAAATTGACATGAGGGCCCGAGAAAGAATTAAGTTGGTAACGCACTTATGTTCTATGATTCATAGCCCAGACGACTATGTCGAAATGTGTTTGACTAGTCATGAATATAGAAACATATTTGAGTGAGTCGAGCATGCTCTATTTATTTCATTGAGGGATCTAGAGATGCTTGACTTGGTGCGACCACTTGGTTTGGGGTACATATCGAGTTATTGAGTTGTAGGGTTATGTTAGTTTGTGGGATAATTTTTCATTTTTCGTACCTAAACTATACCTATTTTTTTGCTTTTAGTACCCATTGTTCCGATTTCATCAAAACTAGTACCCACTGTTTTTATTTTTAATCACTTCGAGTCCAATCCATTAAATGTCTGTTAAAAACTAGCAGATGACTTGTTGGCAAAATTGTTTTTTTGGTCCGTTAAGTTGGCTCGATTTCGCTTTTAGTCCTTTAATTTTTATGGGTTGCGTTTGGCAAACACTAACTTTTCTAAATCTGCACATTTAATCCGATTTCAAAATTTCGGGGATATCTTATCCCTAAAATCATGGACGAAGCCATGTGGGGGCCAAGGGGGGCACATGACCCCCCTCAAATTTTGAAAAAAAGTAGGGGTACTTTGGTAATTTCACATTTTAATTTTAAAAAAAAATAAATAGAAAAATGTGATAACAAAAAGGTCTTCAATTATTTTGCATTCCTCTTTCCTACTTTAATTTTTGAATCTTGTAAAATATGAGTCTTGATCATTTTTCCCTTTTCTTAAACTTTTGCACATTATATTAAGCTCTGTCATAAACATTAACTTGAATTTTTTCATTATTCTCTTGAGCCTCTATTTGTTCTTTTTGATATATTGATATGATTGTTGTTTGTTATTTATTGTTGAATATTAAGATGCGATTGAATTAATACAATGACTTAATCAAAACTTCTACTTATTTTAAATTTAATGTATTGTTTTTCATTTTTATATGTGGTAGTGGACAATTTTCCACTTATGTTTTGTAAAAATAAAAAATAGTCATATTTTCCGAAAAGATGTTTTTTATTCATTTTGACACGGTCATACCCTTCTTGTGTTTTCAGATGAGGTACTTAATTATATATCAAAAAACTGACGCGGTACATTTTCCCGTACCGAGTCATGGGCCGGTCCTTAGAAATGAAAAAAAAAGACTAAGGGAAATTTTGAACTCAAAAATAGCTAAAAACATGGTTAAAACTATTTTTATTATGTAGAGGTGGCCAAAAATTCGACGAACTCTTTTTATTTTAATAAGAGTACTTGGGCCCCCCTATCTAAAATTCCTGGCTTCGTCACTGCCTAAAATACTGATTTGGGCCACTTTTCCATGAAATGACTATTCTACCCCTTTTTTTGGAGGAAAACCTTGGTCATGTGCATATCACATGACTTGTTTAATATCTCAATAAAATTAAATAACAAAAATAAATATAAGATTAAATTGAAGTAAAGAAAAAATATGAACATATATTTATAATTTTATATAAAGTTGAAAAATTAAAATATATGTTCGAGTTTTTTTTAATTTAATTTAAACAATGTAATCTGAGCATATATTCATAATTTTCAACAAGAAATAAATTTAAAAGAAAAAAAAAAACAAAAAAGAAAAAAAAAACATGTATTTACAATTTTAACTATATATAAATATTAAAAAAATAGAAAACAAAAATATATATATATATATATATATATATATAATTTTCAACTGTAAATTAAAATTAAAGAAAAAATAAAAAAATAATAATAAATTCAATAAAAAAAAACTTATATTAAATTAAATAAAATAGTCGAACATATATTTTTATATTTTTCAACATTAAATAAAAATTAAATAAAAATATAAAACAAAATAAAAGAAATTTATTTTCTTTTTTTTTGGTTTCTCTTTTTTTGTTTTCTATTTTTTTTTATTTTTATTTATACTAGAAAATTGTAAATATATATGTTTTTTCCTGTTTTGTTATTTTCTATTTTTTCTTTAATTTTAATTTGCAGTAGAAAATTGTAGGTCTATATTTTTTCTGTTTTTTTTTGTTTCTATTTTTCTTTAATTTTGATTTACGATTGAAAATTATAGATATATTTATTTTTTTTTCTAATTTTTTTATTTTTATATATAGTTCAAAATTGTAAATACATATTTTTTTGTTTTTTTTCATTTTATTTTTTTAATTTTATTTACAGTTAAAAATTATAAATATATGTTTATATTATTTTCTTTAAATTAAATTAAACAAAATTTGTCGAACATATATTTTATATTTTTCAACTTTAAATAAAAATTAAGGAAAACTAGAAAAAAACAAAAAAGTACATTATTTTCTTTTTCTTTTGGTTTTTTTCCCAAGGTTTCCCTCCAAAAAAAGGGGCAAAATAGTCATTTAATGGAAAAATGACCCAACTCAGCATTTTAGGGATAAGATATCCCCGAAATTTTAAAATCGGACTAAATGTGCAGGTTTAGAAAAATTAGTGTTTGCCAAACGCAACCCATAAAAATTAAAGGACTAAAAGCGAAATCGAGCCAACTTAACGGACCAAAAAAATAATTTTGCCATGACTTGTTGTAGCAGGTGAAGAGGTGAAAAGGGAGCTAACTAATCAATTTTTATTTTTCAGATTTAGAAGGTTGACTATTAAATTAAAGTTTAATTATCATATAGAACCATATAGAATAATATACATTATATTTTGAATTCATAATTGATATAATTATCTTTTTGGCACCTAATGAACAATTTTAGTTAATGTAATTCAATGATAATTAAAATTTTAGTTAATAATCTAATTAATTATCAATTGAGAATACCATTGATTATCTCAAAAAAGCATCAAATAGCGAGAAACTTTCAAAATAAATAAAAAAATATCCTTTTCATTTTAAATTGATTTATCTTAATATTTTTAACTTAAACAATCTACAATTTTTTTTTGTATTTCTTAACAAATTGCATTTAACATTTGACGGTTAATAGTATTTCTTACTCATCATTTATTCTCGTTGGAAATTCTCCCAATTCAGGTCGGCGATTTTCGTGTTGCTCCGCTAGCCACCAACACCAATAAGATCGCAATATCTTGGTTACCAAGTACCCCATGCCAATTTGTAATGGGTATTGCCAGAATCATTGAATCGAACAATAATTCTCCCGAGGCTCAATAATCAAAAATTAGATGAAATTGCTCAGATTTCTTCAATTGACGGTTAATGCTTCCAATTTAACATCCAATAACGAAAGCTCAATGATTCTAATAAGCAATTTTGAAGATTGAAGTAGTTAAATATGCAAAGAAGTTTTGGAGAAGAAAAATGCAGAATTTTGGGGGAAAATTGCATGAAAAGGAGAAGATTTTTGCGGCTACCAGCTGATCGAATAGGTTCCTTATCCTGGACCAATCTGCTGTAGCAGGTCATAGCAAGTCAACTGTTAGAATTTAATGGTCAACTAATAGATTGGACTCAAAATGATTAAAAATAAAAACATTAGGTTCTAATTCTGATGAGGTTGGAACAATGGGTACCAAAAGCAAAAAGTAGGTATAGTTTGGGTACCAAAAATGAAATTATCCCTTAGTTTGATGATGACTTTCTCGCTTGGTCGCATGCTTTATTCTCTGTATGAAAGAAGAGGCGTGGGATGAGAATATAATAATATGATTTGAATGAGTTGGATCAAATATGTATGTGGGAGATATTGGAGATTACATCCATATCTTTTATTCTAGGAAAAATATTGAGGATCCTAATTCATTAGCATGCATCTTGGGATTGCATCTAATATGGAAAGATCCAATTATAATAAGGATTGTGATATATCGTTTTATATTCTCTCCCTATATTATTAGTAGTAGAGACATTAGACGTCTTCTACGGAATATCAGAAATCTCTTTCCTAAAATTTATCTCTACGAAAAATTTCTCTTTACGGTTTTGTTCTTGGAGCATGCATCACCAAAGTTCTCCAAGAGTTTAAGGTGTGCGCAACCAAGTAAATTACTCTAGTAGTTATATACACCAACGAGAAAGACGAATCGTGATCTTGCTCATGGTTCAACCAATGCACGGGGTATATTCGCAGTTCGTGGTTCAATCAAAGAAGGCTTGAAGACGGGTTTAATCAAAGATCAAATAGAGGCTTGTAGACGAGCTCAATCCTGGCTACATGGATCGATAGTTCCGCTGCAAATAGCCAATAGACATATTTGATCCACCTTATATGTGCAAATATGCGATTTAAGTTTTTACCCGTATCTGCTAACAATTGTTTATCTTTTGTTTTGATCAATTTTAGTTTACCACTTTCATCATCTCCGCATAGTTGTTCAGATTTATAATTATTATAAAGGGATAATTACAAATAGTACCCCTAAGGTTTGACCTAATTACAAAAAACCCAGCTAACTTTTAAAATTACAAAAAGTACCCCTAAGGTTTGATTCAGTGTTAAAATTATAAGGGGTAAATTGCAATATTTTTATAAATATGAAGGGGGATTTTGCAATATTTTTTACTTATGAAGGGTTTAAATATTAGACAAAATAAAATCTCGGGGGTATTTTTTGTAATTTTGAAAGTTAGTTGGGTTTTCTTGTAATTAGGTCAAACCTCAGGGGTACTTTTTGTAATTAACCCTTATTATAAATTATGTGTATGGCAAATTATCATTTACATATACTTTATTTAAGGAAGAACTTTTAGGATAACTCGTTAATCCCATTCGGTTAGATATATTTGCATATTCATTTAAGAAAAGAACAAAGATTAAACACACAAATTTATTGATTAATATTCTTCCATGAAAATAATGAATCCATGGTTTGTGCAGAAATTTAACGGTAAATTTGATAATTTTATTTAATATTTGTGTATGAGTATTCTCGTAGAAATACGTGCATATATGGAAATCAACAATAGCAATGACAATAATGATTTGGAGGTTTGTGTTTGAAAACTTTGCAGAAGCCTCCTTTATAGCAACCTTCTCTGCACATTTGATCGCACTTTGTGTCGTCCTGTCCCGGATTGCAACGACCAATGTGGTTGTCAAAGCAACATTTCAATGCCCCCTCAACAAAAACACGATTCATATCTGAAAAACATATATCGAAACATGCAAAAATTGTTAACCCTGCATATATATGTATATATATTGTTTACACAATTGAATTCATTGATCGTGTGACAATTTATCACAAGGATTAAACAACATTTCTAATACACATCTATGAAAAATCTACAACATATAAAGCTATTGTAATGCAATAAAAATTTTGATTTTTGGAATTTGACTTGGGAGTTAAAGAAAGAGGAAAAGAAAAGAAAAATATAAACCTGTTGAAATTATGAAAAGTAACATGACGAACAATGGCAAAAACTTGGTACTGGCCATGGTTTTGGATATTTTCAAGAAACATATAAAAATGGTACGAGGCGCTGGTGTTTTTATAGCAAAAGTTGATGATTTATATTTGGCAAGGGCTACAATATTTTGTTAATTTTCATTCTCATTTTACGAAATTGTTGGATTCCAGACAACGAAAAATATCAATGTGTAATTAGTACAATGCAATAATTAGATGATTTGTAATAATAATAAGTAAATACAAAAGGATTTGCAATAATGACAAAAAATATATATACCTGATGATAGGATTTATTATAAATTTTATGACATCTCTTCTCTATTATACTATATTTCATTTTAGTATAACGCGTATACTGTATATATGGATAGAATTTCATACTTGAAAGATAATTAATGCAATGCATATAGAAGTTAATAAGATTTGCAATAAAGACATGATAATCTTTCATGTTTAATTTCTTTTTTTTTTTTCCCTTCAACATTAGACTCCTGACATTTTAATTTTGTGAGATCTAATTTTGGCAATCAATATATAGTTGAACAAATCAATATAAGTTATCAATAAATAAAAAATTACAGTCACGCGCGTAGCATATATAATATATTCTTATTCTTCCTGATATTCTTAATTTTGTAAGATCTAATTTTGGCAATCAATGTATATATAGTTCTGAATAAATCATTATGAGATGTCAATATATAGTGTTGAATTAGGAGCCTCGAATTATATAGAATTAAAAGCGATTTTCTATATAAATCAAGGGAGTTTTTACAATCACAATATATACCATAGCATGCTTAATTGCAAAATGAGAACACTAATTATATCCCAATGGCAAAAAAGGACACAAAATTTGCAGGCTTTCAATATGACAATAACTTTAAAATTTTGGCGAATTAAGGACAAGTTGAACCCAAAATGCTCATTTCGAGCTAATTGCCATGTGGACCTCAATGTTGAGCCCAAATTGCCCAAATTTAAGCTAATTGCTCATGTCACGTAAAATAAGTCTACAAATTATTTTAAAAATTTACATATAAATCTGAAAATCTTAAAACTAATTTAAAATTTTACAAATTAATGAGTCTAAATATATTAAATAAATTTGATAATTACTTCAAGTATACAAATTAACATTTAAAATATAAATATATGAAAACAAATATGGAAATATGAAAAATAAAATAATAAAAATATTTAATAAGTTTAAAAATAACTAAATGGAGTTTCAAAATATGAAACAAGATTTAAAACATTATTTAATATATACAAAATCACCGAATAAATTATGAAAATTTGAACAAATCAAAATAAACATTTATTTATTCAATCTAATATATGTTTAAAAATTTAAACATTAATTAATATAATTTCGAATTATAAATTAAAATTTGAAAATATTTAAATAAATTATAAAATTATAATTGAATCCAAAAAATTATTTTAGTTACATTAGTTACATTTAAAAAAATATTTTTTATTTCTTTAAGTATTTTTCAAATATTAGTTTGTAATTTAAAGTTAATTTAAATAATGTTTACATTCTTAAACAAATTTTAGATTTACTAAATAATATTTAGATTTTATATTGATAGTTCTTGGATTTATTCAAATAATTTTATAAAAATTCAGGTATATTTTTATATATTAAATGACTTTTTAAATCTTATTTCAGGTTTTTAGGTTTTATTTAGTTATTTTAAGATTAATTAAATAATTTTTGAAATTTCATTTTTGTATTTTCCATATTTATTTTTGTATATTTAAAATATACTTTAATTGTAATTTATAAATTCTTAAAATAATTGTCACATTTAATTTTATATATTTAGATTCTACTTGTTAATTTGTAAATTTTTAAATTGGATTTATGATTTTCAGATTTATTTGTAAATATTTAAAATAATTTTTAGACTTATTTTACGTGACATAAGCAATTATTTTTGGCACATAAACAATTAACCTAAATTTGGGCAAGTTGGGTCGGTCTTAATATCAATTTGCCTAAATTAGATAATTTGGGCTCAATTTGTCTTTAATTCGCCAAAAATTTAAAGCTATTGTCCTAAATTGAAAGCCCAAAACTTTAATATCCTTTTTGCCATTGGGGTATAGTTAGTATCCCCATTTTGCGATTAAGCCCAATGCCATATATATAATAGTTCTATATAAATTGCTATACTGTCCTTAGATAATTCCCAAGAGACTGTTTAAATTTAAAGAACATCTCTTGAAATATAAAGAGCATCTTTAATTTTACAAAATAATATTTTTTACATCTTCCAATACCCTCTTTGTATTTCACTCTTTATTTTCTCTTTTCTCAATATTAATGTATAACACATGGGATATTGGAAGTAATTTAAGATATTTTTCAAAATTCGTGTTGTACATGTTTTTAGAAACTGCCATTCAAAAATGTCATTCAATTGGAAGAACTCTAATCTAATTAATTATATATAGTCGTTTTGGCTCTCCAAATTTGGAGAGTGAAAATCATTATCTAAATTTAAATATTAAAATAAAAGAGTTAATTGGAGATGATTTTCGTGAATGGCTCTTCAAAATAAAAAAAATATTTTTCATTTATAGAGTCTCTTGGGGATACTCTTGAAAGCATAAGAGAGAGAAACGCGTTTCATTGTAGTGCTTACTGTAATTTCTCGATAGTTTAAACTCATCGATGTAATTTTGTAAATTCAATTTTACACACATGTGCAACCTCTCTAGAATCACACACACATATATACTCTCTCCCTCCCAAATTTATAGTCAACTATTTTTTTTTGAGATGCCCCAATTATATAGTCCATTTTCTAGATTTAATAATATTTTTTCCATTCTTTTACTATTATAACCATATTTAATATGCATTCTATAATTTACACTATTCATTAAATAAAGGTAAATCAAGTAAATATTTAGCATATTCTGTAGTTTTTAATACTTTTCTTAATATGTGTGAACAATCAAATCAACTATATATTTAGAATGGAGGGAGTATATGTATATAAACATCAAACGACTTAGTATATAAACGAAAAGAATTTTGGCAATCTCAGCAACAACATTGACAATTATATCAAAGGTACTTAAGAGCATTCCCAAGAGACTCTTTAAATTTAAAGAGCATCTTTAAATTTAAAGAGTGAAATTATTGACATTTTCCAATACTCTCTTTGTATTTGACTCTTTATTTTATCTTTATCCAACATTAATTTATTACATATGGAATATTAGAAGTAATTAATGAAATTTTGCAAAATTTTTGTTGTTTTTAGAAAGTGTAAATCAAAAGATAATTCAAAGTGCAAGAAACATAATGCAATTAATAATAGAGAGTTGTTTTTGTTCCTCAAATTTGGAGAGTGAAAACTCATTCTCTAAATTTAAATGTTAAATTAAAGAATTTGTTGGAGATAATTTTTGTAGATGGCTCTTCTTCTTTTTTGACGACTCAGAGTATCCTTACACCAGCCGGAGGCACATGCCCCACACTTCTTTCGGACTATGGGACATTCGTCCTTCCCCGGGATGATCCTAATCTCTAGGGGAGGAGGGGCAAACCCCAACCCCTCACTCCGTGATAGTCAGTTTGAACCCGGACCTTGAGGTGCAATTGCAATCTCAAGCCCACTAGCCAACCCTTGGGAGTTTTTTGTAGATGGCTCTTCAAAATGAAGAAGATTTTTCATTTGAAGAGTCTTTTGGGATGCTCTAAGAGCATCCACAAGAGAGACTCTTTAAATTTAAAGAGTATCTTTTGTAAACAAAAAATATTTTTAAATTTAAAGAGTGATATTCTTGACATTTTCCAACACACTCTTTGTATTCGACTTTTTATTTCAAATTTATGTTACTTTAAAAACTATCAATCAAAAGGCTCATTCAAAGTGCAAAAATCAACAAATTAGATATTGAAGTAGTTAATCAATTAAGCAATTAATTATAGATCGAGTTGTATTGCTCTTCAAAGTTGAAGAGTGAAACTCATTATCTAAATTTTAAAGTTAAAATAAAGAGTTTGTTGGAAATGATTTTTGGTGGTTCACTCTTCAATATAAAGAGAATTTATCAATTAAATAGTCCTTTGGAGATGCTCTAACAACATAACTTATCATAGAATATCCCTATTTTTTAGTTTTTCGTAAATTTAACATATTAGCTTGAATTAATAACTTACTAAATATATTATGTGATGTTGCTCTAAAAGACATATCACTTCAAATCAAGCTGAACAGTCTAAGAGTTCAACTTTCAAACTCCAAGTGCCAAGGTACGTAACTCCAAGACATAGATAATCTTCAAGAGGTAATTAGCCTGCAAAGCTGCAACGCACAAACAAGGTTAGAAGGGCATGTGATTGTCATTGGGAGGCCCTCTCGATGCTTAAACAGGGGCATAGCCAAGGGAGTGTCTCCCGGCCTCGCACCTAATTTCTTTTATCCCATTTTTTCTATGGAAAAAAATGAAAAATAATTAAGGGGAAAAAATAGTTAAGCTAGGGAGAAAAAACATTTTGGGCTAGGGGTACTCAGGCGGGTTGGCTACGTCTTTGTTTAGTATAGACTGATATATTGATTCGATATTGTAACATCCCTCATAAAATAAAAATATACGATTTGCGATTTATTAAAGTGCTGAAAATAAAACAAGCCCAAGCTTGAAAACACATTTGTTAAGGAAAATAAATACTACGACTTGTCATAAATATGGAATACTCATGGAAACCGTGTCCAAAAATTTATAACAAAATCCACAAAAGCTTTTTAGTTTTTAACATTATAAAATAAATCAAAATAAAGGGGCCCTTTAAATTCTTGATTCGACTTCCACTGTCCTTTTTGCCACGCTCCGGCTCCTTCATTCATCTATGGAAAACATGGGGTGAGCATTCAACAGCCCAGTGGGGACGTAATATCTAAATTAAATACACAACACAATCATTCATGCATACACACCTATGCTTTTCGTGCTTGTACAATTAAGTACCATCGTGTTTTTCATGCTTGTACAATCAAGTACCATCGTGCTTTTCATGCTTGTACAATTAAGTACCATCGTGCTTTTCATGCTTGTACAATTAAGTACCATCGTGCTTTTCATGTTTAACGTGCACACACACAAATAATCATACAGACATTTAAAATAGACATAAGCAGTAAACCCCACCTTAAATGCAGAAACTTCGTGAAAAATAAACGCGGGTGTGCAAGTCTAGAATTCAAGTTCCATGTCTCCTTTCTTTTCTTTTCTTTTTCTCTCCGGTGACATGGCGGCACCGACCGGAGGTGACAACTCCTCTCCATCTCCCCTCTATTTCTTCTTTTTTTCTTCTTGGTTTTGGGGCTTAGGGTTTAAGAAAGTGGTGGCCATGGTGGTGGTGGTGGAGCATGGTGGCGGTAGTGGCGGCAGTTTTAGGGAGAAGAAGAAGAATAATAATAATTTACCTTCTTGCTTGGTGTAAAAATAGTGAGGAAAAACCATAGGGGAGGCTTTCAATTTATAGGCAACGGGTTTCATTGATTTAATGTAAGAGTATTTTTGCTGAAATCTGTTGCCATATATGAAGGATTTCTCTTCCTTTCATATGCTTGATTTATTGCCATTTTTACATGATTTCTCCTTCTTGTTTTTGGAATAAAATCAGAAAATATTATTCCCAAATTAGAAATTTAGGGTTTCAAATTTTAAAAAAAAATCACCCCCAAAATCGGTTCTAATCGAGCCCTAATTTTATCCCCAATTTATTAAGAACCGGATATTACAGATATACTTTTTTTTCATATACGGTAAAAAAATAGCATTAGTTCTTTCCGAAATAAAAATCCAGAAAAAAACATCACCACCACCATTTAAACGAAATAACAATGACAAAAACTCATATGAGACGGTCTCACGGGTTAATTTCGTGAGACGGGTCCTAAAATGATTAATATTAGCTAATCCATTTGAATTTGGATCTAAGTTGCTTTGGTTTATAAAATGGGTTGGATCCGTCTCACGAAGTTACATCCGTGAGATGGTTTCACTTGAGACTTGCTCAATAACAATTAATAGTTCATCATAAATAATAATCCAGTAACAATTGAGCAAATTTCTTTGACAACTCAAGTTGAGAAAATTACATATTAATTAAGATAATGAACTAAATGATTGGATTCCAATTTTTAAGAACGAAAATCGAGTCATATGTAAAAATAAATAAGTAAATTTAATTGAGTAATAGCTAAACTAACGAATGGTGCGTGGGTGACTAAAATTATATTTTTTTTGTCGAATGTAATTTTGTGAAGGGCCGAAAAATTGGTAAAACGAGTTGCGGTTTGTTTTTTGGATCAATCTTATGGTTTGAAATTTCACTCAGTATTCTATCACAATACCAATTTATAATAAGATATAGAATACCAATTAAAATAAAGAATACAAAATGCTAAAATTGGCTAGCTATGCATATATCAATTGGTTTAGATAGATGTTCATAACCTCTTCTCAAAATAATAATAAAAAAAAGAAGATTGATGTTCATAACGGTATATAAACTTTTTAATGAAGTTCTATTAGTATTATTATATGTTCAAATTTGTGTTAGATGTCGAAATTCATCTAAAATCATTTACATTTGGTTACAAACACAAGATTCAAAGTGCCTCTTTAAAAGTTATCCGTCTATTCTATGTCACCCATTTGGGTAGCTACCAAGTGGGTTCATCATCATTGGATCAATACATACACTCACATTCACATTGATGTGTGTTACTTATCATGGAATTTACCCAAAAAAAAAGTAAATAAAAAATAGTCACGCAGACTTAAGCGCAAAATTTATTGAATATTAATATCACATGGAAAAATCCATCAATAATTGCTCGGAAAATGAAAAGGAATAATAATTTAACTACTCAAAAATCATACGCTAGAATTCTAATAGCTAAATTATTGATCACATTCACAATGACAATAATGATTTGGAGGTGGTTGATCGAAAACTTTGCAATAGCCTCCACCGGAACAATAAGATTGTTTGCATAAACCATTGCACCTTTCATCGTCTTGTCCCGGTACACAACGACCGATGTGGTTGTCGCTGCAGCAACTTACTCGCCCCTCAACACAAACACGTCCCTTAAATATATCTGAAAAATATAAATTCATATTAAAAATACTCGTTAATTAACATGATTATATATAACACAATTTATGTCACAAGAACCGAACATTAGAAGAAAAAAAAATCTAGAGATAGTGTGTTTTTGGTATTTGAGCTTGGAATTAATTAAGGGGAAAAAACATAAATTACCTGTTGACATTATGATAAGTACAGTGAGGAACAATATCATAAACTTAGCACTGCCCATGTTTATTATTATTATTTTTTTTTGCTATGAGAGAATAATAAGCTACTGCAGGGAACGCACATTACATTGGCAAGGGCTGGTGTTTATATAGCAAAAGTTGATGTTATAATTTGGTAACTACATATTTTCAATTCCATCTTAATTTTGGCGTAATCCTTATTAGATTCTATATATCTTTTGAGAGAGATTTTATAATTTTGATTCGAATTTCCTTCTGAAAAGTATATAAATCTATTGGAATTAATATATAGAGTCTAAAAGTAGATTCTAGCTCAACAATCTTGATTTTCCGTGATTAATTTAATTTTGAAATCAAATGGCCTATATTAGTAATAAATCTGTCGAATAGAGCTAGAGATCTTATATATATATGATTCAAATTACTTTCTATATAAATCAAAATAATTTTGCCAATTACTTTCTATATAAATCAAAATGACTTATATTAGTAATAAATTAATCTGCTTACCGTTCTTTCAATTATTACGATAACTTTATTTCTTTATTATATTAATTGAGAATAGTTCTTCTTATCTGTAATAAGTCAGACAACTTTGTCTTAAATATTTTTGGTATTTTATTTTTTTTATATTGGTTGGCACATGCATTATTGCTCTTCGAAAATCTCTAAATGTTAGTATAAACCATCGGCATTTGCAAATTTGTTGATATATTATGATCGATATAATTAAAAGTCAAATGCAAATTAAAGGGTTGGGAAAATATGAGATTTTTGCTACATGTTTCGCCAAATCATGTTGTGTAAGTTATGTACATATATCAAACATGCCAATGTAGTAGACTAGTAGTAGCCCATTTGAAATTTGATAAATTTGTATCATTAGCATGTAAAAGTGTACCTTTTAACTTTTAATGACCAAAAGTATATATATCTTCATAAAATTGAGAAATCATCTCCCTCGTTTACAAATTTATATGTAACAATAATCTGATACATTATATTAGATGACCAAATTTAGCATTTATGTATGT
Source organism: Rehmannia glutinosa (assembly GCA_016081115.2). NCBI lineage: Eukaryota > Viridiplantae > Streptophyta > Magnoliopsida > Lamiales > Orobanchaceae > Rehmannia > Rehmannia glutinosa. The sequence goes on along the minus strand of JABTTQ020000330.1, from coordinate 267,218 downwards.
AATAGATTGATCGAAATTAGAGCCGATAAAATTGGCCCAATCCGATGGGCTGGCTCGACCAACCTGCATATAGGGCTGAGTTGGACTTCAGTTTTAGCGGCCCGAAATGGACAAAGCCTACTTTAGTCTGGTCCAAGTGGCCTGAAATCCCACAAGCCCGAATGGCGGCCCGATCTAAAATACACGTAGTGGGCTGAATCGGGTCACAAAAAACATGGCTCAATGAAATTTCAGCCTTGATACGACCTTATTTTTCACTTTACCCGTTGGACTAGGACCAGAATAGCCAGAATAGCCTGACCCCACAGCTCTAATTGGAATGTAGTGGGCTATAGAGGCAAAGTTCTATAATAAAGAAGGTTTTTAGGCCCACTGCAATAGAGAGAAAATCATAGGGTGCAAATTTCTTATTCTTAGAGTAATTTAACCCCAAAAATCAATTTTTAGGCCCACCGCCATCTTTTTATTGGCTTCGTCCTTTAAAAAAAGAAGACAAACTCCATCCCTGAGGGTCTCTATTATCCTTGCCCTAGAGCTTTTGTAGAGGAGGTGAATCGCGGGATGTGTCTCAACAAGTCAGGGTCCTGAGCTGTCATATACTGAGTCACCACACAAGAAATCCTCCTCCACCCTGTTACCAGGCGGATGGGATCTTCTATTCCAAGATGGTGTTTTATCTTATATTCGGATCTTCTATTCCAAGATGGTGTTTCATCTTATATTCGGATCTTCTATTCCAAGATGGTGTTTCATCTTATATTCCACTACAGGGATGATTGCCACGTGTATAGAAATTGTCTTATTATTTTTGGAGCATAAATCACGCCTAAATTGTGGGGTTTTAATATGTTAATTTATATACACATGACAATTATCTCTGTTGTAGAATATAAGATGAAACATCATCTTAGAATAGAAAATCACATCTAATTACCAAGGGAATTCGAACATTCAGGCAGCTGGTGCTAGCAGGCGGACAATACGTCTGTGGCTCCGTCATTAAGTCTAGATGTGAGGACTGAGGAATGCTTTTCTCATGCTGTACCAACTTGTATGTTGTGATATTCTTATTGGATTGATTATTAGAAGCTCAATTTGAAAATTTTAGAGCGATAGTGGTGAAAGAGAAAACAAATAGAAAAATGTAAAATGAAATGGATGGATTTATAGAGTCTACTACAAGAAAATGTCATTTACATTTCGATTCGATAATCGTCGCCGATATGTGCGTCGCGAGTGATATTGTGGCGGTGGTGGTTGAACTAGAAGCTTCTTATCCTACTTGATCAGTTGTTTGTTAATCATTCTATTGCGTGGAGTTCATGAAAGGCCTGAGATTTATATAATGAGACTTATGAAATTGCAACGCCAATAATTGAGGTATAAATTGTTAATATAAATTGTTTATATTAACTATAGGGTAAATTATAGAAAATATTCTTGAAACTCAATATGATTAAAAAGAATTACAATTAACTGTCTTTAAATAATAAATATTCTATTGACATTTGTATCTATTTTACAAAGACAAAAACTCCTGTAAGACGGTGTAACGGGCCAAAATCCGTTAGACAGATCCAAAAAACTGACCCAGTAGTGTTTTTGTTTTATTAACAGGGTTCGGTATTAGTAGTCATTTTGAAAAGTATTAGTATGTAGTTTACCTGAAAGTAATAGCTTTGTAATATTGGACAGTGATATAGTAACAGGAGAGTGCTGAAAAGTATTATGTTTTCATCTGAGAATTATTAGTAGTACACCTGAAAAATGTTAGTATGTAGTTTACTTGAAAACATTAAATAGTCCCTCTAAAGAGTATTAGTTTTTTCCGTCAAAAGTATTAGTAGTCCCTATAAAACGTATTAGTAGTTCCTCTGAAAAATATTATTTTTTTCCGTGAAATGTTTATAGTAATTCTCCTGAAAAGTATTAGTTTTTCCAATAATTTAAGTAGTCCGTGTGAAACGTATTACTAGTTTTTGCCTTGAAAGGTTTATAGTAATTCTTCTGAAAAGTATTAGTTTTTCCAACAAAAAGTATTAGTAGTTCCACTGGAAAGTATTAATATTTCCATAAAAAGTATTTTTAATAGTTTGTTTTCCTAATTTTTCTTTGAGATTTCAAAATTCAATGTTGCCCAGGTGGTTTTCCGTCTACCCCAAAATTGGCTAGGGCTAAAACGAAAATAAAATATTGAGGACGCAAATGAAACAAGTTTATGAGATGAGGGAACATGAAGTGGTTTTTTAATCTTGAACCGTGAGTTCACGAAGCTCACTCACTTGGGCAGAAAACACAGTTCCAAAGACGCCAACTACAACTGGAAAAGAAGAGATGCGAAATCAATGAGGAAGTTGGTGGAGAAAGAAAGCAATGAATATGAATTCATGGTGGATTCAATACCTGCAAAATTCACAGAGCCATTAGTTATGTTGAATCACTGCTTGTCGCCGCCTCGTCGCGTGATGTGTGTGATAGTGTGAATAGTTCGGGGGCATGGAGAAGGTTATGGGAAAGAGGGGAGATGGTAGAGAGATGAAAGGGGGAAGGGTGCTGCAAATTGAAGAAAATTGATATGAGGGATAGGGTAGAGAATAGGAAAAATCCCGTTGGATAGATCTGGTCAATTGTTGGGTCGGATATGGGTTAGTTGTTGGGGATCCGTCTAACGGGTTAGATCTGTTAGACGGTCTGACAGGAGACTAACCTTTTTACAAATTACGCCTATGAGGAGGTATTGTTTATCTCAAATTGCACCTGGAGTGTTGAGATATGTCATTTGTGAGTTGTCCCACATTGATTAATTAAGAGAAGAGAGTCCAATTTATAAGCCAAGTGAGCTACTCCTCCTATCACCAATTGGTTTTAGGATGGAACCTCACTTGGTGGGCTTGGGCTTTCCTCCCCATATTGGGTACGCTTCATGTGTGGGACCGTACCAAGTCCCCCCGAATTTAACATGGAGGATCAAAACACACGTGTCCATAGGGATGTAAAAATTACAATGGAGTTAGGTGATACCCAATTGGATAGCATCGAACTTTCCGTTATTAGTAGAGCCTATTTCGGGTTTTAGTATCATTTATTAATTCTTATCTTTTTGTATAAATCTCGTATTTGCAGGTGCTTTATTTAGTTTGTACATTACATATACATTATATAGGTTATTCTCAAAATTACTTTTTTATAATATAATGCAAGATATAACACAAAAAGAAACAAAAAAAAAAATACCCATTGCGACAAATGAAGCTAAATTCAGGAAAAAAAAAAGATAATAATTTTACTTAACGTTTATTAGTATGGATATTTCTGATAACATTGAGAAAAAAGTGTCGCGAAATCGATCAGATTCAAGGTTGGCAATGACAAAAATGGTTGGGGGTGGGAAGTCGCGAACAGCAAGCAATATCCTCCGTTTGCGCAAGAACTCGTTTGCACATATTCGCACTTTGCGTCGTCTTTTCCTGGAAGACAACGACCAATGTGGTTGTCCAAGCCGCACTCCAGTGTCCCACCATCACCACTAACACTGTTAATATCTGGAAAAAAGAAAAAAAATAAAACCAAAAACGTAAATAAACATGAAATTATTTAGAATTTGAGTTAATAAAGGGGAGCAAAAAGATAATATAAAGTACCTGTTGACGATATGAGAAGTAAGATGAGGAACAATGGCAAAAACTTGGCACCGGCCATGTTTAATTAATTTGTGCTTTGAGTATAATAATATGATGTTAAGAAACACATTGCGTGGGCAGGGAGCTGGTGTTTTTATAGCAAAAATTGATGTTTTTTGTTTGGTAACTAAATTTTGTTAATATCAATTCAATTTTATTTAGGATTTTTAGAACTTGTGAGTGAGATTTTATAATTATATATGGTTTAATTACTTTCCTTATGAGCAAAAGGTAAAATCCGTTCGAATATGGTTTTTTTTTTTTACTTACATTCTAAAATTTTCATTTATGGGACCTAATAGATTTAATTAGATTCTACACATATGAGAATGAGACCTCTATAGAATCACATATATAAGATTTAAATTACTCTCTATATATATAAAAAAAAGAATTTTGGTAGTCAAAAGAGCATGTAAAAAAATTACAATTTTCAAGCGACATTGATCATGCTCTATAATTGACTAGTAAAATGCAATTACAACATGTGAGACCCCGAATTTTAACAACGTGAGATACGGTGTTATGTAGTGATTATTTATTCGGCTATGTATCACAAACCTATTATTACTGAAACGCGACTCTACCTTTATTTATTTCTTTCAACGTCAATTACTCAATTCACATTCTAAGGAGTAATAAGTGAATAAACATACCTCAAATTCGTTTGTCAATCATGCCTACCTCAACCTTTGTCAATTTTCACATTTGTGGCCATATAGGTTGAAATGGTTCTTTCTTGTTCAATGCCTCACTTCTTCTTTTCTATACTTTGAGTGTGGTATATAACCACCTTCTTGGCATTGTTGAACTTGAATTACAATGATCAAATTTGAGCTCCTCTCATCATGATTACCTTGAGTTCACCTTGCATTGACTTGGAAAAATATCTTCTTCTTGAAAATACATTCGAGCTACTAACCTCGCCTAGTTCGACCAATGTTCCCTTGATCATCGAGTTTGTTCCGGAATACCCTTTTTGTCTTCTTCATCATTATCATCATAGGGAATCCAATTGATCTAAGGTGTTCATAATAGAACATTTACATCCAAATATTTTGAGGTAACTAATATTTGGAGTACTTCATTTCTCATCTACACAACTTAACAAACTCGTTAACGGCATCACTTATATAAGCAAGAAAAAATAAGCCCAAGTGAAAAAAACATGCCTCAATCATCAATCACAAATATATCTTGCATAAGAGCATAGTAAAAATAGACACTATATATATAGACCATGAAGCAAGAAACACATACTATGCATTTAGAAGATCATCAAGAGTCTAATAAATCATGCAAGTTCAAATAAGCTTAAGAAAGCTACAAAAGGTCTCTTTTGAAATTTGAAAATCCGATAGCATATAGTTGAGACCTCTTTTAAAAGAAGTATTTGAACAAGAGTTGACAAAGCAAATATGTGCAATCAAATATCGAATAGTTAGCAATTTTATATTCTCCTCTAGTATTAATACTTGATCGAATGACTACGACTTTAGAAATATTGAACCCTCGATAAATTAGGAGTATATTCCAATCCCTATCCAAATATTTCACTATATTCTATAATTCATTTCCCCAACAACTTCCAATTGATTTTTTTTTAAAATATGTATTTCTTATTTCACATCGTTAATTTTTAAATTTCTGAATATTTAATTATAGATATTTATACTTTATAATTTCTTTCAATTGTAAATATATATATTATTTTATTATATTTTTTTAAATTCGAAAATTATCCATTATAAATGGGGAGGTTGTTACATATTGTCACGCCCCAAACGCGACGCGACGCGACGACGATCAATCACTTAAACAAAAAATAAATCAACAGTCTAAACCCATGATACGAAACTTCAAGTGAAAAGAGTCTAATGCAGTAGAATTAAAATAAACACAAATACAAATTACATCTTAAGGTCCGAGGTATCCGAATACCACCCAATAGATTATCCGAATTTAACTTACAAATCAAAAAAATTAAAATGAAGAAGTCGAATCAACAATAAAAATAAAAGGTATGTCTCTCCACATCAATGGTAGGGATTCAATCTGTGTGGTAGGTTCGACGTCTTCAACGTACTCTTCATCTAAAGGTTAGAAAACGAGGAGGAGTGAGACATAAATCTCGTGGATAGGGTGATCGTGTGCAAGTGGGGCCATATATATAGTTAATGCAAGAAAACGGTTGTATGAAAACGCGTGAGGTATGATGCATGATTTCACACATAGCCATACAAGATCGTGATAAATATATATTAAGTAATATATTTATACGATTTAAGAAATAGTTCGTGGTCACACAAGCACGATGATTCAAGCAAGACAGGAGGATTGCGTACTGATGTGTAGTGCCAATCCCATGCAAGACAATTAGTGGTTGCGTCCTGATATGTAGCGCCAACCCATGCATTACAAGTAGCGGTTGCGTCATCGATATGTAGCGCCAACCAAACGCGTTAGATTAACTGCGGAATCGTGTGGATCGACAATGATTCCTTCGTTCTTCCTTGTAACTCCCCATTCTTGATGGTCCAAGACCTGTCACCTTATCGCTCCGTAGGCAAAGACAAAATTCACGTTGGAGCTAGCAAGGCTCGGATTCGTCATAATATGACATTGTTTTGTGGTACCCTTATGTGTTTGGGTCCTTTGGGATTAGTCTTGAGACTTTTAGGTCTCCAACAATAATTGGAGCTATTTCTAGCCCGACAAGTATTTACCGTATGACCCTTTTTACCGCAATAAAAGCATGTAATAATTCTAGGAGCATAATGACCAACGTGCTTAGGGACTTGATTCTTTTTCATGTGATTGACACCCTTAGGCTTATGATCAAGTTCTAGTTTCAATTATCACAACAATCAACAATATTGGTCATCTTATCGGTACTCAAGTTGGATTTAGATAAATCATTTTTCAAGCAATTTATATCCTCAACAAGAGTACTATTTTCTTTCTCAAGGTTTCTAACCTTGTCAAGAGTGGTGGTGTGAGCACATGATAGTGATTCATAGGAAGTAAATAAACTATCCTTATCATTCTTTAAAACAATGAATTCCTTTTTCAAATTTTTGTATTTAACAAGTAAGTTTTGGAATTCATCTTGTAGCTCATCATAATCATTTTGCAAGTCACTATATTCATTTTGCAATTCATTGTCATAAGAAGTAGAGGGTTTAGATCTTACCTCGTTTTCTTCGATGCCCATGAGGCATTGTTCAACTTGTTCATCATGGGAGGTTGTAGAAGGCTTATCCCATGTTGTTGAATTTGATGTTGTATCCATTTGTGAAGTAGATGCTTTTGAGTTGCTCCTTTCATTTGCATATACTTCATAGATGGCTTCTAATTTTTGCCATACTTCATGTGCCGATCGAATACCTACAACATGATCAAATTCCAAAGTGGTAAGTGAACAATGTAAAATATTAAGAGCTTTACCATTTAAGGAGATGATTTTCTTCTCTTCATCATTGAGCTTTTTGAAGCCTTTTGAGGTGTGTGGTGTATCTTTCATCGGAATGGATTCTCCATTGATGACGGTGTTCCAAATATCGAACCCGCAACCTTGTAAATAGCATTCCATTCTTTCTTTCCAAAATATAAAGTTTTTGAATCAAACCGAGGTGGCTTGGTGGTGGAGGTGCCGGAAAGTTGAGCTTCGTTAAGAGCCGACGATCGTTTCTCTTCACTCGCGATGTGAAACGAGCTTGCCAAAGAGTTTGGCTATGATACCACTTGTAAGTCCAAGCGGCTACGATAATCTAGAGGGGGGGTGAATAGATTATCTCCATCTTTTTGATTTCGCCCTCTTTTTAAAACCGAATGCTCAAACACAATAATAAAGGTGTGGAATGTAAACAACACACGTCGATTTAAAGAGGTTCAACCCACCTAGGGCCTAATCCTCTACCACCCCAGTATATCCGGGATGGATTTCAAAAAGAAAAAAGATTTTATTAATTTACCACAAATTAATACAACACCAACTTACAACAACACCTTGAAGAGCACCACACTCTTCTTCAACACCACCTTTGAGATGACCACAATCTCTCTTGAAGATTACCACAATCTTCAACGGCACCTTGTGAAGATTACCACAATCTTCAACCTTGAAGAATACCAAATTCTTCAACACCTCAACAAGAAGATTACCACAATCTTCTCACACCTAACACCTAGATCACCCAAGTGTGTTCTTACCACAAGAACACTCACAAGGATATCTTGTGTTGAATGATTACCCAAAAATTCAAGATTACAACTCGATAATGAATAATACAATTGAGTGCAAGTGTAATCAAGAATAGCCTAGACCTCAAGAATGTGAAAGTGAATAGCTAGGCAAATTACAACAAGAAATAAGACAATGTAAGAACAAGTGAATTCTAGAATGTATCTTGTTGTGTTGTAGTTTTCTCTCATATTGTGTTGCTTCAATTCTTCCTCTATTTATAGAAGATGTCTTGTATATGATGATAAAGCTCCTCTTGGGGACATGAATTTCGTAAAAAATTGCAAGACAATTGAAGAAAAGAGTCGTTAGAAATCAATCCCACAATTTAGGGAAAAGTTGTCTGGCCGCACAACGGTTAGAATTTTGTCATCAAACTTGAGCGACCGTCACAAGACAAATAGACGCTTGAAAATGAGAAAACACATTTACACAGCACGGCCGACGGGGTCCGACCGGTCGACCCTATGTCCAAATGGCGGCCGAGAACCAAAAACGAGTCCGAAAGTTCGCTTTGAAAAATGCTCCCAGTGTACGGCCACCCGCCGGCCGACCGGCCGACCGCACCGGCCGACGCCGGCCGACGGCCGACCGCACCTGTCTACCACCCTGGCCAACCTGGCCAACCACCTTTTTTTTCAAAGAAATAGCTTATTCACTGCTTTTCACAATTTTCGTGTACAGGATGCCCTATAGGGCGACCGATTGGCCTCAAAACAAAAGTGTTGTCCAATTTTATATCGAAAATAAATTTCAAGAAATACTCCAAAAAATAGTAAAAATATTTTAGACCGATCGGGAGTATTAGGACAATATTTTAGAACCATTGTTTTGGTGTAAAAACACATTAACACAAAATCATCAAAAGTGTTGTCCAATTTATATCGAAAATAAACTTGTAGAAATACTCCTAAAATATTAAAACCATTTTAAATCATTTAGGAGTATTTGGACAACCTTTAAAAACATTGTTTTGGTATAAAAACAAAATCATCAAAATCATGATAAAATCATTTATCAAACAATCTCCCCTTTTTGATGATTACAAACCAAAACTATTTTAACGAGGTCGATTTTGAAAACAAAACATTTTTACCTAAAAAAAGAAACTTTCTTTGTGAGCGACAACATTCCATGCAATATAATCACAATGATGGGAGTAGAGATATTCAAACACATATAGCAAATGCTCCCCTATCAACATGCACAACAAGAGTAATATAAAAGCAACTTCAACATAAGCTAAAATCTTAGCTTTTTCGATATTGAGCTTAAGTATCAAAAACTTAAAAGCTCCCCACAAAGATACATCATTAGAACCGTATATAAGTCCATACTACAACCAATGGACCATGATTCATACATAATCATAATGCACCAAGTGGACTAAATATGATCCACAACTTATGGCTTTATGAAGCCATAACTTATAACTTCTTTTTCGTTAAGCTTATCTTAGCTTTTATGAGTTAATGAGCTTATAACATGTTTCTCCCCCTTTGGAATCATCAAAAGAATGTTAGCACGATAAATACATCATATATCAAAGTGCGCAACTAAACCGATGTATCGAGCTATTTGAGCATTGAAGCTTATAAACCAAATAGAGGGAAAAGTCGAATCATACGACTTGTAGAGGTTTAGGAAAACTCATTTTATAAGAAAAACATGATCTCTATAAATGTATAAGACTTTTGAAATCGAGAGAATCATGTAGGTGATGAATTTTTCATTGAAACGTTTTATCGAACACTTGCGCGTCAAAAATTGAGAAAGATATATATAGCCCTTGTAAATGAAATCAAGCCAAGTTTTTCATCACCAAATGCAATTTAACACAAGTCAATCATCAACAATCAATAAGCTCATCACAAAAATATATGAATTGCATTAAGAAAAATACATATAAGCCACAAACTCAAGGGTTCAACCCAATTGAGCTAAAGAGAGTGAAATTCTTACCATTCAATCGGTAAAGATGAGCATCAATGATGATAAACGAGCTAGACAATCCCCAAGATATATAGTTTATGCAACAAAACACATTTGAAGTGAATTGTGTGTGAAAATGACAAAGGGGACGAAATAGAGTTGAAAGGGGCCAAAATGGCTAAGTAAAAGAACAGAGACGATTTAAGCCAGGAAATCACAGTGGGCGACCGGTCAAGGGCTAGGGCGGCCGGTCGAAAGTGGGCGGCCGGTCGGCCCTTGCCCTGGCAACCACCGCTTTTTCTTCTTTTGCAAATTCCGAAGTTTGATCCAAAAATCCGACTTTTCGCCCCTAAGTTTTAAAAACGTGCAAAATACAGACGTAGACCTCATTCAATATACATTATGTCATAATCAAGCTTGAAATGAGGTAAAATACTCTACAGAAAAAAAAATCCATGAGTTATCCTTGAGACTAATTAAACACATCTCAAGTTTTTGTTAAAACATGCAATCCCTTAACAATTATATCGAATCTCAATATGTTTAGTTCGATTATGACGAACCATAGTTTGAATAATTTTGACCGGACTTGTTATCCCGAAAAATAAGAACGTTTTAAAGCTTTGGATACAACAAGTCATAAGAAGAAGTGCCTTTCAAATATTTGAAAATTTCTTTTAACGACACTTTAATGAGATTCGTTGGGAGAGTTTTTGAAGTCGAGCATATAGACATAATGCATATGAAATGTCGAGTCTATAGAAATAATACAAGAAAACATACCTCAAATTTGTTTGTCGGCCGATATGCCTTTCTCAACCTTTGTCAATCTTTAGCCATAGAGGTTGAGATAGTTCTTCTATCTTCAATGCTTAACTCCTTCAAGAGTTCTTTTGAAATATAACCGTCTTCTTGGCATTGAATGATTTGAATTCCAATGATCAAATTTCAGCTTCCCTCATCATGATCATCTTAGGTTCACCTTGCATTGACTTGGAAAAAATATCTTGCACAAATATTTATTAGTAGCACCATAAATATTGTCATCATAAATTTGCACAAGTAAACAACCTTGCCCTTTTTTTCAAAACAAGAAGTATACTATCAACTTTACCTTTTGTAAAATCATTTAGCAAAAATAGCTAAGTCTATCATACCATACATGGGGTGCTTGTTTTAAACCATACAAGGCCTTTTATAAAAATCATTTGGCCTAGAAAAATTTAAAGCCCCGGAGGTTGTTTTACATAGACTTCTTCTTGAATAAAACCATTGAGAAAATTGGATTTAACATCCATTTGGTAAAGTTTGAAATTTTCTTAAAACAAGAATGAGCAAGTAATATGCAAATTCGGGCCTCACACATATTACTTTCAAGACCTACAATTATATATATATTCATATATATTATTATTCCCCAACTTTTGGTCACATGCCTAAAGGAGGGACAAACTTTTCTTTCCACCAAATTCTAATAAATAAAAATAACAAGACAATGATAATTATTTCCTCCAACTTTTGGCTCTTTGTCTTAGGGGAATCAATCACAAAAACACAAGACTTGCTCCCATTTTTCCTCCCTAAAGGATCAAATTCTTCAAGCATAAGGTAAGAAAATCTTTTTTTTTTTCTTCCAACTCTATTTTTCTTCTCCAATCCTCAACCTTATACCTTCACTACCTAATCATGTTGAATCCTTCTTGGTAAGGTACTCCTAGAGAAATTTCTTGAATAATTAGAGACTTAGATTTGACTACAAGTTTGAAGAGGAAATTCAAGACTACACATTATTAAGGTGAGAAAATTATGGTTTTAGTATTTTCCTCTTGATAACATGAAGAATTAATTTTTGACTCAAGAATATGAATTTTTGGAGCTTAGGGGCTGACCTACATCATCTCAAGTTGAGGTTAGAGCCTTGAAGGAAAATTTCAATTTTTGAGACTACATTTTAGATCAACCTGAGAACCTACTTCGAGGTGGGTGGAAAAATCTTTCCAACTTCTAGGGTTTTTACTTAAAATGCATGTAGTATTTTGATGTTGAGCACTTGAGATATATATGTTATGTATTGCATGTTAATTTCTTGTATCAAGTTGAAAATTTCTCAAGTATGGCTCAAAATGCTATTTGTTGAAAAATAGGTGCATACATGTACACTTTATTGTGATATTTGGTGAATGCTTGTGTGAAATGAACTTGTATATGTATGACTCTTGAAATCCATATTTTGTGTGACTTATAACCTGGACAAGTCGAACATAATTGATTAAATTTCAATTTTTGGACTTAAAATGCAAAAATAGAAAGTTGGTGGACTTAATTGCAAGAAAATAAAACTTAAGGGACCCTCTGTAATTTTCAATTTTTAGGACTGTACTCAGGTTCAAAAATGATGTTTAGACATTTTAATAAAGTTTTAAGAGTTTTTAGATAAATAAAATCAACCCTTAAAAGCCCAAGGACTAGATTGTAAAATTTCAGAAGTTTAAGGGCTATATTGTAATTTTCGAAACTATACCAAACCCTATTTTTAAAATTTGAAATTTTAACTCTTAAGGGACTGGAAATAACATATTTTATGTGTATTCCAAAAATCCAAGTGTTTAGAGAGCTTGGAAAGTAATTTTATAAAAATTGAGGGACCAAATCGTAAAAGATTAAAATTTAGGACCAAAATGAAATTTCCAGGACTTATGCAGTCCATGCACCTGAAAATACTAATTTAACTATAACATAATTATATTTTGGACCCAAGGTTCAAATTTCATAACAATTGGACCCCTAAAAGCCTTAAAGGCAATTACTTCAAAATGGGGCAAAATTTATATTTTCAAAAGTTAAGGGATCTATACTTATTTCTTTTAAAAACTGATTTTGTCCCAATATCCCACTGACCTTAGTGACATTTTTCAACTGGAATAACATTAAAAGCCCTTCCGTTTTGTGAGTTCCAATTATTTTAAACTTAGGGCCCGAAATGACAATTTTAACAAATTTGGGGCCAATGTGTGAATTTATAAAAACTCAACCTCAAAACTTTTAAAACATGAATTTCTGAACAATTTAGAGAATTTAGGAACTGACCTCATAATTTTTCAAGGTCGAGATATTTATTTATTTAATTTTTAACTCCAAAAGTATTGGTTTTTACGAAACGGGGCTAATTGTAAATTTTCTTTTAACAAGGGCCTAACTCAAATTATTTTTCTTTTAAAGAAACAGTCCTGGACCCTCTGACTTATAATAATTATTTAAAAGATTTAATTTTCTTAAAACCCCTTGACTGATCGGATCGTCTTGACCGATTAATACGTGATCGCGGGGCGACTTCCTCGTCTTGCGATTTCGAATCTATAACGGGATTTATGTTCCACCTAATCTTTCAAGATATCGAAGATTGCTTATCCTCCCGATAATCATCTTCATCCAAATAACTCCACCAACGCCATAATTGCCACTCGTAATTTTCAAATACTTTTCCCCGAATCGCTTCCCCTCTAATCAATAATACTGACCGCCTGGTTGACTTCCCGAACTTGTATTTACTTTCTTGTCTGCGGGTCAACTTGGTGTGTCGAGCTCACAATGGAATGGATACGTCGGGGGATGGAACCGGCACTCGACTACTATTCCACTCTCTGGCCCCATCGTCCTAATCCCGCAACTGAGGGACGGAGTTTGTCCAAGGGAAGCGGGTCGTAGTACTTGAGGTATAATCATGATTATTACGAATCCGAGCCTTGCTAGCTCCAACGTTAATTTTGTCTTTGCCTACGGAGCGATAAGGTGATAGGTCTTGGACCATCAAGAATGGGGAGTTACAAGGAAGAACGAAGGAATCGCTGTCTGATCCACATGATTCTGGAGTTAATCGGACCTATTTGGTTGGCGCTACAAATCTGTACGCAACTGCTACTTGTATTGCATTGGTTGGCGTTACAAATCCGTACGCAACCTCTACTTGTCTTGCATAGGATTGGCGCCACAAATCCGTATGCAATCCTCTTGTCTTGCTTGAATCACATAGTGCCTGTGTGACCACGAACTGTATTCTTAAAACTGTATAAGTATATTACTTAAATATATTTATCACGACGTTTGTGGGCTGTGTGTGAAATCATGCATCATATCTCACGCGTTTTCATACAACTGATTTTCTCGCATTAACTGTATATATCGCCACACTTGCACACGATCACCCCATCCACTGAGATTTATGTCTCATCCCCTCCTGTTTTCTAACTTTTAGAAGAGAACTTTGTTGAAGATGCTGAACCTACCATGGACTGAATTCCCGTGCTCCGCCTGTTGGACTTACTTTCTATTGTTATCAATGTTGCTGGACTTCTTTCTTTTATTTTACTGCTGATGGACTCTTTTATTTTTCTTTGCCATTCTGGACTGTAACTTAAGGGCGTAGGACCCTTTGACACTTAAGCTGGTGATATGATGTGTATTTTATTTCCTAGTTCTAGACTGTAAGTTATTTGGATATTGTTGGGATGTATTTGTAATCGTACCGTGCTTGTAGTTTTTCGTTGCTTTAGATTCTGTTTCATTTGGATTATTGTATCATTTTTCTAGACTGTTTGGTTTATTTCTGTTTAAGTGATTGATCGTCGTCGCGTTGCATTTGGGGAGTGACAGTTATGGTATCAGAGCTCAGCTAGTAAGATGGAAACTTACACGAGCTGACCCAGGATAGGTTCATCTGACCTTGGATTGGGTACCGCTACTAGATGATGTTGGGAAATTAATTTTCAGATTTTGATGAATGCCATGTAAAACTTAGAATAGAAAGTTGGCACCCCATTTTTCTGTTGTAAATTGCATTGTAATAGATAGGGCTGGTTGAGCTGAGTCAAGTCAGCTATGCCTGAACATGCAAGAAGACAACTAGAGACTTGAAGGAAGACTCCGCTGCAAGGCAACTGAGTGTGGCAAGGAAGAGAAGATATGAACTCGACTGAAGGTGCAGCTGAGATACAACTGAGTGAAGTATCAGTCAAGTCAACTCAAGACAACCAAGTCTCAAGTTGAAATGACAGAAGAGTCATCCAATGATTGGAAGCTGACTCGAAGTCAACTTGGGAAGTTAAGAAAATGCAATCAAGACGAGATAATCGAAAGAGATCTCATTGCCGCGTACGTAAGTCAAGAGAATTACTTAAACAAGTAATACCTCCATATCGCTTTCTTGAAGTGCTCGACCCCCGAGAAGCGTGCAAAAGGAATAAACCAATGGGAAGATCAACCTCGTGTCGAACTCGAAAAGTCAAGAATCATTCATACGAGGAAGTGGCAATTTCAAGGACTGCAACAAGACAAGCCAACGACCACAAGTGTCTTTTAAAAATAAGCCTATCTCTTCAACGGGCAAATTTTTGAAAGATCACTATAAAAGGCTGAGGAATCACTCTGAGAGAAGGTTACCTGAACCACGAACATTCAAGCTAACATTCGAATTGTAACCAAAAATATTCTCAAGTCATTCAAGATCAATCCTCAAGCCTACATTACGAAGGAAATCAATCCAACACTCACCTGTGAAGGAAAGACAACTTCTATCAGTTGAAGAGGAAAACATTTGAAGAATTAAGGGGTCTACATTCCACGGAGGATCAGAGAAAGGTTTAAGGTCGAACCGGTCTCGAGTTTTTGGAGAGCTTCATGATCAAATCCAAGAAGCTTGAGCAAGTGGGTCTGTAGTAGCAAGCAAAATGCCTGTGAAGAAGGCGAGTCGTCTTAGAAGCCACTGTGTGACCAAGGCATCTCCGATCGAGTCCCAAAGGATCAAGTCACCGTGTGATCAAGACTTGTATCTGGGTCGTTAACCACTTTGTATACTTGATCAATACTTAGTGGATTCCTCCAGGAGTTGGAGAAGAGAGGAGTAGAAGAATTACCCCATCTTTGAACCTCTATAAAAACTTATTGTGTCATTTACATTTCAAAGACTTTAATTTCTCGCATATTACTTTTATATCTCACGATTAAGTTGCTATCCAATTGATAATCAACCAAATGCTAAAACCTAGTATTAAAACAAACTTAACCAAATTCAAGGGTGTTAAGTCTTCCACAAAACATATCACAATCGAGTTAAGTCTTTAGTCAAAACAATGAGTTATTCTATCAACAACTCGATCAGTCCTGCTGAGTGACTAACTCACGATTAACTAACTTAGTTGTCCATCAAGGACTCACCAGTGAAGTATTAACCCTGAATATTTTAAAAGGAATAAATCGAAAAGTTGGTAAGGTTTATTCAACCCCCCCTTCTAAACCTTACACTCACACCCCTTGGGACCTACAGATGACCTAAGTTGAATCTTGAATGAATATTTGAACTCTTTTGGGCTGTTATAGTGTTAAGATATCCGGATATTCCTCTATTTGGACGTTAGGTGATTTAGAAAATCCGTGATTTAGAGATTATAATGCCTGATATGGTGAGGCTCGAAGAATATGAGGATATCTCTTGATAAGTATATGATTTGGATGTGATATATTATGGGATCTAGACACCTAATGATATTACTTTGGGGAAAATGATAGTAGGGGAATCACTAAGTATATTGATCAATGATAATACCCTTGTTTTATTCATTATCAAGTACTTGCACAAGCTTAAGAATTTGACTTGTGGTTTAGGTATCACGGATAAGATACATTAAGAATGTGACTATTATACGATATCGACTAGATGTTACCACTAAATATCCCCTACTGAGGATAGACGAACTATTTGATCAACTTCAAGGAGCGACGGTGTACTCGAAGTTGATTTACAACAAGGATATTATCAACTGAAGATCCGTGAAGAAGACGTTTCCAAAACGGCATTTCAAACAAGATATGGACACTACGAGTTTATAATGATGCCTTTCAGTCTGACGAACGCACCAACAGTATTTATGAATCTAATACATCGAGTCTTTCAACCTTAGTTGAATCAATTCGTAGTGATATTCATTGATGACATACTCGTATACTCTAAGTCTAGAGAAGAGCATGAACGTCATCTAAAAATTGTTTTGGAGACACTACGAGAGCACAAGTTGTATGCCAAATTCAGCAAGTGCGAATATTGGTTTAGTGAAGTCACATTCTTAGGACACATAGTATCCGACACTGGGATCGCCGTAGACCCTTCGAAGGTACAGACAGTGGTTGAATAGAAACAACTCGAGTCTGTAACGAAGATCAGAAGTTTCTTAGGACTAGCTGGATATTATCGAAGATTCATCCAGGATTTCTCCAAGATAGCCGGACCACTCACTCGACTAACCCAGAAGCAAGTCAAGTTTGTGTGGAATGATAAGTGTGAGGCTAGTTTCCAAGAGCTGAAGAAACGACTCACTACAGCTCCAGTCTTAGCCCTCCCAAAGGGAACAGAAAACTTATTCGTCTACAGTGATGCATAAAGGAAGGACTAGGAGCAGCGCTCATGCAGGAAGGAAAGGTCACCGCTTATACATCACGAAAGCTCAAGCCGTATGAGGTCAATTACCCAACGCATGACTTGGAATTGGCAGCGATAGTATTCGCATTAAAGAAATGGAGGCACTATCTCTACGGAGCAACCTTCATGATTTTCACATATCACAAGAGCTTGAAGTATCTATTCTCTCAGAAAGACCTCAATCTGAGGCAACAGATATGGATGGAGTTAATTGAGGACTATTACTTTGATATTCAATACCATCCCAGGAAAGCTACGTAGTAGCTGACGCCTTCAGCAGAAAGGAGAGTTTAGCCAGACTAATGATTCGAGATTGAAAATCATTAGAAGAGCTGAGTACTTGGAATCCGACGAGAACCAATACTCATATTTCATGTGCTAACATTTCGGTTAAACCCGATCTGCTGAACGAGATCAAGGAAGCAAATGTGTGCATCTTCAAAAACTTAAAGAGAAGATACTTAAGGGAGAGAGTTTAGAATTCTCGGTACATGAAGGGAATTATTAGATTCCAAAAAAATTGAGTTTGTGTACCGAGTGACGAGCAGACTAGGAATATAATCCTCGCAGAGGCACACCGTTCGAAATACACTATACATCCTGGAGGAAACAAGATGTATAAGGACTTGAAACGGAATTATTGGTGGGTAAACATGAAGAACCAGGTAGCGAAGTTTGTTGCGAGATGTTTGACTTGTCAACGAGTAAAAGCAGAATACCAATTGTAACATCCCATTTTCATGCTTTCCAAAGTAAAATAAGATTTATAAAATTGAAGTACGATTTGATATAAAATGCGCTTTCTAATAATTCTAAAAGAATATTTAAGTAAATTAGATAATAATATTTAAAGGTTTAAAAGACAATTTCTAAAATTTATTACATAAATAATTCAAGTTCCAAAATTATTAAAAAAATAGTCAAATAGAGAAAATAACAATTCATTATTTTAAATATTTATTCGGTC
Organism: Rehmannia glutinosa; assembly: GCA_016081115.2. Classification (NCBI taxonomy): domain Eukaryota; kingdom Viridiplantae; phylum Streptophyta; class Magnoliopsida; order Lamiales; family Orobanchaceae; genus Rehmannia; species Rehmannia glutinosa. Next base: position 248,928 of record JABTTQ020000330.1, on the reverse strand, counting down.
ACCACCATACACGCCCGACCAACTCCATCAAAGAATCAAAATTGAAAATTTTATTGGGGGGTGAGCATCAACAGCTCCGTGGAGGTAATTTGTCCAAGTTAAATACACAAATATATATATCACATAATAACATGCTTGTAAATTGGAAATTGAATCGTAGTCCGTAGTCATGTTCTTTGTTGAAACATGACTTCAGCACTTTTGCCGGAATTTTACCGGAGGGAACTTTTATGCCCCGGACCTCTTTACGATCCCGCACGACTATAGACACGTAGCACGTAGTTGCATAATTATCAAGTAACACATATAAGGGCATTTAACAAGGACAAATAATCGTAAAGTTAGGAAAAACCCCCACCTCGAAAGTAGTGTTTGATGTAGAATGTGACGAAGAATAATTTTTCTATGCTCGATGGTTCTCGTTGCCTACAATTATGATAATTTGTCTTAGAATCCTTAAATTATAATACCTTAAAAAAATAATAATATTACTATAGATCTTGTACTCTTGTTAAAAGATTAAAAAGATTATTTTATAAATAATAAGAAAATATTATAAATCTAAAATATTAAGAATATATATATATATATATAGTAATCTTTTTGAATTTGGAGATTTTATTGCTTGAACCAAAACATATACTAAAATAGAATTTGATTATTAATTTTATACTACACACAAACATATATATATATATATACACACACACGTACTTAGACCCTTATATAACCTCTTCATATACATATATATATTTGCAAGCATACATACGTATATATATATATATGTAGTTGATCATAATTTGTATAGCATCTAAAACACATACACTATTTTTAATATATATAGACATGCATATATATATATATATATATATTAACAAACACACACACGCACTATAATATATATATACATATAAACAAACACACACACACTTTGTACTATAATATATATACTGGACAAATGAAGAGGCCTCCACACACAAAGAAAATAAGAATAAAAGTATATAATTGAAAAGAAAAGAATGGTTTGGCCTTAAAGATGATAGAAAAAAAATATTAAATGTTTATATAGAATCCTTACCCTTTTCCTTTCGTATGAAAATTTTTGTAGTGCTATAAGATTATATATATACATATCTACATATTAGCGTTATATTTGTAGGTAGTAATTATGTTGTGTATTAATTAAACTAACTTTTAATGCGTGTATTAATTTGGTGTTTAAGTAATGTAGGTTTTAAGTACATTAATTAACTACTAACGTAATGCAGTTATGTATATATCAGATTTTAATTTGTTCTTTTACATGAAGAACTACACTATATAAATATAATATAATATAATATAATATAATATAATAAAAATGAATAGTATATATTATTCTATATATTTCTATTATTATTAATAGTGGAAAAAAATAGTAATTAATATAGAGATCATTTTGCTAGGAATTTTTTGATTTTAAAAGTGTTAATCAAATAGTATTTTAAAGCCCTAATTATACAATCATTTAAATTCGTGATGTGGTCAAGTCAAAATCCCTAACTTATGAAAATGTATGATTTATTTCCCCAAAATTCTGGTGTTACAATCTACTCCCCTTTAAAATTAATTTCGTCCTCGAAATTCGAATACTTACCAATATCTAGAAAATTTGGATATTTAGCTCGAATATCTTCTTCACGTTCCCATGTGGCTTCGTTCTTATCGTGTTGTCTCCATTGTACTTTGATTAATGCCACATCTTTATTCCTCAATTTGTGTATTTTTCTTTCTAAGATAGCCTCGGGTGCTTCTTCATAACTCAAGTCGTCTTTGATTTCCAATTCCGAATAATTGAGAATATGACTTGGGTCATAAACATACTTTCTGAGCATTGATACGTGGAATACATTGTGAACTGATGATAATTTCGATGGTAATGCCAATTGATATGCCAGCTCACCGATTCGTCGCAGAATTTTGAACGGACCAATGTATCTCGGTTTTAATTTTTCTTTTTCACCAAAACGGAAAACACCCCTCATAGGTGCGACCTTCAAGAATACTTTTTCTCCTACATTGAATTGTAAATCCTTTCTCCGTCTATCAGCGTAAGATTTCTGTCTGCTTTGTGCTACCTTCATTATGTCCCGAACTTTCTCTATTTTCTCAACCGTCTCGTTGAACTAACTCGTCCCAAAATTTTCTTCTCACCTACTTCACTCCAATACAGAGGTGATCTACACTTTCGTCCCGTACAATGCCTCGTATGGAGCCATTTTAATAGTCGATTGATAACTATTGTTGTAAGCGAACTCTACTAAAGGCAAGATCGACTCCCAATTTTCACCCGAATCGAGCACGCATGCCCTCAACATGTCTTCTAGTGTTTGTATCATTCTTTCGGATCGTCCGTGCATGCGTCAGGTGATAAGTTGTACTAAAGTTTAACTTCGTTCCCAAAGTCAAGAGACTTTTCCAAAACTTTGAAGTGAAACGCGGTCTCTATCGACACTATCGTCATAGGGACCCGTGTCTTACAATCTCCTTGATATAAATCTTTGCATATTGGTATTTTGAGCGTCATTTTCACCGGCGTAAAATGTGTTGATTTCGTTACTCGGTCTACTATAACCCACACCGCATTATTCTTTTTAACGATGATAGCAACCCAACTACGAAATCCATTGTTATATGTTCCCATTTCCATTCAGGGATCTCCAGGGCTTTAGCAAACCTCGAGGGCCTTTGGTGTTCGGCTTTAACTTGGCGACACGTCAAACATCTTGCCACAAATGATCCGATGTCTCTTTTCATATTTCTCCACCGTAAGATCTCTTTCGATCTCGATACATCTTTGTACCACCAGGGTGAGCGATATATGCGTCTATGAGCTTCCTCAAGAATTTCTCTTCCGAGTTCTTCATTCTTCTACACATAATCTCCCTTCGTATATCAATACGCCATCATCGGTTATCTCAAAACCTTTAATATTTCCTTCTCGAACTCGTTTTTTTCATCTTATTCAAAAATATATCTCGTGGTTGAGTCTCTTTGATTTTATCTTGCAACGTGGTCGTCTACCCGGTGTTGCTAGCATTGCTTCCGTACTTTTCTGGAGTCACGATCTCAATTTTCATCTTGGTGAATTCTTTCACCAATTCCTCTTGCTTCGTTAGCAAACATGATAATTTGCTCATAGTTTTGCGGCTTAGAGCATCCGCTACCACGTTAGCTTTACCCGGATGATAATTGATAGTGCAATCATAATCTTTCACTAACTCCAACCACCTTCTTTGCCACATATTCACTCTTTTTGTGTGAAAATATACTTTAGACTTTTATGGTCTTTGTATATGTCACACTTACTCCCATATAAGTAGTGTCGCCAAATTTTTAGTGCGTGTACAACTGCGGCTAACTCCAAGTCATGTGTAGGGTAATTAAGCTCATGTGGCTTTAGTTGCCTCGAGGCATAAGCAATAACCTTACCATGTTGCATCAAAACACACCCAAGGCCTAGTTTAGATGCATCACTGTAAATAACAAATCCTTCTGTAGGGTCGGGTATTGTCAATACGGGTGCACAAGTTAGTCTTTGTTTTAATTCTTGAAAACTCTTTTCGCATTTCTCATTCCATAAGAACTTTTCTCCTTTCTTTGTCAATTGAGTCATGGGCCCAGCTATTTTAGAAAATCCCTTAATGAACCTTCGGTAATAGCCCACCAGACCTAGAAAACTACGAACTTTACTTGCACTCGTAGGTGTTTTCCATTCACCGATGCTTCAACCTTATCCGGGTCAACCTCGATTCCCCGTGCGCTTACAACATGTCCGAGAAAAACTACTCGTCTATCCAAAATTTGCACTTACTGAATTTCGCATACAACTTCTCCTTGCGAAGTACTTCAAGTGCTATTCTCAAATGCTCTTTGTGTTCATTCTCATTTTTCGACTATATTAGTATATCATCAATAAAGACAATGATGAATTTATCCAAGTATGGGTGAAATACCCTATTCATCAAGTCCATGAACACTCTTTGTGCATTGCTTAACCCAAAAGGCATCACAACGAACTCGTAGTGCCCATAACGAGTTCTCGAATCTTTGTTTTTGAATATCACTCTCCTTAATCTTCAATTGGTGATATCCTGGATCTAAGATCGATTTTGGAAAATGTGCTCACACTTCTTAGTTGATCGAATAAGTCTTCAACTGAGGTAATGGATACTTATTCTTTATTGTGAGTCGATTCAACTCCCCGTAATCGATACACATTCTCAAAGTCCCATCCTTTTTCTTGACGAACAATACCGGAGCTCCCCGGCGATACACTTGGTCGGGATGAACTTTAAATCCAATGACTCTTGTATTTGCATTTTTAGTTCATGTAACTCCTTTGGTGCCATTCTGTATGGTGCTTTGGATATCGGTGTTGCCCCAGGTTCCAAGTCTATCGTAAATTCCACTTGACGATCTGGTGGGATTCCTGGAAGATCGTCTGGAAAAACATCGAGAAACTCCCGTACAATCGGAACGTCTGTCGGAGTTAATTCTGATGTCGAGGTTCCGACTATGTTTACCAGGTACCCTTGACAATTCTCTTTCTTCAACATCTTGAGTGCTTTCATTGCTGATATTGTTCGAGGCATAGTTCTAGACTTTGTCCCATAGTACTTTATTTCCCCATCTTCTGGTAATTTGAGAGTTATCTCCTCTCTTTTACACTTAATACTTGCACGATGCCTAAGCTAAGCCCCATACCCAAAATTACATCAAAGTCCTTCATATCAAGAATATACAAGTCACCACTAAATTCCTTTCCTCCTATGTTCACGCCCACATTCTTAACATTCGAGTCCATAATTATCGTTTTTCCTGACGGTAAGCTAATCTCAAGCGGTTCATCTATATGCTCTTTTACTTGCCCAATCATAGTATGAAATTTAGCAGACATGAAAGAGTGTGTAGCACTGATGTCAAAAAGAGCTAAAGCGGGCACATTACATACTACTAGCATACTGCATAACGTACATGCTTCATCATCGCCTTCTTGTTAGGTCATTGCATACATCCTCGCTTTCCCTCCACGCCATCGACTCGATCATGTGCCTTTGTACTTTGGGGCGCCCCTTGCGATGCCCTGGTGTCTTGCATCTCAGAACAAACTCCTTTCCCATAAAGACATTCCCTTGGTGATTTTTACCACACACCGACATTGAGGTTTTTCTTGTGGCGGTTGTTGAGTAGGACCTCCTCCAACCTTAGCCAACTTATTTTTATTCTTATTGTTATTCGACTTGTTCCATCCCACTTTCTCTTGGGTGCTTCATTTATTTTTCGCGGATTTCCTTCTAGGTTCATATTCACTGCCACTAATCGAGCCCGATCTACGGCTGTGCATAGGTAACATCCCCAAGTACACTTACTATTCCACTTAACTCCTGGTCCGTAAGCCCTCCACAAACCTCTCGGCCCTTCATTTGATCGGATCGACCAAATGCGTCGCGTAACGCGATAATTGGTTGAATTTCCGCTCATAATCAAGTACCGTCATATTTCCTTGTACAAGGTTCATGAACTCTCTCGCTTTTTTGTTTCTATGAGCTTGTGGGAAAAATTGGAGTGCGACGAGCTCTTTGAAATCCCTCCATGTTAGCGCCTCTCTCTTCATCGCTGATTGTCGCCGGTGTAAGTCCCACCAATGTTTTGCATCCTGCTTGATTGGAAGATTGCACACGAAACCCTCGTGTGCTTCGAGCAAGATATCAAGTCAAACACTCGACTCTAATTCACCAATCTATTCTTCCACAAACCTCTCGGGTCCTCATGTCCCGTAGCAGACCGGCGCTCAGTAGCGCCAAACCGCTCCACCACTTGTGAGGTAGTATCAATAGGAGCATGATGGTTTTGGCCATTCTCGAGCATTAGCCACATTGTCCGAGTCGACCTTACTACAATGACCCAGGTTGGCCACAATATTCGCTAAATCTCCCGTATTTCCTTGAATCGAGCATTTCTAGCGGATGTCTCACACCTACTTGGTTATGGTTTTGGTTGACACGTTGTGGTGCCATCTAAATTCATAAATCAAAACATCTTATATTTATATCTTAATATCTAAAGTGTGTAACTCATAAGTTTGCGTCTAAAATTCATCTAATTCACAAAGTTTATGCATGGGTTATATCTTATCGTTTGGTGCGCCTGAGAAGCTATTCTCCTTAAGTTTTATTTTTTTTTTTAATATAATGATAAAAGTCCCTATATTGTAATTTTTTTGCATATCATTATGTCATATATGTTCATCTATCGTTCATAAAGTTGAAGAAATTTCACATTATGCATGTGCATTAGATAGAACCGAAAATAACAATTTATTATTTAACTATAATTGTAGAAAAATTGTACCTTGATCAGAGTTGGCATCACATGCGGAGGTAGGTAACCCAATTTTTAGTTTTTTTTTTTTTAAAAAAAAAATTAAAAGAAAAGATTTTTTTTTACGAGTCTACAAAAACGTCGACCCGCTCTGATACCACTTTTATAACATCCCATTTTCATGCTTTCCAAAGTAAAATAAGATTTATAAAATTGAAGTACGATTTGATATAAAATGCGCTTTCTAATAATTCTAAAAGAATATTTAAGTAAATTAGATAATAATATTTAAAGGTTTAAAAGACAATTTCTAAAATTTATTACATAAATAATTCAAGTTCCAAAATTATTAAAAAAAATAGTCAAATAGAGAAAAATAACAATTCATTATTTTAAATATTTATTCGGGTCACCACCATACACGTCCAGCCAACTCCATCAGCAATCTGAAATTGAAAATTTTATTGGGGGGTGAGCATCAACAGCTCCGTGGAGGTAATTTGTCCAAGTTAAATACACAAATATATATATCACATAATAACATGCTTGTAAATTGGAAATTGAACTGTAGCTGTAGCTGTTGCTGTTGAAACATGGCTCGCACTGCCGGAATTTCACCGGAGGGAACTTTTATGCCCCGGACCTCTTTACGATCCCGCACGACTATGACACGCAGCACGTAGTTACATAATTATCAAGTAACACATATAAGGGCATTTAACAAGGACAAATAATCGTAAAGTTAGGAAAAACCCCCACCTCGAAAGTAGTGTTTGATGTAGAATGTGACGAAGAATAATTTTTCTATGCTCGATGGTTCTCGTTGCCTACAATTATGATAATTTGTCTTAGAATCCTTAAATTATAATACCTTAAAAAAATAATAATATTACTATAGATCTTGTACTCTTGTTAAAAGATTAAAAAGATTATTTTATAAATAATAAGAAAATATTATAAATCTAAAATATTAAGAATATATATATATATATATATATATATATATATAGTAATCTTTTTGAATTTGGAGATTTTATTGCTTGAACCAAAACATATACTAAAATAGAATTTGATTATTAATTTTATACTACACACAAACATATATATATATATATATATATATATATATATATACACACACACGTACTTAGACCCTTATATAACCTCTTCATATACATATATATATTTGCAAGCATACATACGTATATATATATATATATATGTAGTTGATCATAATTTGTATAGCATCTAAAACACATACACTATTTTTAATATATATAGACATGCATATATATATATATATATATATATATATATATATATAAAAAAAAATATTAAATGTTTATATAGAATCCTTTACCCTTTTCCTTTCGTATGAAAATTTTTGTAGTGCTATAAGATTATATATATACATATCTACATATTAGCGTTATATTTGTAGGTAGTAATTATGTTGTGTATTAATTAAACTAACTTTTAATGCGTGTATTAATTTGGTGTTTAAGTAATGTTTTTAAGTACATTAATTAACTACTAACGTAATGCGCTTATGTATATATCGATTTTAATTTGTTCTTTTACATGAAGAACTACACTATATAAATATAATATAATATAATATAATATAATATAATAAAAATGAATAGTATATATTATTCTATATATTTCTATTATTATTAATAGTGGAAAAAATAGTAATTAATATAGAGATCATTTTGCTAGGAATTTTTGATTTTAAAAGTGTTAATCAAATAGTATTTTAAAGCCCTAATTATACAATCATTTAAATTCGTGATGTGGTCAAGTCAAAATCCCTAACTTATGAAAATGTATGATTTATTTCCCCCAAAATTCCTGTGTTACAATCTACTCCCTTTAAAATTAATTTCGTCCTCGAAATTCAATACTTACCAATATCTAGAAAATTTGGATATTTAGCTCGAATATCTTCTTCACGTTCCCATGTGGCTTCGTTCTTATCGTGTTGTCTCCATTGTACTTTGATTAATGCCACATCTTTATTCCTCAATTTGTGTATTTTTCTTTCTAAGATAGCCTCGGTGCTTCTTCATAACTCAAGTCGTCTTTGATTTCCAATTCGAATAATTGAGAATATGACTTGGGTCATAAACATACTTTCCGAGCATTGATACGTGGAATACATTGTGAACTGATGATAATTTCGATGGTAATGCCAATTGATATGCCAGCTCACCGATTCGTCGCAGAATTTTGAACGGACCAATGTATCTCGGTTTTAATTTTTCTTTTTCACCAAAACGGAAAACACCCTCATCATAGGTGCGACCTTCAAGAATACTTTTTCTCCTACATTGAATTGTAAATCCTTTCTCCGTCTATCGTAAGATTTAATTTCGCTTTGTGCTACCTTCATTATGTCCCGAACTTTCTCTATTTTCTCAACTGTCTGTTGAACTAACTCTGGTCCCAAAATTTTCTTCTCACCTACTTCACTCCAATACAGAGGTGATCTACACTTTCGTCCGTACAATGCCTCGTATGGAGCCATTTTAATAGTCGATTGATAACTATTGTTGTAAGCGAACTCTACTAAAGGCAAGACTGACTCCCAATTTTCACCCGAATCGAGCACGCATGCCCTCAACATGTCTTCTAGTGTTTGTATCATTCTTTCAGATCAAAATCCATGTGTCTGCGGGTGATAAGTTGTACTAAAGTTTAACTTCGTTCCCAAAGCTGTTTGTAGACTTTTCCAAAACTTTGAAGTGAAACGCGGGTCTCTATCTGACACTATCGTCATAGGGACCCCGTGTAGTCTTACAATCTCCTTGATATAAATCTTTGCATATTGGTATTTTGAGCGTCATTTTCACTGGCAGAAAATGTGTTGATTTCGTTACTCGGTCTACTATAACCCACACCGCATTATTCTTTTTAACTGATAGTGGCAACCCAACTACGAAATCCATTGTTATATGTTCCCATTTCCATTCTGGGATCTCCAGGGGCTTTAGCAAACCTGAGGGCCTTTGGTGTTCAGCTTTAACTTGCTGACACGTCAAACATCTTGCCACAAATGATCCGATGTCTCTTTTCATATTTCTCCACCAGAAGATCTCTTTCAGATCTCGATACATCTTTGTACCACCAGGGTGAGCAGTATATGGCGTACTATGAGCTTCCTCAAGAATTTCTCTTCTGAGTTCTTCATTCTTCGGTACACATAATCTCCCTTCGTATATCAATACGCCATCATCGGTTATCTCAAAACCTTTAATATTTCCTTCTCGAACTCGTTTTTTCATCTTATTCAAAAATATATCTCGTGGTTGAGTCTCTTTGATTTTATCTTGCAACGTGGGTCGTACTACCAGTGTTGCTAGCATTGCTTCTGTACTTTTCGGTGGAGTCACGATCTCAATTTTCATCTTGGTGAATTCTTTCACCAATTCCTCTTGCTTCGTTAGCAAACATGATAATTTGCTCATAGTTTTGCGGCTTAGAGCATCCGCTACCACGTTAGCTTTACCCGGATGATAATTGATAGTGCAATCATAATCTTTCACTAACTCCAACCACCTTCTTTGCCACATATTCAGCTCTTTTTGTGTGAAAATATACTTTAGACTTTTATGGTCTTTGTATATGTCACACTTACTCCCATATAAGTAGTGTCGCCAAATTTTTAGTGCGTGTACAACTGCGGCTAACTCCAAGTCATGTGTAGGGTAATTAAGCTCATGTGGCTTTAGTTGCCTCGAGGCATAAGCAATAACCTTACCATGTTGCATCAAAACACACCCAAGGCCTAGTTTAGATGCATCACTGTAAATAACAAATCCTTCTGTAGGGTCGGGTATTGTCAATACGGGTGCACAAGTTAGTCTTTGTTTTAATTCTTGAAAACTCTTTTCGCATTTCTCATTCCATAAGAACTTTTCTCCTTTCTTTGTCAATTGAGTCATGGGCCCAGCTATTTTAGAAAATCCCTTAATGAACCTTCGGTAATAGCCCACCAGACCTAGAAAACTACGAACTTTACTTGCACTCGTAGGTGTTTTCCATTCACTGACAGCTTCAACCTTATCTGGGTCAACCTCGATTCCCTGTGCAGTTACAACATGTCCGAGAAAAACTACTCTGTCTATCCAAAATTTGCACTTACTGAATTTCGCATACAACTTCTCCTTGCGAAGTACTTCAAGTGCTATTCTCAAATGCTCTTTGTGTTCATTCTCATTTTTCGACTATATTAGTATATCATCAATAAAGACAATGATGAATTTATCCAAGTATGGGTGAAATACCCTATTCATCAAGTCCATGAACACTGCTGGTGCATTGCTTAACCCAAAAGGCATCACAACGAACTCGTAGTGCCCATAACGAGTTCTGAATGCTGTTTTCGGAATATCACTCTCCTTAATCTTCAATTGGTGATATCCGGATCTAAGATCGATTTTGGAAAATGTGCCTGCACCCCTTAGTTGATCGAATAAGTCTTCAATCTGAGGTAATGGATACTTATTCTTTATTGTGAGTCGATTCAACTCCCTGTAATCGATACACATTCTCAAAGTCCCATCCTTTTTCTTGACGAACAATACTGGAGCTCCCCAAGGCGATACACTTGGTCGGATGAACTTTAAATCCAACAGCTCTTGTATTTGCATTTTTAGTTCATGTAACTCCTTTGGTGCCATTCTGTATGGTGCTTTGGATATCGGTGTTGCCCCAGGTTCCAAGTCTATCGTAAATTCCACTTGACGATCTGGTGGGATTCCTGGAAGATCGTCTGGAAAAACATCGAGAAACTCCCGTACAATCGGGCGTCCCGTCGGAGTTAATTCGATGTCGAGGTTCCGACTATGTTTACCAGTACCCTTGACAATTCTCTTTCTTCAACATCTTGAGTGCTTTCATTGCGATATTGTTCGAGGCATAGTTCTAGACTTTGTCCCATAGTACTTTATTTCCCCATCTTCTCGGTAATTTGAGAGTTATCTCCCTCTTTTACACTTAATACTTGCCTCGATGCCGCTTAAGCCATCCATACCCAAAATTACATCAAAGTCCTTCATATCAAGAATATACAAGTCACCACTAAATTCCTTTCCTCCTATGTTCACGCCCACATTCTTAACATTCGAGTCCATAATTATCGTTTTTCCCGACGGTAAGCTAATCTCAAGCGGTTCATCTATATGCTCTTTTACTTGCCCAATCATAGTATGAAATTTAGCAGACATGAAAGAGTGTGTAGCACCAAAGTCAAAAAGAGCTAAAGCGAGGCACATTACATACTACTAGCATACTGCATAACGTACATGCTTCATCATCGCTTCTTGTTAGGTCATTGCATACATCCTCCTTCCCTCCGGTCGCCATCCGACTCGATCATGTGCCTTTGTACTTTGGGCGCCCTTGCGGTATGCCCCAGGTGTCTTGCATCAGATCAGAAACAAACTCCTTTCCCATAAAGACATTCCCTTGGTGATTTTTACCACACAATCGGACATTGAGGTTTTTCTTGTGGCGGTTGTTGAAGTAGACCTCCTCCAACCTTAGCCAACTTATTTTTATTCTTATTGTTATTCGACTTGTTCCATCCCACTTTCTCTTGGGTGCTTCATTTATTTTTCGCGGATTTCCTTCTAGGTTCATATTCACTGCCACTAATCGAGCCCGATCTACGGCCTGTGCATAGGTAACATCCCCAAGTACACTTACTATTCCACTTAACTCCGGTCGTAAGCCCTCCACAAACCTCTCAGCCTTCATTTGATCGGTACTGACCAAATGCGTCGCGTAACGCGATAATTGGTTGAATTTCCGCTCATAATCAAGTACCGTCATATTTCCTTGTACAAGGTTCATGAACTCTCTCGCTTTTTTGTTTCTATGAGCTTGTGGGAAAAATTGGAGTGCGACGAGCTCTTTGAAATCCCTCCATGTTAGCGCCTCTCTCTCTTCATCAGTGATTGTGCGCCGGTGTAAGTCCCACCAATGTTTTGCATCCTGCTTCAGTTGGAAGATTGCACACGAAACCCTGTGTGCTTCTGAGCAAGATATCAAGTCAAACACTGACTCTAATTCACCAATCTATTCTTCCACAGCTACTGGGTCCTCATGTCCCGTAAGCACTGGCGGCCTGTAGCGCCGAAACTGCTCCACCACTTGTGAGGTAGTATCAATAGGAGCATGATGGTTTTGGCCATTCTGAGCATTAGCCACATTGTGCTGAGTCAGACCTTGCACAACAGTGACCAGGTTGGCCACAATATTCGCTAAATCTCCCGTATTTCCTTGAACTGGAGCATTTCTAGCGGATGTCTCGTCACCATTGTGACTTGGTTATGGTTTTGGTTGACACGTTGTGGTGCCATCTAAATTCATAAATCAAAACATCTTATATTTATATCTTAATATCTAAAGTGTGTAACTCATAAGTTTGCGTCTAAAATTCATCTAATTCACAAAGTTTATGCATGGGTTATATCTTATCGTTTGGTGCGCCGAGAAGCTATTCTCCTTAAGTTTTATTTTTTTTAATATAATGATAAAAGTCCCTATATTGTAATTTTTTGCATATCATTATGTCATATATGTTCATCTATCGTTCATAAAGTTGAAGAAATTTCACATTATGCATGTGCATTAGATAGAACCGAAAAATAACAATTTATTATTTAACTATAATTGTAGAAAAATTGTACCTTGATCGAGTTGGCATCACATGCGAGGTAGGTAACCCAATTTTTAGTTTTTTTTTTAAAAAAAAAATTAAAAGAAAAGATTTTTTTTTACGAGTCTACAAAAACGTCGACCATTTCGATACCACTTTTATAACATCCCATTTTCATGCTTTCCAAAGTAAAATAAGATTTATAAAATTGAAGTACGATTTGATATAAAATGCGCTTTCTAATAATTCTAAAAGAATATTTAAGTAAATTAGATAATAATATTTAAAGGTTTAAAAGACAATTTCTAAAATTTATTACATAAATAATTCAAGTTCCAAAAAAAATATTTATTAAAAAAATAGTCAAATAGAGAAAAATAACAATTCATTATTTTAAATATTTATTCGGGTCACCGCCATGCACGTCCACCAACTCCATCAAGAATCAAATAGAAAATTTTATTGGGGGTGAGCATCAACAAATTCGTGGAGGTAATTTGTCCAAGTTAAATACACAAATATATATATCACATAATAACATGCTTGTAAATTGGAAATTGAATCAGAAGAGTAGTTTATTCTTTGTTGAAACATGGCTCGCACCGCCGAATTTCACCGGAGGAACTTTTATGCCCTTGGACCTCTTTACGATCCCGCACGACTATAGACACGTAGCACGTAGTTACATAATTATCAAGTAACACATATAAGGGCATTTAACAAGGACAAATAATCGTAAAGTTAGGAAAAACCCCCACCTCGAAAGTAGTGTTTGATGTAGAATGTGACGAAGAATAATTTTTCTATGCTCGATGGTTCTCGTTGCCTACAATTATGATAATTTGTCTTAGAATCCTTAAATTATAATACCTTAAAAAAATAATAATATTACTATAGATCTTGTACTCTTGTTAAAAGATTAAAAAGATTATTTTATAAATAATAAGAAAATATTATAAATCTAAAATATTAAGAATATATATATATATATATAGTAATCTTTTTGAATTTGGAGATTTTATTGCTTGAACCAAAACATATACTAAAATAGAATTTGATTATTAATTTTATACTACACACAAACATATATATATATATATATATATATATATATATATATATATATATATATATATATATACACACACACACGTACTTAGACCCTTATATAACCTCTTCATATACATATATATATTTGCAAGCATACATACGTATATATATATATATATGTAGTTGATCATAATTTGTATAGCATCTAAAACACATACACTATTTTTAATATATATAGACATGCATATATATATATATATATATATTAACAAACACACACACTGCACTATAATATATATATACATATAAACAAACACACACACACTGTACTATAATATATATACCTGGACAAATGAAGAGGCCTCCACACACAAAGAAAATAAGAATAAAAGTATATAATTGAAAAGAAAAGAATGGTTTGGCCTTAAAGATGATAGAAAAAAAATATTAAATGTTTATATAGAATCCTTACCCTTTTCCTTTCGTATGAAAATTTTTGTAGTGCTATAAGATTATATATATACATATCTACATATTAGCGTTATATTTGTAGGTAGTAATTATGTTGTGTATTAATTAAACTAACTTTTAATGCGTGTATTAATTTGGTGTTTAAGTAATGTAGGTTTTAAGTACATTAATTAACTACTAACGTAATGCAGTTATGTATATATCAGATTTTAATTTGTTCTTTTACATGAAGAACTACACTATATAAATATAATATAATATAATATAATATAATATAATATAAATGAATAGTATATATTATTCTATATATTTCTATTATTATTAATAGTGGAAAAAAATAGTAATTAATATAGAGATCATTTTGCTAGGAATTTTTTTAATTTTAAAAGTGTTAATCAAATAGTATTTTAAAGCCCTAATTATACAATCATTTAAATTCGTGATGTGGTCAAGTCAAAATCCCTAACTTATGAAAATGTATGATTTATTTCCCTAAAATTCTGGTGTTACACCAGTGACCATCTGGTTTATTACAACCATTGAGAATTCCCGAGTGGAAATGGGAACATATAACGATGGACTTCGTGACGGATCTACCAAGGACCAGGGGAGGCCATGATGTTGTATGGGTAGTCGTAGACCGACTCACGAAATCTGCACACTTCTTACCCATGAAGAAAACTGACAGCTTGCAGAAACTCCCATAGATTTATATCCGAGAGATCATTCGACTGCATGGAGTACCAGTCGACATTGTGTCAGACAGAGACCCGAGGTTTGTCTCCAGATTCTGGAAGTGCTTGCACGAGGAATTGGGTACCTCGCTAAGTTTCAGCACAGCAGCACATCCACAAACTGATGGCCAGTCTGAGCGAACGATTCAAACCCTGGAAGATATGCTGCGAGCCTGCACGTTGGATTTCCAAGGAAGTTGGGATTCGCACGTACCATTGGCCGAGTTCACCTATAATAACAACTATCAAGCCACAATTGGAATGGCACCCTACGAAGCCTTGTACGGGCGAAAATGTAGATCTCCACTACACTAGGAGATTGATGACCAATGAACTCCAAAAGAGAAACGAAAGTCTCCCTCGATTCCAAAAGTTGACTTAGTTCAAGAGGCCATGGAGAAGGTCAAGCTGATCAAGGAACAGATCCGCACAGCTCAGAGCCGCCAAAAGAGTTACGCAAACAAGAGGAGAAAGGACTTGGAATTTGAAGCCGGAGATGAAGTATTTCTCAGACTCTCTCCACGGAAAGGATTGATCAATCCGAAGAAAGGAGGCAAGTTGAGCCCGACATATGTTGGACCTTACAAGATTTTGCAGAGGATCAGGAATTTAGCCTACCGACTCGAGTTACCAACACAATATGCGGGAATGCACGATGTATTCCACGTATTGAGGTTAAAGAAGTATCAACCAGATCCCGAGCATATCATCACCCAAGATACTCCTCCTCTGATGGAAAATTTATCCTACATCGAGAAACCAATCCGGATCATTGACCAGCAGATACGTCAGCTACGTAATAGAGAGATTCCGATGGTTAAAGTGGTATGGAGAAACCACAACCGAGACGAAGACGCAACGTGGGAGATGGAAGAAGACATGAAGAATCAATATACAGAGTTGTTCTGAAGAGAATTTGGGGACCAAATTCTTTTAAGGATGGGTGAATGTGAGGCCCGAATTCTAACAACGTGAGATACGGTGTTATGTAGTGATTATTTATTCGGCTATGTATCACAAATCTATTATTACTGAAACGCGACTGTACTTTTATTTATTTCTTCCAACGTCAATTACGCAATTCACATTTTTGAGCTTATTTTATATTCTCCTCTAGTATTAATACTTGATCGAATGACTACGTCTTTAGAAATATTGAACCCTCGATAAATTAGGAGTATATTCTAATCCCTATCCAAATATTTCACTATATTCTATAATTCATTTCCCCAACAACTTCCAATTAATTTTTTTTAAAATACGTATTTCTTATTTCACATCTTTAATTTTTAAATTTCTAAATATTTAATTATAGATATTTATACTTTATAATTTCTTTCAATTGTAAAAAAAATATTTTTTATTATATTTTTTTTTAAATTCGAAAATTACCCATTATAAATGGGGAGGTTGTTACATATTACTTTCAAGACCTACAATTATATATATATTCATATATATTATTATTCCCCAGGAGGGACAAACTTTTCTTTCCACCAAATTCTAATAAATAAAAATAAAAAGACAATAATAATTATTCCCTTCAACTTTTGGCTCCTTGTCTTAGGGGAATCAATCACTTTTGTTATTTTTTTTCTTTATCAACCAATACTCTTCATTTCATAATTAGCACAAAAACACAAGACTTGCTCCCATTTTCTTCTCCAATCCTCAACCTTATTGGTAAGGTACTCCTAGAGAAATTTCTTGAATAATTAGAGACTTAGATTTGACTACAAGTTTGAAGAAGAATTCAAGACTACACATTATTAAGGTGAGAAAAAATTATGGTTTTAGTATTTTCCTCTTGATAACATGAAGAATTAATTTTTGAATCAAAAATATGAATTTTTGGAGTTTAGGGGCTGACCTACGTCATCTCAAGTTGAGGTTAGAGCCTTGAAGGAAAATTTCAAATTTTGAGACTACATTTTAGATCAACCCGAGAAACTACTTCGAGGTGGGTGGAATAATCTTTCCAACTTCTAGGGCTTTTTACTTAAAATGCATGTATTATTTTGATGTTGAGCACTTGAGATATATATGTTATGTATTGCATGTTAATTTCTTGTATCAAGTTGAAAATTTCTCAAGTATGGCTCAAAATGCTATTTGTTGAAAAATAGGTGCATACATGTACACTTTATTGTGATATTTGGTGAATGCTTGTGTGAAATGGACTTGTATATGTATGACTCTTGAAATACATGTTTTGTATGACTTATAACCTGGACAAGTCGAACATAATTGATTAAATTTCAATTTTTGGACTTAAAATGTAAAAATAGAAAGTTGGTGGACTTAATTGCAAGAAAATAAAACTTAATGGACCCTCTATAATTTTTGATTTTTGGGACTGTACTCAGGTTCAAAAATGATGTTTATACATTTTAATAAAGTTTTAAGAGTTTTTAGATAAATAAAATCAACCCTTAAAAGCCTAAGGACTAGATTATAAAATTTCAGAAGTTTAAGGGCTATATTGCAATTTTCAAAACTATACCAGACCCTATTTTTAAAATTTGAAATTTTAACTCTTAAGGGACTGGAAATAACATATTTTAAGTGTATTCCAAAAATCCAAGTGTTTAGAACTTGGAAAGTAATTTTATAAAAATTGAGGGACCAAATCGTAAAAGATTAAAATTTAGGACCAAAATGAAATTTCCAGGACTTATGCAGTCCATGCACCTGGAAATACTAATTTAACTATAACATAATTATATTTTGGACCCAAGGTTCAAATTTCATAACAATTGGACCCCTAAAAGCCTTAAAGGCAATTACTTCAAAATGGGGCAAAAATGGTATTTTCAAAAGTTAAGGGATCTATACTTATTTCTTTTAAAAACAGCTTTTGTCCCAATATCCCACTGACCTTAGTGACATTTTCCTACTAGAATAACATTAAAAGCCCTTCCGTTTTGTGAGTTCCAATTATTTTAAACTTAGGGCCCGAAATGACAATTTTAACAAATTTGGGGCCAATGTGTGAATTTATAAAAACTCAACCTCAAAACTTTTAAAACATAAATTTCTGAACAATTTAGAGAATTTAGGAACTGACCTCATAATTTTTCAAGGTCGTGATATTTATTTATTTAACTTTTAACCCCAAAAGTATTGGTTTTTACGAAACGGGGCTAATTGTAAATTTTCTTTTAACAAGGGCCTAACTCAAATTATTTTTCTTTTAAAGAAACAACCCTAGACTCTCTGACTTATAATAATTATTTAAAAGATTTTATTTTCTTAAAACCCCTTGACTGATCGGATCGTCTTGACCGATTAATACGCGATCGCGGGACAACTTCCTCGTCTTGCGATTTCGAATCTATAACGGGATTTATGTTCCACATAATCTTTCAAGATATCGAAGATTGCTTATCCTCCCGATAATCAACTTCATCCAAATAACTCCACCAACGCCATAATTGCCACTCGTAATTTTCAAAAACTTTTTCTCAATCGCTTCAAATCAATAATACTCATTTGCTTGATGACTTCTAACTTGTATTTACTTTCTTGTCTGAGTCAACTTGGTGTGTCGAGCTCACAGTCGGAATGGATACATCGGGGATGGAACCGGGCAGCTCGGCTACTATTCCACTCTCCGGCCCCATCGTCCTAATCCCGCAACTGAGAGACAGAGTTTGTCCAAGGGAAGCGGGTCGTAGTACTTGAGGTATAATCATGATTATGACAAATCCGAGCCTAGCTAACTCCACTGTGGATTTTGTCTTTGCCTATGGAGCGATAAGGTGACAGGTCTTGGACCATCTTGCTCGGGGAGTTACAAGGAAGAATGAAGGAATCGTTGTCTAATCTACACGACTCTGGAGTTAATCGGACCTATTTGGTTGGCGCTACAAATCCGTATGCAACCGCTACTTGTATTGCATTGGTTGGCGTTACAAATCCGTACGCAACCGCTACTTGTCTTGCATAGGATTGGCGCTACAAATCCGTACTCAATCCTCCTGTCTTGCTTGAATCACATAGTGCCTATGTGACCACGAACTGTATTCTTAAAACTGTATAAGTATATTACTTAAATAATTATCACGACGCTTGTGGGCTGTGTGTGAAATCATGCATCATATCTCACGCGTTTTCATACAACTGATTTTCTCGCATTAACTGTATATATCGCCACACTAGCACACGATCACCCCATCCACTGAGATTTCTGTCTCATCCCCTCATGTTTTCTAACTTTTAGAAGCGGACTTTGTTGAAGATGCTGAACCTACCATGGACTGAATTCCCGTGCTCCACCTGTTGGACTTACTTTCTATTGTTATCAATGTTGCTGGACTTCTTTCTTTTATTTTACTACTGATGGACTCTTTTATTTCTCTTTGCCATTCTGGACTGTAACTTAAGGGCGTAGGACCCTTTGACACTTAAGTTGGTGATATGATGTGTATTTTATTTCCTAGTTCTGGACTGTAAGTTATTTGGATGTTGTTGGGATGTATTTGTAATTGTACCGTACTTGTAGTTTTCCGCTGCTTTAGATTCTGTTTCACTTGGGATTGTTGTATCATTTTTCTAGACTGTTGGGTTTATTTCTGTTTAAGTGGTTGATCGTCGTCGCGTTGCATTTGGGGCGTGACACAACACGTCTTTAAAGTTTTATTGTATATACATGTAGTTAGACTTCGGCAATTTTAGACAAAACATTCTTTTATTCTTGTTAAATAAGATTGATAATATTCAAAATCAAATGGATAGTAAATTCACTAATTCCGTGACATTTAACATTCTTTAAATTAGTAGGATGACTTTATTCTTTGTGGTATTTTTTCAGAATAGTTCTTCATATCCGAACTAAAAAGTAATAAAATCTTGTCTTTAACATTATCTGGATTAAGAAATCGGCTATCTAGATTAGGGTTATTAATTTTTTAGTACCTGAACTATTATCATTTTGCCGTTTTGATACCGCACGACAAAGGCAGATCTATGTACTCCCAGCACAAGCCCAGTGCATATTTTCCATAAATTCCTTTTTAGTACTATAATTTATATATTATTTATAATTAGCCCACCACAATATTTAACTCAAAATTCAAGTTCATTCCAAAATTTAAATTCATTAAAAAATCAATAATAAAAAACTTAAAACTTTTGTGTTATCATGATGACTTTGGTGATATAATTTAATATATTTTTTTAATCTCTTTAGACTATTTTTTTATCCTTAACTTTTAATTAGTACACTTATCATGTCATAATTTTATTATCTTAAACTGTACTTACTATTTGTACCGATGATTTATGAGAATATATATTCTAATTATCAAATATATTTAAAAAAATCATATGTTTAAGGGCCCGAACTGTGACGCCCGGGGCCGAAGAGGGCGGGGAGTGATCGTCGGTGCAAGAAGGCACGGACAAGGAGCGGCTCCTGGCAGGCTTCTAGGCGGAGGGGGACATGAATGAACCGATCCCACACCCGAAAAAGAGGACATTCTGAGACTGTGTAGTGTAGGTATGAGACTATACAATTGAGGAGAGCTTAAAAGATTTGATAGGTACTACTCATATCAACAAGATGCATCTTCTTTTCTGGTGCTCATCATATAAAAACTCTGAAGTTAAGCGTGCTTAGCCCAGAGCAATTATATGATGGGTGAACCCTGGGAAGCTGCTCTCAGGGTGTGCATGAGTGAGGACAAAGCGCGCTGGAAAGACTTGTGTTGGTTTGTGGGGACAATCGTCGATCTGGAAGGCGGGCCGTTACAGATGGTATCAGAGCGGGACCTCTCCTAGTAAGGTGTGGTTCGGGGACGAACCAAGCGGAAGCTGGTGGGCTTGTGACGCCCGGGGCCGAAGAGGGCGGAGAGTGATCGCCCAGTGCTAGAAGGCGCACAAGGAGCGGCTCTGCGGCAGGCTTCTAGGCGGAGGGGGACATGAATGAACCGATCCCACACCCGAAAAAGAGGACATTCTAAGACTGTGTAGTGTAGGTATGAGATTATACAGTTGATGAGAGCTTAAAAGATTTGATAGGTACTACTCATATCAACAAGATGCATCTTCTTTTTCTCGTGCTCATCATATAAAAACTCGAAGTTAAGCGTGTTTGGCCCGCCCAGCAATTATATGATGGGTGACCCCCGGAAAGCTCTCTCGGGGGTGTGCGTGAGTGAGGACAAAGCGCGCTGGAAAGACTTGTGTTGGTTTGTGGGGACTCGATCTGGAAGGCGGGCCGTTACACGAACGATTTGTCTCTCCTAAGCGTCATTATCAAATATGAAAATGAAAAATTTATCTATTTTTTAAAATAAAAAGTTATCTATTTTTTTAGCTTTTTTATATTTAGTTATTGGCTTCTTGTTGTTTTGTGAATATAAAACAAATAATATTGGGAATATGATTTGTCCATTTGATTGCTAATATAAAAATATCACTATGTTTTTTCTCCTAGTATGTAATTTCTACTCTTTATTGAGAAAAAATATAGTATTGTAATAATTTGTTATATGTATATATAAAATAATTTATGTATATATATAATATTTTTTAGGGAAATTTTTATTTTTTAATCCATCCTACTACTAAATTCTGGATCCGCCATTGCCGCACTATCTTTATTTAAGTTCGTTAATGATATTGCATGTGACCCAAATCCATTGGACCCAAATCCAATTAGCCAGGCCCCCAATGTAGTCTGCATCATGCCATGGCATTACATACCAATCCAATTTCCAATATGTCGGAGTCATCAACTATTTATAGTAAAAGAAAAAAAATATATATGACCCATGTCATCATCTCATTTTCTGACCTTCTGGGACATGTGTCAATTCCACGTTTTTTCAATTTTATGTGGCGATTTCACATCTATCTATGTGGAAATTATATATATTTATATTTTTCATATATGATCTAAAAGATAACAAATAATCTAAGAAACAATAATTCTATCTATACAATCTATTTTTCGTAAATCAAATATTCTATTTGTATAGTTTATTATAAGTGGAAACGAGCCAATATGGCCACTTCTATAATAACAAAATGAAAACTAGCCATCTTTTGAAAACAAATACTTTAGCCATTTTGACAAAGCAAATGACATTCATACCCTTCTAGCATATTATTTTGAGTTATTGAGTTGGCCTCTTGCTCTTTCTCTCCCTCACTTATTTCTCTCAGATCTATCTTGTTCTCTCCTTCAACTTTTTAAAATTTTCCTGCCGGCTAATATTAACGGTAGTTCAACAAAATTTCAACAAAATATAAATATTTTATCCTATTTCTAGCCCATTCTTTAGAAATTACAGTGTCGTAATTATTTTTAGACTTAGTTATAATATTCCGACAGCCTTAGCTCGTCCGATATGTCAGATATTAACCGAAACTTCGTGTACATAGTTATAATACTCCCAGGCCTGCTAAAAATGAACAAAACGATGTGCTACAGATGGGTGGATACACAATATGGTCTGAAGTCTGGACACAAAGAGACATAATTGAATATCACTAGGGATGACAATGGGCAGGGTTTAAACACGGACCCATAGTGAACCTGCCCCGCTTGGGGCAGGTCTAGACCCAGTTAAGCGGGTAACGGGTCTAGTTTTTTCAAATCCGCCAAGTCCGGGGTGGATAACAGGTCCAACCGAACCCACCCCAGATACATTTTTATATGATACCAGTTGAACTTGGAGACTAGGATCTTCTATCTTTTGGGAAGATCTCAGTTTTCATAGCTTCTCAAAATTCAAATTGACAGTCGTTTTTCCTTGTCCGTTTGCTTCATCCGGCGTCTCACCAAAAAATGCAAGACTTTCGTAGCAACTTGCATATAGATGTCTACCATTGTTGGGGCGAGTTTTGTTAGACAAGTGCTTCATTTACCATCCTTGTGGATAGAAAGTGATATGGTTCACAAATTCCATATTGATAAAGAACACAATGCCAATACATCAGGATTGCCAAATCATGATAATCAAAGAACAAATGATCAAATGCTGCATCATATAATTCCCTCCAAAAGGAATATGTCGAAGAATAAATTCATTATATATGTTGTACGGATGCATTGGATTGAGCCTATCCAAGAATACTTTGGAATATTAGATCTTGTGGCAAGTGTCATCATCTCGAGTTATTGTGTGTGCGAAATATTCTTGTTTAGCCATAGGATTCTTTATCGTTTCTATAAATCCATGGTTGTACCTTTTGAAAAATCAATCAATGAAATCTTATTCTCTGCTTATTCTAAATATGGCTATGTCCTTTTCAATTCCTTTACGATTCTACTTTCTTATCATATTATCAGAGCAGGTCTAACCTGCCTCTGATACCTCATCTTCCCTATTTCTTCCTTTATCCCTTTTAACCAAATGGAAACTCCAAAATCTGGCTCTGAGGGAACCTTATCTGGTACTACCTCTAATTCCTCCTCTCAGAACCTTCAAGGAGTTGTTGTTTCTCCTGAAAATCAGCTCGTTAGCCTCAAACTCACTGACTATAACTATTTAATATGGAAGCAACACGTTCTCACTGCAGTTAGAGGTTATGGCCTTGAAAATTTTATTAACAAAGAAGTACAAACCACCGCAAAGTTTCAAGATGGAACATCAAAGACAAAGTTGAGGTCTTTGAATCCATTGTTTCTTGCTTGGAAGAGGCAAGACCAATTGCTTGCTTCCTGGCTCCTTTCCTCCCTCTCTGAAAATCTGTTAATAATGATGGTAGGCATGGAAACATCTCGCACAAATCAAAGCATTGGAAATGAACGTTTCTACACATCATTTGCAAGGAAGATGCAATATAAGTTCGCAGTGTCCTCCATTAAGAAAGGCACCATGCCAATGAGAGATTATTTAAACAAAGTAAAATCATGCTGTGATATTTTGGCCTCAGCTGGTCAACAAATATCTGAAGAAGACCAGGTCCTTCAAATTCTCACAGGCTTGGGGAGTGAATATCATCCTCTGGTTATTGCTGCTACCTCTCGAATTGAACCTTGCAAACTCATAGAAGTCTATGCCATGCTTCTCAGCTATGAGACAAGACTTGAAGCTGCTAACACCACTCTTATCAACACAGATGGCTCTACTCACTTTGTCAACTTTGTTGCTCATTCCTCTCCTCAGAAAAAGGCAGGCTACACCAGTGGCATTGATGGTCAAGCTAATCGAGGTAGAAGTCAACCATTCAATATACGAGGAGGCAGAGGTAGAGGCTCATTCAGGGGAAGAGGAGGCAGAGGCTTTAGAAATGGAATCGGACTTGCATGTTAAATTTGTAACTACACCAACCACACTGCTGACAAGTGTTTTTACAGATTTGACTCGAATTACACTCCCACATCTGCCACTCAGTCTACCTCAGGACCCTCTAACACTCAGGCTTTCTCTGTTTTTCCCACCACTCAACGTAATGTAAATGCTATGCTCCTGTCTCCTGAGTGTGGAAGTGATTCCAGTTGGTATGCAGATTCTGGAGCATCCAACCATGTTACCAATGATCTAGGAAATCTAAGTTTGGCTTCTGAATTCCATGGCAGCAACAAGGTCCAGGTTGGAAATGGCTCAGGTTTGTATATCTCTCATATTGGCAATTCACAATTACATTCCACACAGCACATTTCTAAGCCCTTTTTTCTTAATAACCTTCTTCATGTTCCTGAAATTACTAAAAATCTTATTAGTGTATCACAATTTGCAAGAGATAATTCTGTTTTCTTTGAATTTCATCCAATATTTTGTTGTGTAAAGGACTAGGTCACCTAGGAAATTCTTCTCACTGGTTCTCTTAGAGATGGTCTTTACAAGTTTTATGTCAAGCTTCTTCAATCTCCAGCATCCACTTCAGTTGTTCACTCTCCTCAGATTACACATCCTGGCTTCAAAGACACCTTGTTAAGAGTTCTAGCAATGATAGTTTTCAGATTTGGCACTATAGATTAGGCCATGTCTTGCTCCTAATGTACTAGAAAAAGTGCTCAAGGATTGTAATCTTCCCTTTTCGATTAATAAATTTTTTCCTTATGCGATTCATGCTTGCAAGCTAAAAGTCATCAATTACCATTTTCTCGCTTCCGACATCGTATATAATCACCCCTTTGACCTCATTCACACAGATGTTTGGGGTCCTCACCAATTAAATCCTCAAATGGTTTTCAATATTATGTAGCCTTTGTGGATCACTACAAAGATACACTTGGCTATACCTCCTAAAACAAATCAAAGTTGTCAATGCTTTCTCTCATCTGCAAAATCTTATTCTTACTCAGTTTCAAGCCAAAATCAAGGCAGTCCAGAGTGACGGGGGTGGGGAATTTATAGGCCTCACTAAATTATTTCATGAATCTGGCATTATCCATAGAATATCTTGTCCCTACACCCCACAGCAAAATGGTTTAGCCGAGAGAAAACACAGACACATTGTTGAAATGGGGATGTCCATGTTGTCTCATTCTTGTATACCTCTCAAATTCTGGGATGATGCATTCACTGCAGCTGTTTATATCATTAACCAGCTGCCCACAAAAATTCTTGACAATAAAACTCCCTTTGAACTACTCTATAACCAAAAACCATCCTACACCTCTCTAAAAGCCTTTGGTTGTCTTTGCTATCCTCACCTATGACCCTTTAATAAAACCAAACTCGAGTTTCGGTCCTTACCTAGTACCTTCATTGGCTACAATACTCATTATAAAGGATACAAAGTTCTCTTGCCTAATGGAAAAATCATTGTCTCCAGAAATGTTGTCTTTGATGAGACAAAATTTCCATTCTCTGTTTCCTCCAAATTCTCTACTCCTCCAGTCCCCAGTCCAAGTCCTTCTATTCTAGGACCTCCTCCCATTCCTCTGGTCTCCACTCTTCCAAAGCTCACTCCAGTTTCCCCCCCACTATCACCTGCTCTTACTCCTTCTTCCCAAGCCCCCATCTGGTCCATCTTCTCATCAACCTGCCTCCATTCATTCCTCTCAATCCAGCTACTCCACAATTCCTCTAATTGTTGAATTGCCAATCGAGTCTGATATACAATCTCAGTCTATCAATCCTACTAATGTTGCTTGTAAAGATGCAGGTGGTCATCCTATGGTTACTAGATCCAAGGTTGGGATTTATAAGCCCAAGGTTCTTACTGCACAGGAGTCTCCTATTGCTGAACCATCTTCCTACATTGATGCTCTTGTTGATGTTAACTGGAAACAACAATGGAAGATGAGTATCATGCACTTTTGAAAAATAACACTTGGATTCTTACCGATTTGCCTTCAGGTAAGAAGTTAATTGGTTGTAAATGGGTGTTTAAACTGAAGAAACACGCTGATGGTAGCATTGCTCGTTATAAAGCTTGTTTGGTGGCCAAAGGCTATGATCAAATCCCTGGTTTTGACTATACTGATACATTCAGTCCCGTGGTGAAGCCCACTACTATCCGGGTTGTGTTATCTATTGCAGTTCATTATGGTTGCACATTAAGCAATTGGATGTCAACAACGCGTTTCTTCATGGTGATTTAGATACTGAGGTTTATATGGCACAACCTCCGGGTTTTGAACAAACCTCTCATTCCTCCTCTTCATTCCATGTTTGTAAACTTATCAAGGCCATTTATGGACTCAAGCAAGCCCCTCGTGCTTGCTCCTGCAAGTTAAAGCAGGTGCTTCAAGGTCTTGGCTTCCTCTGTTCACGAGCAGATAATTCTCTCTTTATTAAAGCCACCACTCAAGGGTGCATTTGGATACTTGTTTATGTCGATGACATTCTTGTCACTGGGAGTGACACGTCTGGCATTTTGCAGCTCATCATCCACCTTGATATTGTGTTCTATCTGAAGGACTTGGGTGAAATACACCATTTTCTTGGAATTGAAGTCTCTCACACTTCTACTGGTATGCATCTTTGTCAAGAAAAGTATGTGAAAGATCTCTTGGTTCGAGCCTCAATGACTGGAGCAAAAGGTCTCCCTCCACCACTGTTGATGCCTCAATGACCTGAGATCGCTTACAACGTCAATAAAGTGTGTCAATTTATGCATTGTCCATTGGACAGTCACTGGAAAGCCGTCAAACGCATCCTACGTTATCTTGCTGGTACCACTTCTTATGGTATTCACTTCTCACAGTCCGAAAAGCTTAATCTTGTTGCATTTTCAGACTCTGATTGGGGAGAGATCTTGATGACCGAAAATCTATCACAGGCTTCTGTGTGTTTCTAGGAAATAATATTGTGTCTTGGTGCTCCAAAAAACAATCCTCTATATCCAGATCAAGTACTGAGGCGGAATATAAGAGTCTTGCTCACACTGCTGCTGAAGTTATATGGATTTAGTCCATTCTCTCTGAATTACATGTTAAAACTTCCACTGCTCCAACAATCTGGGTTGACAATCAGAGTACAATAGCTCTTGCCTTAAATCCTATCCTTCATGCAAGAACCAAACACGTTGAATTGGATATTCATTTTATCAGAGA
Source organism: Rehmannia glutinosa (assembly GCA_016081115.2). Lineage (NCBI taxonomy): Eukaryota > Viridiplantae > Streptophyta > Magnoliopsida > Lamiales > Orobanchaceae > Rehmannia > Rehmannia glutinosa. Next base: position 221,183 of record JABTTQ020000330.1, on the reverse strand, counting down.
TTTGATAGCTAAGAAACTTCTTCGAGTTCACTTTGTGCCTTCATGTGATCAGTTAGCAGACATATTTACAAAACCACTTAGTCACCAATTCTTCACTCGGCTGGTCCATAAACTCACTGTTTGGCCATATACCTCGCTTGAATTGAGGGGGCATGATAAAGAACACAATGCCAATACATCGGATTGCCAAATCATGATAATCAAAGAACAAATGATCAAATGCCGCATCATATAATTCCCTCCAAAAGGAATATGTCAGAAGAATAAATTCTCGTTATATGTTGTACGGATGCATTGATTGAGCCTATCCAAGAATACTGAATATTAGATCTTGTGACAAGTGTCATCATCTGAGTTATTGTGTGTGCGAAATATTCTTGTTTAGCCAATAGGATTGTCATATCGTTCTATAAATCCATGGCTATACCTTTTGAAAAATCAATCAATGAAATCTTATTCTCTGCTTATTCTAAATATGGCTATGTCCTTTTCAATTCCTGTACGATTCTACTTTCTTATCACATATCGCCTAAATCTTGCTTTTGTATTTACGCAACTGTATTAGGGATTCCAATGAAAGTAAATACATGCAATCTTAGCTATTTGATTTACTTTATGCTTCTGAACTATGCTCTCACAGCAAGAACATGTAAAATTGAATTTTGCCGGGTTTGGCAGGTCCAACCCGCGGGGTTGCGGGTCTAGAACGGTGCGGAACGAGGTGTGTCTTGAGGTGGGGCAGAGTGGGTCCCGGGTCTTATTTTTTCTTGATGGGGCGGGTCCCGTGTTTGGCCAAACCCATTCCAGACCTGTCCCGTTGCATCCCTATATGTGACTAGATATCCAGTTATATATGATATGTAACTCGAACCAGATCTTAAGCACAACTCGATATCCAGTTATATAGCTCAATATGAAACTAGATATCGAGTTAAGCGACGAAAATCCTCGTCGTCTTCCTTATTCACCCACAACCACTATTTACGAAGCATCAAGCATTTCAAACTAAATCTGTAGCGCCGTTTCTAGCTTACTTAAGTTTTAATACAAAAAATAATAAATAAAGAGAAACAATTTAAAGAATGTCTAAAAAGATGAAAAAGTAAAAAATTTTACTTCGTTCGAAACTTTGCAGCGGAATTAAATGCTAATAACTGAAATAAATATTTATCTAAAAATATTCATACTAGAAATAAAATGACATTCAACATTTAATAAACTAAAAATTCAAACTTTGAAAATAAAAGAATTCCATTGACATGGGTACCCCAAGTCACCGCGCCCGGTCATCTCCTTCCTCTTCTTTATTTTCATCTGAAAAATTTAACATTCGTAGAATGAGCTTAAAGAAGTTCAACAAATAATCTCATGCATGGATGCATGCCTAATGCAATATCTTAACATTTAACTTAAAAAGACTTTATGTTTACATTGCTTAAAACTTTTCTTTCATTGCTTAAAACTTTCTTTCGCATAAAACTTTGTCTTTCGTTACCTTGAAATATTCTTAGGACGCGAGCTCACTTGGTACCACATTGTTCTAATCAGGGTTGCAGTGAGCCTTGTTATTTGGAACCCGATTAACATATTGCCCGAAGGCCCTTTTCCTTAAACATTAACATTAGCCGCAAGCGGCACATTGTCGGAATGCCGGTCCCCCGCGCCCATTTCCCACTCACTCTAGCATCATAGAACAATGTGCACCCATTACTTTATGAAAAACTATTATTAATTATAGACCTTAAAACTTGACTTTACTTAATCTTTGTATGCTCGTGAAATGGTATGAACATACATTAACATGATGCATGAATCTAAGTGATGCAACTTTAATTGAATACAAATATAAACTTAAAGAGCATAAACATAATAATTAAATCACATTAATTAGCAAACATATTGAAATTAAACATGACTTGAAATATGTAAATGAGGATAAACCTACATTAAAGATACTCAACATTTATTGGGGGAAATCTTATATCCAATTACTTAGCACTACAAGAAAACAATCAAATTCCAACAAAATAAAAAACTGTTGGAATTTTCAAAACTCCAATAAAAATTTCAATGCTACAGCATACCTTTGGAAAATTCCAACAGAAAGTTCAAAACATATGTTGAATGAATTAGAAATTTCATTAACTTGATTGACTTCAGACTCCATGTCAAAACCAAAGCAAATAACAATTGGATAAGGAGTAATGACAATAAACATGAACTGGAAAAATAACTATGAGGGAACGTGTGTGTTGCTCGACGTGCGTGGGGATAATGAGTGTACACACTCTCAAAAGCTTTAAATTTATAACGCAGATTCATGCACGGACGAAATTATATCCCATTATATACGTATGGATGTACAGAAATCAGTTCTTATTACTTACAATGAAAATCTAATAAGTTAGAGAAAAATTCACATTTGGTCCCATTAGATTTAATCCATGATGATTTTAGTCCCATGTCTTGAAAATAGTCCTATAAGATTTTTCTTGTCTCACTAATGGTCCCACCGTTAAAAAATTAACAGTCAAACCTATCAAATTAAAAGTCAAACCTGCGATTTGGGACTAAAATTGAGAACAATGAGACTAAAATCATCAGGTGCTCAGTCTAATGGGACCAAAAGTGAATTTTTCTCCAAAAACTAAATTAACTAATATCTATTTTAAAAAATATATATCATTTTAGTTACTATTTTTTTATTTATTATAATTAAAAAATTGTCAAGTAAATTAAATGATAAAATTTATAATTCAACTTATATAAAATAAATTTTCTGGAAAAAATATTTTTTAAAAATAGATGTTAATTAATTTTTTTTGGTGAATGTGTAATAAAAAAAAGATGAAATACATGTATCATTTATTTTAATTAGAAAGTTAACAAAGTAAAATAAATGATAAAATTTATAACTCAAGTTATAAAATTTAAATTTTCTGAAAAATAACTTATAAAAGTAGATTTTAATTAAATTTGTTTTTTTGAATGTGTAATACGAAAAAAAAAGATCAAAATACATGCATATATAACACAGTGCATGTATGTGTATATATGTAATATTTGTTTTTTTTTGGGGGAGGGGGGGTCCCTATGTTTTTGCCCCAGGATATTGGTCTCATATAACACAGTGTATGTATATGTAAAGTTTGATTTTTTTTTTGTGGAAATGTAATGTTTGATTTAAAAATATAAAAAATAAATATATAATATTTGAAAATAAAAAGTAAAAAAAAATGTGAGCTAGGTTAACAATACTAAAATATTTTTAATAGTATTTATAATTTAACTATACTAAAATATTTTTAATAGTATTTTTCTAAACTTTTTAAAAATAATTTCTATATTTAAAAATAATGAAATTATTTAATATCGTAAATTTTTTTATTTTATTGATAGTTGAACTACATATTTTCAATACATAAATGTGAATTTTGTAATTATTTGTATTTTCAAAATCAAGAAGTGATTTAAACTAAAAACAATATAGGAAAATTATTTGTTTTTCTAAATATTTTAAGTAAGAAAATTTGTTTTAGTGAAATAAACTGCACTAGAAAAATATATATTTAGAAAAATATTTGAAGGACATATATTTTTTTTAGTTTTCAAGTGGGACATTCACAATATTAATTTAAATAAATAACTCAAAATATAAAATTTAAAATAATTTTTATCATCAATAATATTAAATTTAACCAAAAAAAAGAATAATGTGATCAATTTTGGTTAAAAATTTAACTTTGGTATCCTATGGGACTATTTTTATTGTTAAAAATCTAACTTTGGTGTCCTGTGGGACTATTTTTGTCTTCAATAACGGTTTCCGTTAGTTTTTTAACGGAGTTTCAGTTTCCAAGTCCTATGGGACTATTTTTGGTGAAAAATGTCGATTTGGGACTAAAAGTGAGTCTAATAGGACTAAAATCATAAGGGGGTAAGTCTAATGGGACCAAAAGTGAATTTTTCTCTAATAAGTTATGCAGATTTCACAAAAATTGTCTAAACCATCAACTCTCAATAGATAATCGAATCTGAACAGTGACAAATCAATACACAACCATACAAAATCGCAAATAAATTATCAACATGTTTTTCGATTATACGTCCAAATAATTCGAATCCTAATTCTATATGAAACTAAAGATATAACTTGCATGTTCAACTTAGGAGTTGTAAAATCATTTTCATGCCTCTTGCAAATCAATCGCATTGGGGAAGTCACCTATCTTTCTTCTCTTTTCTTTTCTCTTTTTTGGCCGATCTTTCTACACTCTTTCTGCGCCTCATCCATCGTGTATTCTATTTCTCTCTGCGTGTGTTTTGCGTGTCTTATATCTTTGTTTTTACCTACTCCTAATTGGCTAGGTTTAGAGTAATGTGCTTATAATTAACTTGCTAACAATATGAGCTTGATTTAATACTCTATACTAATTAAAAGTCCAATTATTCATTATGAGGCCCAAATTAAATAAATCCACAGTCCAATTAAAAAGACGCCTTTATTATCTGTAACTTAATAAATTAATTATCTAGTAAAATCATTAATACATTTCTAATTCTTCATTATTATTTCATAAAATAAACTAATAGCACTATTAATATAATTATTATTAAGGCATAAAAAATTGGGTCGTTACAAAATTCTCTATTGTCTAAACATACAAATTCTACAAATCTAACAACAAATTATAACCTAAACAACTATAAACTAATTAAATCAACAAGAAAATATGAAATTAAACGAATTGAATGAAGTGTTTAGAATTACATGTTGTGTTGTTGATATTGTCGTCGTCGAAGCCATGTTTGCTAGTCACCGAAATTGATTTTGGTCCCAAGTTACTTTTGCCGAGTTATGAATGTGTGTGATTCAAAATGATATAAAATGGCTTAAGGGGCAATTTTGGGTTTTCAAGTGTCAAAATGGCTAAAAAACATGTGTTTCAAAAAACTAGCTTAAAAATATTTTAGAGTATGACGAATGACTAAAAAACATGGGCATTGTGAAAGATGTTATACTAATCACTAGCCTTATCCGTAACGGGGGCTATCCCAAACTGGTTTTTTTCATTGGGCTTTCCATCTACGTCGCTACTCATGGATTTCCCACCCCTGGAAGTGAGTTTCATGTCTTCCCCCACACTTGAACCCAGGATCTCCAGGCTAAAGTTGTAGCGCCCAAAACCCCTAATTAGATCCAGTGCACTACTAGAAACTTTATTCCTTTGAATATAATATTTTCGTTTAATAAAATATTTACGGAAGCGAAATAAGATAATAAAAGTGCAACCTATTTTTTTTATTCCAATGAAATGACAAATATCCAAAAACAAATATTGAGTCATAAAATATTTTAAATTGTTTCCATGTTATAAAGTCTTAAAATCATATTTTTATTATTCCAAAAGCAGAAGAGGGATACAAAAAGAAAATATTTATCAAAAGCTTTGCGGAAGCGTATGATTGAAAATCGAGTTTGAATAGGAAAATGGGTCTAATTAAAAAATAACATGACTTCAATTTAAACAATTCGAGATAGTAGGTAAGTCATAAAATGTGAAAATTTAAGACATGCATAAATTTAAACATCGTCTCAAGTTCTTAATAAGTATATAATAGCAAGTTTATCAAATGCCCAAGATGAGAAATAATAATGTCGCGTGGCAACCCCCTACGCCTCGGCTCATTTGTCATCGTCTTAAAAGAATATAATTTTTAAAAGTGTGAGTTTTGACACTCAGTGGGTGACGTAAGCAGTTATACTATCAAGTGAAACTGTTAAACTTTCACATATCTTTCACATAATCGATGTGGACGGTGACATTAAAACCAAGGACCCACTTTCAATCCCGAATCTATTCACGGCCCCTCGCAACTTTCCTTTTATTCTTTGCATGGCGGTATTAAAACCAAGGACCATTTTCGATCCCGGACCCATTCATGGCTCCTGGCAATTTTCATTTCATTCTTCGCATGGTGGTATTAAAACCAAGGACCTATTTTCGATCGTGAATAACACGGTGGTATTAAAAACAAGGACCTATTTTCGATCCTGGACCTATTCACGACCCCTGGCAACTTTTCTTTCGTTCTTTGCATAATGGTATTAAAACCAAGGACTCACGTTCGATCCCGAGCCTATTCACAGACCCTGGCAACTTGCTTAACATAGTACAGTTTAAATTTCAAATAATAATATAACAATATAACACACTTACAGTTTGTAGTTACCCACTTGTGAAGTTTAAAAGTTACTAGTGGTGAAAATTTTCTTTGTCTGAAAGATTCGAGTTTGATTGCGCCACACCTAACACAGATAGTTTCTTAAAGGATTAATAATCATCAGACAAGTATAGAATAAATTAAATCTTAATTTCTATGAGTAGGGAAAAATGTCTAAGTATTTCATATAAGAGTCTCCTTAAATCTATCAAGCATACAATTATTCAGAGATGATCATCGCTAAAAGTTTTAAACTTATAAATATAAATTTCCAACTTAGTATAAAATATCAATTACTATTTAATCTTAATAAAATTGTAATCCAAATAACAAGTCTTATTCGGTAATTAAGTTTCTAAGTCCGGATAAATATAAATAATCAATCGCAGATAGATTACGTGTCACGCCCCAATCTAGATAAGTAGAATTAAATATAATATTCATCGGAGTACAACTCCGGATAATCATAAAACTTAAATTCGGCCAGGCCATATCCAAAATATTATACATCACATTACAAATACACAGCGGAAGTCTAACATGTAGTAATATTCCAAATACAGAATTAAGTACAAGTTATATACTAAGTTTGAATATCTAAAATATTAATACAAAAGCAATATCCATATAATTCCTAGAAATTATTCCACCAACTTCAACCTTGATTCGGAAACCCTTCATCGGACTCCTCAATGTCAAATCCACCTGTCTCTCGAAAATTTTAAAATTCGTAAGGTGAGTTAAATGAGCTCAGTGGTTGGGGAATGGTGATAATGATATTTTAAAAATTAATTTAGTTTTTCCCAAGCTTGAGCAAAGGAATTGAGTTTATATTTTTACAATTTACCAATTTATATAAGTGTACATGTGACAACATACAAGCAAGCGCCGTTACAAAAAAAAAACATTTCGTTAAACCGCAGCTTTCTAGAGATAGTTTGTCAAGAATAAAGTTTAATAAAATCAAGCGATTAAAGAAATGATAAGTAGTAACAATAACAAGCAATTACTGTAAACTTTAAATATTTTCTGGACAAGCGAGTTGAAGCATGAAAGAGCAAACAAGAACGGGCAAACAAGAACGGCAAACAAGAACGGGCAAACAAGCACGGCAAACAAGAATGGGCAAACAAGCAGGAACACTGAAGTGTTAACAGTCATAATTGAGCTGATCGGGCTACAATTATGCCGTTCTACCTTATGACTCCCCAAACAAGAATTGACCGAAGTCATAGGCTACCTTATAACTACCCCATGTGGCTCGACGTCTCTTTAGCTAGGACCTGTCTGTCCAGAGATCGTCATATTCCGGAATATACCATTTTACGACCCACTTCGCCCACAGGACACTCCGTCCTACAGTGGTGGGATTAGGACCATGGCCGGTCAAATCAAGACCGCAGGCGACCTGCTCAACCTCGTTTGACCAAACCATACCTCAAGACAAACAATCAATACAAAATTCCAAAAATGATATGAAAATTAATTTTTTTGTGGCAAACTTATTCAAGTTTATTATAGCAATACGAGTAAAGTGATTTATAATCGGAGTTGAAATTTAATCGAATGTCGATATATATTAATCAGATAACTTCCAAGTTTAAAATCTCAAAATAAAATCAAAGGTAATTTTCAAATTTTCAATTTGGGTTTTAAACCATTTTTATTTTTTTTAAAACAAAAATCTAAAATTCTAAATTGGCAGTAAATTTCACATGTTATCATTAGTTACCTTTAGTTTTTAAAAAATTAAGCCACGTACAGTGGGACTTTTATGTTAATTGCTTCTAGTTTCTCCTTTCTTTTTCTTTAATGCATATTAATCCAAACTTTATCTAAAATCTCATTTTTAACCCTAAACTTTAAATATTTTTCAAAGTGATCCATTCATATAAAAAAAATTAAGGAAAATATAAAATTCGGTTCCAGCAAAATAACTCAGCCCCGACAGTAGGAAATTTCAGGTTCTGACTTTAAATTTTCAGAAATTTCAAATTAGTCCCTATTTTTATGATAAATTGACTATTTAACCTCAAGATCAAATTTTCTTTTCAAAACAACCCCAAAGCACTTATACCCTTTTAAAAACAGACCCTACAGTTTATGAACTTCACAGAATTAGATACCTCTTATTTTCAATAATTTCAGTTTAGTCCCTATATTTTCCAATTTTTGCAAGAGTGGTTTCCAAGTTCAATTTTCTTCCAAATTCAACCTCAATACATCCATGTACTTCCAAAACCAAGACAACATCTAAAATAATATAAAAACAGCCTCAAATTTTCGAAATTTCAGTTTACTACCCAAGTTTTCAATTATTGCAGTTTTAATCCTCAAACTCCAATTAAATTCCAAAAATGACTATAAATCATTTAAGAAACATATAACAACACCCAAGCACATAAAGAAACATAATTTTCATGATATTTAAAGAATTTAAACATGCCTTACAAGAATTGAAATGCAATCAAACCATTTAACAAAAGAGTTTAAGCTTTATTTTACCCACCTTAATAGCTTTTCCTCAATTTTCTTCAAATCAACAAGCTCCAAAAATCTCCTCAAGTCCAGTTTCTAACACCTCCACTATGTCTAAAAATGGAACTTGATGAAAACAATGATTCCTTTTCCACCTTTAAGCTTTTAGTATAATCATTGGAAGAAAGCAACTGTTGCATTCACACATATATATATTCTTTGAAAGATGACTTTTATGAAAGAAATGAAATGAAAACAAGCCCCCCCTATATCTCAAGTGACGTCTGTGAGCAACATAAAAGGCATGGCTAGTTTTTCTTCAAGTAAATGGGTTAAGTGTGAAGTAAGACAAATGATAGAAGAAAATAAATATCTCTCCAGCTATCCCTAAATTCGGCAGTCAGGAGGAAGGAATTAAGGAGTATGGTTTGTTGCTATAGTATAAGTACAATGATGTGGGTGTTTTGAAACCAAGAAAAAAAAAGTTAAAAATGTGTGGTCACAAAGAAGTTTGGTCATTAATATGGTAGAGTTTTGATTTAATAAAATTTGTTGTAAATAAAGTATATTATCCATTTTAGAATAATGGGTAAAATTTATAGATCAAATACAAGAAATGGTGGTGAAGATTAGTGGTTTGTCAAGTACTCCTAAAATCCTAAAATCTTTTCTTAATAAATACAATCCTAATTTAAAACATACTAATATTATAAAAGTTTAATATATGTGAGTCGATCTAACTAGGGAAATAAATTGAATGAATCGAATTATAGAAAATAATATAAAATAAATTAACAAAATGAACTCAAATATTTAAATATTTATTATATAACATATTACCTTATAATACGATTCTAGGGCCTCACATTACGACTTAAAAAACATCACATCAATCGATACAAGGCTTCACATTAGTCATCCAAGTAGACAGCTTGTCACTTTTTATATCATACATAAAAAACTTTTGTCATCTCTTAATCAATCACACTAACCAACATTCCTTACATACCTACAACATTAAGTACACACTTATCTTTACAACTTCAAGTATTAATAATTTCACCAAGAACATCAATAATACACACTATTTAAAAAATTTGTAATTATCCTTCTACTATGGCAGTTTTCGTATTTAAGTCATATTTCCTAAACCAAAAATTGGATTCATATGATTCTTATATCATCAAAAAATCTAAGACAACTACCTACAAATATTCATCTAACAAGGGGGTTAGTCGATGCTACCCACTTGGGTAGCTACCCAACTGAGTTCTATACCATTGGATTAACACACACTCATGTGGATGTGTGTGTGTGTATGTGTTGATCTAACGGTATAGAACTCAGTTGGGTAGCTACCCAAGTGGGTAGCATCTACTTACCCCTAACAAGGAACTCTAAAATCCACCAATATCTATGGTAAAAACGGTGGAAAAGTTTCTATTGGCGTAAAGGTTCCAATTTTGGCATCTTTCAGCGTTTTGGCCATAAATCTTGGATGGTTTAATATTTTTAAAAATTGTTTTACAGGAAGATAGTAGACATCCTAAGGCACGATTTTCATGTTTATGAATATCTCAAATTAAAACGCTATAAGGGTGAGACAATGGGATGAAGTTACAACAGTGTTATAAGCTCCAAATTTGGCATAGTTCAATATTTTGTCCGTAAATCTAAGCGGGTTCATGGTTTACAAAATTGTTTTAGGGGGGCTTAGTAGACATCCTAAGCTACAACTTTTGTGTTCATGATAAATTCAAAATCGAAGTATACAAAGGTGATATTACAACTTTAAATTTTAGCAGCGACTAGTGGTCCTATTTCGACTCAGTTTAGTATTTTGGACATATCTTGGTCTACAAAACTCCAATTAATGTGATTCAAGTGGCAAATCGAACCTAAGACATATCTACGAGTATGTAAGTCCTTTTTTATTTAAATTCTGCTTAAATATTCCCAAAAATAAAAAAATACATACAATACAGTTGATGTCAAAAATGAGCTTAAATATGCTATTTTTTTCTAAACCAAGATGCATTCTCGAAACTTAAACAATGCATTAACAAAGCATTTGATGTATCAAAATTATTCTCCTAAACATTCTTCAAGGGGTCCAAAATATGGAGAGTAGGATTTCCATAGTTCTATCATGATACAATCATATTATTCTAACTTAAAATGATTCTAGAATAAAAATACTTAAGGAAAAATTACAGAAGATGAAGACTTACCTGAAGATTGCAAGAAAAAAGAGTGATTAGGAAATGAGAATTGTTGGACATTTATTATTAAAAGACTTTACATAGAAGGTTAAATAATTTACTTAGGGGTTAAAGTCTTTACTTAGGGGTCAAGAGCTATACAAGGGGTTAAGGGCTTTATATAGGGGTTAATAAATAGATGCTAGTCTAATCCTATTGTAGTTTTTCTAAATAAAAAAACCAGCCATTATCTCCAACTTTTAGAATTTGCAAAGTCCCTCAAAATCTTACTAATTTCATATTTGCCCCAAATAAAATCGAAAATTGCTCAATAATCCCAAGTAAATTTAGTAATTCTATGAATACCTCTTAAATCCAAAAATTGCTATTTGTCTAAATTCCATACTTATAAAATTGTATAATCCACAATGCGATATTTTATATCCGTCTTAAGCCCATTGACGATCATCAAACTTATCCCAATTTTTTGTAAATCCGTCATTAAAACAAGAATCTCCAATATATCACTAAATTTCAAATCCATTAATAAGAATTTTATTAATCGTCCATTTTCTCAAGTTAGGGGCGTAATCAAACTCGATTATCAAAATTTTAAAATACTCAAAACAGTTAAATAGCATTCAAATAAAATAAAATGCGATATTTAAAGAAAGATGAAAAAAATCAAAGCATTTGGAATAATTGTGCATGTTATATATAAAAGGTTTAAGGGTGTTACAAAAGTGCTGAGTTCTAAGAGTGTAGGTACCACCAGTTGACCCCCGATCATCACATTATCAAATTAAAAGGTAAAAATTAATTACAAAAATAAAAAATTCTATCTAGACACAAAATATTTTTTCGGTATCCTCATATAAAATACATGTAAAAACTACTTGGAAATTATATAGGTCTATAAATACATGGAAATATTAATTTTTATATATTTTTTGGAAGGTATATTGAGAAGACTCCATTTTCATTCTACTCTATTTTTGTAAGATATACTCAAGAAAATGTTAAAAGAAAAAAAAAACCATGATTTATTTCTTTTCCAAATATAAAATTTTCCTATTTTTTTAAAGACACCCTTGTATTACAGGCGATTTGTGAAAAGACAAAGTTTTGGTGTAGTTTATAAAGAAATTTTTCACAATTTGAAGTGAACAATTTATATGACACCCTTTTAAATTTTGAATTTATTTTTTTGTATTTCTAATTAGGAGTGGCAATTCGGGTCATCAAGTCGGGTTAGTGTTTGGTATCGGGTTGATTTTGGGTTATGCTTAAAATACATCGAAAGTTAATGAAAATATTAAATTATTACATTTTAGACAAATTGGTAACATCGTGTTGGGTTCGTGTTAGTCATGTTCGTGTTGGGGTTTCCCGTGTTCGTGTTCGGGTTTCTCTCAGTAACTCCCGGTCAGATTCGTGTTGGGTTATCATGTCGTGTTAGGGATTGTCACCCCTATTTCTAATTAATATATTAGATCTATTAGATTTGAGACGCTAATTAGGCTGTGATTGGTTGTGCTTTCATTCCATCCATTTTCATTTTATGAGAGAATAGTGGTAATTTTTTTTTAAAAGTAAAAGCTGGATTTGTGGAGAAAAAATAATATTGTGTTGATATAATATATAATCTTTTAGAGATGTTGATTCTTTGTGAAAAATTTTGTGGAAAAAATATTGAAAAATATATACAAGAAAATTGAATAAAAATGAAATATTTATCCAAAAATAGGTAATATGGATCTCATTTTATACCCTTTGTTACTAAAAATAATAAAAATAGTGATTAATTAAAGAAATTATTAGAATTCTTTATATAAATAGGGGGAGGAGAGAGAAATAAATAGTATAATTGGATATTGAGAAGTGTGAGAGAGAAAGAGAAAAATGAATTAATTTTGGAGATAAATACGATTTTTTTTTGAAATTTTTTCATTTCTTTCACAAACAAGCACACATCCAGTAATCCAATAAAATTTAATCCAATAAAATTTTCACTCAAAAATGAAAATTTGGGCAAAATTTCAAAACCAATCACAACCTAAAATTTTTGAGTTAAAAAAAAAAAAAATCACAACCTAAAATTTTATCTTCTATAAAGACTATCATACTGTACAGTTCAAATGAGTCCCGCCTGGCGCCAACACCTTTCTTTGTTGTTGTTTTTTCTTTTCGTCCTTTTATCTTTTCTTTCCACCTACCCAAGAAAACTATACTTAATTAGTCAATGGCTCTTGAAGCTGTTCTCCGACACGGTTTATTGAAATCCCTTACCCAAAAAAAAATTGTTCACTGATTATTAATCCCATTTCTGCATTTCAAAATCCTAATTTTAGCTTTGAGTATAGCTTGTTTTTTTTTCAAGATTTCTGAATTATCGGATCTTGGGTTCATTGTCCAAACAAATATGGCTAGAATTGGGTTTCCGAAGAATTCAAAAATGATTTGTGCCCCATTAATGGCTCAATCCGTGGAGCAAATGTTGATAGAAATGCATCAGGGCAAAGATGCAAGGTGCGGATGTGGTGGAAAATAAGCCAATCCCGGTTGTTGTCGTGTGTCGGTACGCTGCCCTGTCTCCATTTTAAACATAATAAGATTATAATTAATTTGAGGGAAGTGGCATAATTGTGGAATCAATATAATTAGATTTAGAATCATTTTATTACAATTACAAAACAACGGATAGTATGTGGTTGAATTCTAATTTTCAGAAGATTAGAATCGAGTAATATAAGAAAGATAAATTTAATTACCAGGCGACTAAATTTACAATTTTTCTCAAATGTTATTCAGGCAAAAGGAATATAATATGTACTGCATGTAAGAAAGAAATAAATTATCCTTCGTAATATTGTTTTTTACTTGGACGCTGCTGGTGGTTCCCAAAGGATTCCCCACGGAACTATATATATCCTATGGGTTAGTTTCCTGTCACACGGTCTAACGAATCCAAATATTCGATCCATCAGCCCACCAACAGTCCGCACAAGTACCAATACCACATCCACTGGCCGCTGCTAATACATTTTAGGAGAGTTGCTAATACATTTTAGGAGGACTACTAATACTTTTCGGAGCGAAAACTAGTATTTTTAGGGTGCTACCAAATATTTTTCAGATGACTACGATATTTTTGGCGGAAGAACTAACACTTTTATGGGAACTACTAATATTTTTATGAGGAAAACTATTACTTTTCAAGAGGAATACTAAAATACATTTAATCGGAAAACATAATACTTTTAAATAAGACTACTAATACGTTTTAGTAGGAATACTAATACTCTTGATGGAAAAAATAAATATTTTTCAAGAGGATTACTAAAAAAATTGTTCATGCAGATTACTAATATATTTCATTGTTACTATTAATACTTTTTTGAGGGACTGTTAATACTTTTCGGGAGAAAAAGTTAATTATATAGGAGAACTACTAAAATACTCTCCATGAAACTACTAATACTTTTCAGATGCTCTATTCCAGAATATTACAACATGCCACCGATGCATGAAATTATGAAAACCCGGGCCGAGCTGGATTTGTTTAATGGAGAAGATTCGTTAGACGGTCTGTCATGAGTTTTTGTGATATGCTATTAGTAGTGCCTATTTCTCGTTTCAATATTATTTATTAATTCTTATTTTTTGTATCAAATTTCGCATTTGCAGGTACTTTATTTAATTTGTACATGGCATATATAGGTTATTCTCAAAATTACTTTTTCATAAATATTATGCCAGATATAACACAAGGAACAAAAAAGAAAACCATTGCAAAAAATGTAGAGTTAAAAATTCAGGAAAAAAACAACAAAAAAGATAGTAATATTATTTAAAGTTTGCTAGTACGAATATTTCTAATATCATTGAGAAAAAAGTGTCGTGAAATTGATCCGATTCAAGGTTGGCAATGACAAAAATGGTTGGGGGTAGGAAGCCGCGAACAACGCAATATCCTCCATTTGGGCAAAAACTTTGTTTGCACAAATTACTGCATTTTTCGTTGTCTTTTCCTGGAAGACAACGATCGACCAATGTGGTTGCCCAAGCCGCACTCCAGTGTCCCGCCATCACCACTAACACTGTTAATATCTGGAAAAAGGAAAAACAATCAAAACAAAAAACGTAAATAAACTTGATATTATTTAGAATTTGAGTAAATATGAAAAAAGAAAAAAAAGATAATATAAAGTACCTGTTGACAATATGAGAAGTGAGATGAGGAATGTTGAATATAGAAGAGTGAATTCATTATTGTGTAAAACTGAGTTTACAAGGGTGAGAGGTATTTATAACAGCTAAAGCTAACAACCAATACTAACCTCTATAACAACTAACAGAAGGATAACTGAAAGTTAGTTAACATTAACTAACTTTCAGATGAACAGTTACAACAACTCTAATACTCCCCCTTCAATTTGGAGCAGGGGAGTGAAATATCTTCCCAAGAGGTAGCGTGTCACATAAATGATGAAACCTTGGAGCAGAGAGAGCTTTAGTAAACAAATCAACAGTTTGATCTTCGGATGGTACAAATCTTACATCAATTTCTTGAGCAAGAACCTTTTCCCAGATAAAATGAACATATATTTCCACATGTTTGGTGCGGGCGTGAAAAACTGGGTTTGCAGCAAGGGAGGCTGCACTCTGGTTACCACACCAAATGAGGGAAGGAGATTCAATCTTTATCCCTAACTCAGCAAGTAAGGAATGAAGCCAAATGATATCGGCCAGCAGTCGGCCAAGGTCGATACTCAGACTCAGCAGAGCTCTTGGAAACTACAGATTGCTTTTTAGAACTCCAAGTTAGCAAATTTCCACCTAACATAATGCAATGACCTCCGTGAACTTCCTATCATCAATATTGTTGGCTCGACAAGATCGGAGTAGCCTTCAATCAACATTCTTGTGGCAGGTTTGAAAAATAAGCAAGTTTTGAGAGTGCCTTTGAGGTATCTTAACAAGTGTTTACAAGCAGTCCAGTGATTAAGAGTGGGAGCATGAAGATATTGACTGAGTTTGTTGACAACAAATGATATATCAGGTCTTGTGATGGTAAGATATTGTAAGGCTCCAATAATACTTCTATAAAGAGAGGGTTGATCAAATGGTGTGTTGTCAGCAAGATAAAGTTTGTGTGAGGTGTTGAGAGGAGTAGATGTGGGCTTGCAGTCAGTGAGCTTGGTCTGGGACAACAACAAACCACCAGGAGTCTTAGAAGCCTCAATGCCCAAGAAATAATTAACTTCCCCCAGATTTTTCAGAGCAAATTTCTGATGTAAAATCTGTATGATATGAGATATAGCTTGAGAATCCTCCCCAGTGATGAGAATATCATCCACATAGACCAATAACAACAACAATTTCCCTGATACTTTTTGATAGAACAATGAAGAATCAGATATTGATACATGAAAGCCAACAGATACCAGAAATTGCTTGAGCTTGGTAAACCATGTCCTTGGAGCCTGCTTTAATCCATAAAGTGCCTTATTACGTTTGCAAACAACATGAGGCTGAGATGCATCAACAAAACCTTTAGGTTGCTGCATAAAAACTGTATTGGAAAGCTCACCTTGTAGAAATGCATTGTTTATATCAACTTGTTGGATGGACCAATTGGAGGAGATATCAATAGCAAAAATAAGTCTTATAGTACAAGCCTTTACAACTGTACTAAAAGTTTCCAAAAAGTCTATGCCTGCTTATTGTTCAAAGCCCCTAGCAACCAAACGAGCCTTGAATCTATCCACACTACCATCAGCTTTTTATTTGACTCTGAACACCCATTTACAGGTAATAATGTGCATGTTAGGATCAGCAGGAACAAGACTCAAAGTCTTGTTAGCAAGTAAGGCATCATATTCAACTTGCATAGCAGATTTCCATCTTGGATCAAGAAGAGCCTGATTGAAGTAAAAGGTTCTGAGAAAATAGAGGGAGAGGTGTGTGTGGAGAGAGCTTTGGGCTTGTGAATACCATTCTTAGATCTAGTAACCATAGGATGACTAAAGCAAGAAGGTGCAGGAATATGAGGAATGGGAGAAGTGGAGGAAAAGGGTAATGGAGGAATAGAAATATGGACAGCAAGAGGAATACCTGCTGGATTGGAATGTGCACTGACCTCATTCTGAGAGACTGGGTGTGAAGGAGAAGTTGAGTTATTTGGAGAGGGAATAACAGAAATGGGATGAGATGTGGAAATTGATGAGGAGACAACCTGAGAAGGTTGGAGAAAAGGTAGAAAATAGGGTGAAGGGAGAAGAGAGGATGAACTGAAGAGCTCTAAGGAAACTCATGCTCATTGAACTCAACTGTGGCTACTATATATGTCCTCCCGATATTACTGAGACATTTGTACCCTTTGTGAGAGTCACTATAACCAAGAAATAGACATTTTGAGGACCTAAACTGAAATTTGTGATTGTTATATGGGAGAAGGTAAGGGAAACGTGTGCATCCAAAAACTTTGAGGAATGTGTAGTCAGGGGGCTGCTTATAGAGAAGTTCAAAGGGAGAAGTTGAGTCTAGAACATGAGTAGGGAGTCTATTAATGACAAAAATAGCATAGTGAAAAGCATGCCACCAAAATTTTAAGGGTAATAAAGCTTGAGCAAACAAGGACACGCCCATTTCTACAATGTGAAGATGTTTGCGTTCAACTCTACCATTTTGTTGATGAATATGAGGGCAGGGATGTCTAAATTGGATACCCAAGTTTGCTAAAAATGGAGCAAGAGATCAATATTCACCCCTCCAATCAGTTTGCAAGCACTTGATTTTGGAATTAAACTGTCTTTCAACAAAACTATTGAATTGAACAAAGATAGCATAGGCTTCAAACTTTTGTTTTAGTGGAAAGATCCAAGTGTATCTAATGTAATCATCAATAAAATGAAGATAATATCTATAACCATCAATGGAAAGAGTATGAGAAGGACCCCAAATGTTTGAATGAATAAACTGAAAAGGAGCACTGGTTTTAGTACATTGGCTGGCAAAATGTTTTTGATGTAATTTGCCTAACTTGCAAGCATCACAAAAACTAACAGAACCAGTGGAAAAAGGAATATGTAATTTTTTCAGTACAGAGGAGAGAACAGAGTTACATGGATGTCCTAATTTCTGGTGCCAAACATTTACATCAGAAGAAATAGATACATGGAAAGTAGCAGCAGATTTGTTTGGTAAAGTGTGCTGTATAACAGAGGAATTCCCAGAATTTGATAGATGAGTAAGATCCAGTTGATAGAGTCCTCCTTTAAGAGTTCCCTCCAAGAGTGTCTTGTGAGTATTTTTATCCTTGACAAAGCAAGAGTCATGAAAGAATTGAATTAGAATATCATTGTCTTTAGTAAATTGTGAAATACTTATGTTTGGGACATAAAGAATATTTCTAAGAATGAGAGATTGAGGACTGTTGGGACAAGGAACAAAAGAGGAACCAATTTTGGAGATGGGAAGAGCAGAACCATTACCTACAATCAATTTCTCTGATCCTTGATAGTCCACTGCACTAAATCTACAGTAACATGGTTAGTAGCACCACTATCAAAATACCAGTTACCATCTAAGGAATAATTTGCATGAGATCAAACATTTGACAGGAAAGCATGAGGTGAAGCTTCATTACTAGAGTTAGAATATGGTCCCAAAAAGTTGATATCAAACCTTTTGTAACACTTGACAACAACATGACCAACTCTCTCACACAATTGACAAGAAGGTTTACCATTATTATTCCTGAAATTAAAATGTATGCCACCATTACGACCTCTGCCATGAGAAAAATGACCACCACCTCGATTAAAAGTACCAGATCTATTATAAGCCACATTAACAGATGGAGAATTTGCAGCATTTGAATTAGCAGTGAAGGCAACAACATGTGAACTATGCTGACTTTGTGTTCGCAATTCATGAGTTTGCAAAGAGAACTGAACTTCCTAAAGAGACAGGCTATCAGTTCTAGAGGTAAGATTTACAACAACTGACTCATACTCCGGCCCCAAACCACCAAGAATATATAAAGCAAGCTCATCATCCGAAACAACATGATTAACAGAGTTTAGATCATCAGCTATTCCACGCATCTTTAAGATATATTCATCAACACGTAAATCACCATTTTTTAATGTTTGCAGCATCATTCGTAGTTGTAAAACACGAGCCTTTGATTGTGTTTGAAACAATTTATCAAGTACATTCCAAACATCACTGGAAGTAACACACCTTGTGAGATGACCTAACATGGATTCAGTAATAGAAAACAACAACCAGTTGAAGAGAAGCTCATCTTTTCGCATCCAAACAAGATATACAGGATTTGAACAGAGATTTGAAGAACCTGTAGCACTTGAAAGAAACTTTGGTGGTGTCGGTTCTTATCCAAGAATAAAACCGTTAAAGCCATGCGCACGAACCACAGATAGTACTTGGAGTTTCCAGTAATTGTAATTATTCCGATCTAATTTCATAGAAAGAGTAGCAAAATGTGGGAGAGAAAGCATAGAAAGGCTATCTGACGCCATATCAAGCTCGAGAAGAAGAAGGAGCTGGAAAAAAAATCTAGTTGACTCTAGATACCATGTTGAATATAAAAGAGTGAATTCATTATTGTGTAAAACTGAGTTTACAAGTACAAGGGTGAGAGGTATTTATAACAGCTAAAGCTAACAACCAATACTAACCTCTATAACAACTAACAGAAGGATAACTTAAAGTTAGTTAACAATAACTAACTTTCAGATGAACAGTTACAACAACTCTAATAAGGAACAATGGGAAAAACTTGGCATCGGCCATGTTTAATTATTTTGTGCTTAAGTATAATAATTTGGTGTTTGTTAAGAGACGCGATATTGCGTTGGTGAGGAGCTTGTGTTTATATAGCAAAAATGGGTTAGTCTCTTGTTAGACCTTCTAACAGATCTAATTTATTAGACGGATCCAAATACTATACGCGACACGCGGTCAGTCTCCCTATTGACTCCCATAACCACTAACATCACAATAATAACATCCATTGATCGTTGTTAATATTTTTTAGGAAGGATACTAATACTTTTTGAGAGGGCTATTAATTATACTTTTTCAGAAGAAATACTAATATACATATTAATACATTTTAGGGGGAATACTAATACTTTTACAGGAAAAAACCAATAATTTTCATGAGGATTACTAATACTTTTCCAGGGGATTATTAATACTTTTCCAAGGAATTGCTAATCCTTTTCAAGGGAAAAACTAATACTTTGAGGGTTGCCAAATATTATTTCAGTGCCTAATATTGTTCAAAGGGATTACTAATACTTTTCAAATATACTACTAATATTTTTCAGGGGAAAACTAATACTTTTAAATGCCCCTCTAGAGATCCTGTGGCACCACCTCAGAATATTACAAAAATGCCACTGGTGTATGAAATATAAAAAAACCCGGGTCAGATTGGATCCGTCTAACAGAAAAGACCTATTAGACGGTCTAACACAAGTCTTTGTCAACAAAAAATGATGATAGTTAAGATGAATAACTTAATTTACAATTGCCCTCAAAAATTTATAAAAAAATTTCAAATAATTGTCTTTTACAATAGAAGAAGTCATTAATTATGGTTAGTATATGGAACTTTTTTCTCATAATTTAAATTTATAAACTCATCCCGATCTTTTGTCCCCCAAAGACAAAATCCTGCGTCTGCCATATATGAGACCTCAATAGAATCACATGCACAAGATTTAAATTACTGTCTACAAAAACAAAAAGAATTTTGGCAACACAATTACAACCCTGCCAACTTGTTGATAATAGTGATATCTCCAATAAATTATCATCTCAACTGTTAATAATTATTTTCTTATCTATAAGTGTTTTTTTTAGAATATAGGGAGTGGTGAGAATATCGAACACTAGAATTTATAGGTCTGATGACTTTGATCATGAGAGTTTTAACCACTGGATTACTATTTGATTCCCTATTATCTCCAATTTTGTTGATTTAGAATGTATACATGTAATTAGACTTCAACAAGTTTAGACAAAACATTCATTTATTCTTGTTAAATAAGATTGATAATATTCAATATCAAATGGATAGTAAATTCACTAGTTCTGTGAAATTTAGCATTCTTCAAATTAGTAGGATGACTTTATTATTTGTGGTAATTTTTGAGAATAGTTCTTCATATCCGATCTAAAAGTTAGAAAATTTTGTCTTCAACATTATCTGGCTTAATTGACTAAATGGATTAAAATTATTGATGTTTTAGTACCTAAACTATTGTCACTTTGCCGATTTCATACAACACAAAAAAGGATCACAAAAAAAGAATCCATTGCGAAAAATGTAGAATTAAAAATTCAGGAAAAAAGAAAAACAAACAAAAAGATAGTAATATTATTTAAAGTTTATTTGTATGAATATTTCTGATAACATTGAGAAAAAGTGTAGTGAAATCGATCAGATTCAATTAAAATAGCAATGACAAAAATGGTTGGGTGGTGGGATCACGTCACGAACAATGCAATATCCTCCGTTTGTGCAAAAACTTTTTCGCACAACTTAATGCAGCGTCGTCGTCGTCTTTTCCTGGAATACAACGACCAACGCGTTGTCCAAGCCGCAATTCAGTTCAGTCGTGCCATTACCACTAACACTGTTAATATCTGGAAGAAAAAAAAAAAAAAAAAAACGAAAAACGTAAATAAACTTGATATTGTTTAGAATTTGAGTTAATAAGAAAAATAAAAGAGATATTATAAAGTACCTGTTGACAATACGAGAAGTAAGATGAGGAACAATGGCAAAAACTTGGCACCGGCCATGTTTAATTATTTTGTGCTTGAGAATAATAATATAATATTGTTATGAAACACAATATTGCGTTGGTAAGGAATTGCTGTTTTTATGGCCAAAAAATTGAATTTTTAGTTTGGTAACTAAATTTAATTTGTTAATATCAATTCAATTTTTTTAGGATTCGAAGAAGTTTTTTGAGTGAGAATATGATTTTTTGACTTAGATTATAATTTTCTTTTATGGGACCTAATAAATTAAATTAGATTTTAGACGTATGTGAGATCTCAATAGAATCACATGCATAGGATTTAAATTACTTTCTATAAAAATAAAAAGAATTTTGGCAATCACAAGAACATGTAAAAAAAATTGTGATTTGTTGGAAAAATTAAGCGCAAAACAGCAGGATTATTTCTACTAATTTAGGAACATGCAACAATAAAATAACAACAAGCCAAAAATTTAATAGGAGTCAAGTTTAGGATATCGTGGGTGGAAGGACGTTGTACCGCTCTATTTAGAGAGGAAACGCCCCCACTGCACTGGTTAATATATTGATAACACGTCCCTCTTCCAAGATTCGATAACCCTCTGGTACTCTCGTGTGCAGCAAAAAGGACCTCGAACCACTTGTATACTCAACGCTCAAATCAATATAGAAGGAATAAAAATCTGGCGAGTGATGATTTTTGTTTTCTTACTGAACTAGAAGAACAGTTTGCAAATGACCAATTTTTATATAGTAGCCAAGAAACAGTAAGTATTTATAAATTGGAAAGGCAGTGAAAAATTGAGAGTAGCAAATAGCAATAGCAATGATGTACGTGTCTGTATTTTAGAAAAATTACTTCTCCTTTTTTTCTATATCTATATCTTTATGTATTTCTATATTTATTTATTATACTTATTATAAAAGTGAGAATAGGTTTTAAGGTTTCTTGAAAATTTTGAATTGCCAAAAAAGTCCTTATAGTAAAATTAGCTTTAAGGGTAAATAAGTAGTTTTCTATAATGATTTTGCTTTTATTTGTTTAATAATATTGACAAGTGTCTCTTCATATTCCAAACCCTTCTTATATGATTTATTTTAATTTTAATTCTTAGAATATTTTAGATTTTAAGATAATATTTATTTTATATTATACTAGATATCGAGATCTTTCCAACCATATGTCATAAGTATATATAAAAGTCTTCATATGAGAGAATTTTACCAATTTAAAGTTGAGTGTTATGCAAAATGTACACATATATTATCTTTCTTTAATTTTCTAAATAAATAAATACATCAAAAAAAAAAGCAGTATGAATTTACACAAAATGAATAGAAAAAATAAATAAATAAATAAAATAATTAATTTTGTTGAGAGAATTTTAGTTATTTAAAGTTGAGTGTTATGCAAAATGTACACATATAATATCTTTCTTTAATTTTCTAAATAAATAAATACATCAAAAAAGAAAAAAATGAGATGATTTTACAACAAAATGAATAGAAAAAATAAATAAATAAAATAAAAGACTTCATATGAGAGAATTTTAACCATTTAAAGTTGAATATTATGCAAAATGTACACATATAATATCTTTCTTTAATTTTCTAAATAAATAAATAAATACATCAAAAAATAAAAAAGAGTATGAATTTCCAGCAAAATAAATAGAAAAAAATAATTAATTTTATTGAGAGAATTTTAGCCATTTAAAGTTGAGTGTTATGCAAAATGTACACATATAATATCTTTCTTTAATTTTCTAAAAAAATAAATACATCAAAAAAGAAAAAAAGAGATGAATTTACAGCAAAATGAATAGAAAAAATAAATAAATAAAATAAATAATTTTATTTTATACAAAATAAATAGCAGGACAAAATACATTTCTAAACTTCACTGTTGGTTGAAAATATCCATATAATAATAAATTTATCATCTATCACACACTCTAAATTGTGAGATAATATTTTTTTTTGTTGGAGTAAATGATACATTTTTTAGTATGGGAAGATGGGAATTTGTGACTATTAAAAATTTCAAGGAATCTTACGTTTTTCCCGTAAAAAATAATTAGTTTTTAAGATATGTTAGATATGTTAAATAACTTTTTTTACTAAAATTTTGAATAATTATTATTTTATTTCTAAGATTTATTCATTAATCTTTATGTATTTCCCGTGGGGGGTGATCTGATGAGACCACATTTTATGGTGAGACAGTGTGGACTAATCTCAATCCTCCCCCATTTACATCAAAGGCTAGGAATAATTTGGGATAATAATACATTAACCATTTAATAAAATCCTAGAAAGGGCAAAATTGTCAAAACAAACATGTGGGGACGTTCTAAATATGGAATCGGTTATCGGGAGAGAGAGAATCACGCTGGAGAGAGAGAAAATCGCGTTGGGCAAAGAGAAAATCACGCATGTGCTCTGTTTGATAAATGTTTTTATCATGATTTTGATGATTTCGTTTTAAAATATTTTTACTAATTTTTTGGAGTATCTCTTGAAGCTTATTTTCGACAAAAATTGGACAACACTTTTGATGATTTTGTGTTAATATGTTTTTACATCAAAACAATATTTTTAAATATTGTCCAAATACTTCCGATCGATATTTAAATATTTTTACTAATTTTTCGGAGTATTTCTTGAAGTTTATTTTCGATAAAAATTGGACAACACTTTTGTCTCGTGTTTAACCGGTCGCCCTATAGGGCAACCTGTGTCTGAAAGATGATTTCCAAAATAAAACGAGACGTTTGATATTTTCCTGGAGGTCGACCGGTCGCACAAGTCATCATCCGGTATCTGAAAGAAGAAAGAACATAATAGAGAATTTGTTTCTCTTAAAAACCTCTAGGGGGACCGGTCCCTATGGGGCGACCGGTCGGACCCTAGGTCGGCCGGTCCAACCCCCCTGGACCGGTCCCTATGTTGTTTTTGCTGTGTTATCTCAATTTTTGTATTAGAGCGCGACCGGTAGCCCTATCCTTGTGACATCAAATTCTAACTGTTGTGTAGTAGATAACTTTTCCTCAATTTATGGTGTTGACCTCTAATAGCTATATTCTTCACTAGTCTTGCAATTTTTTACAGATTTCAATCTCCTAGAAGGAGCCTATCAAGTTCAAGACATCCTCTATAAATCGATGAATAATTGAAGCAACACAATAAGAGAATATACAACACAATAAGAGATACACTCAAGCAAACACTTGTTCTTTCATTTTCAATATTCTTGTTGTAATAGCCTAAGGTCTTACACTTTCACATCTTGAGGTCTAGGCTTAATTCTTGATTACACTTGCACTCAAATAGTGTATATCTCATTATCGAGTTGTAATCTTGAATTTGGGTTCATCATTCAACACAAGATATCCTTGTGAGTGTTCTTGTGGTAAGAACACACTTGGGTGATCTTAGGTGATATGTGTATGAAGATTGTGGTAATTTTCTTATTGAAGAGTTTGGTGCTCTTTGAGATGTTGAAGAATTTGGTGTTCTTCAAGTCGGAAGATTGTGGTGATCTTTACAAGGTGCCATGGCAAGAAGATTGTGGTAATCTTCAAGGGAGATTGTGGTCATCTCCAAAGAGGTGTTGTAAGGTATTAATTGTGGTAATTAATAAAATCTTTTTTTTTGAAATCCATCCCGGAGATGCTGGGGTGGTAGAGGATTAGGCCCTAGGTGGGTTGAACCTCTATAAATCAACGCGTGTTGTTTACTTCCCACACTTCCTTTCTCATCTTGGCTTATTACATTCCAAAAAGATGGCATAATTAGTAAAATGGGCATAATCTATTCACCCCCTTTAGATTATCGTAGCCACTTGGACTTACAAGTGGTATCAGAGCTAAACTCTTTGGCAAGCTCGTTCCACATCGCGAGTAAAGAGAAACGATCAATGGCTACGAACAAAGTCTACCTTACCGGCGCCTCCACCAACAAGCCACCACTATTCGTCTCCAAAAATTATGCTTTTGGAAAGAAAGAACGGATTTTTTTTACAAGGTTGCAGGTTCGATATTTGGAACATTGTCATAAATGGAGAATCCATTCTGATGAAAGATGGACCACTCACCTTCAAAGTCCTCAAGGAGCTCAATGATGAAGACAAGGAAATTCTCTCCTTAAATGGTAAAGCTCTAAATATTCTTCATTGTTCACTTACTTCTTCGGAATACGATCATATTCGAGGAATACGATCGACACATGAAGCATGGAAAAAATTAGAAGCTATCTATGAAGTATATGAAAATGAAAGGAGCAATTCAAAAGCATCTACCTCTCAAATGGATACAACATCAAATCCAACAACATGGGATGAGCTTCTTGCAACTTCCGATGATGAAGAAGCCGAGCAATGTTTAATGGGCATCGACGAAGACAATGAGGTATGCTCAAACTCTTCTATTTCTTTTAGTAATGAAATGCATGATGATTATGATGATTTGAAAAATGATTTCGATGAACTTCAAAATGAATTCCAAAGCTTGCTTGTTAAATACAAAAATTTGAAAAAGAAATTCAATGTTTTGAAAAATGATAAGGATAGCTTATTTACTTCCTATGAATCACTTTCATGTGCTCACACTATCACAATTGATAAGGTTATAAACCTTGAAAAGGATAATGAATCTCTTGTGAATGATATTAATTACATGAAAATGATTTGACAAGTTTACTTTGAGTACCAATAAAATGACCAAAATATTTAATGTTCATAGTTGTGATAATTTGAAACTAGGACTTGGTTATAAGCCAAAAGTTATTGATGATAAGAAAAAAAAGGCCTAATTACTTGTTTTTATTGTGGTAAAAAGGGTCATACGGTAAATACTTGTCGGACTAGAAATAGCTCTAATTATTGTTGGAGACTTAAAAGTCTCAATGCTAATCCCGAAGGACCCAAACACTTGAGAGTACCACAAAACAATGTCATATTAGGTACACGGAAAAATTATAATCAAAGAAAATTCATACCGCCAAGAAGACATCAAATGCCCGTTTCATTTGATCGAAGGAAAAGACATCACCACAATGAATTTCCAAGAGTGAAATATTATCAACAATGGGAAGGTAACAAACCTTGGAAATGGAGAAATTGGAAAAGTCATCATCAACAAAATGAGTTTCCAAGAGAAAGACATCATCAACAAAGGAAAAGGCACAACCCGTGGAAATAGCAAAATTGGTAAACTGTATCTCCCCATTTTAAATATGCATAATGTTTTATTATTATTATATATGTTTATATTTTTTTCTTTTGCCTTTATTGTCAAAATGGATTTTCAAATATTTATAGTAAAAATAAGGTCTTTAATAAATATTTTTTAAAAAAATCTTTTGAAAATGAGACCTATGATGTTTTTCTAAACTCTTGTGCATTTACTAAGACTTATGTGTTTTATTATCTCTTATGGATTCATATAGCATAAGCATACTTGTGACATCTCCATGCTTTAGCCTACATTTGTATCATTATGTTTTTGTGCAAGATTTTCTTTAGAATTTTGTAGGATATTGATCGCGAAATTCTTACCGCAAGCGTACGGTGCCAAGTTTTAGTATAGGTTTTGAAAGTAGGGTTATTATCGAATTTTATACTAAGTACTATAATTAAAATAGCTTAACTCTATCTAGAAATCGAAAAGAGATGAATTGTTTTTAAACTAAAAAGAAAATTAAAAATAAGCAAACAATTGGTTCAAACAATTAATCAAACACTTAGAATATGAATTCTAGAGGGTTGATTTCACCTAGTTATCCCCTATGTTTTCAATCCAGTTTATTAATCACAAGTTATTAATCTATAAGCCAATATTCCTACTGTTTATCACTTCCTCTCTCGAGTGCCAAGTGATTCTAGGTTCCAATTTCTGATTTCGATATCTCTATAAAAATCATAAATTAAACCCTAATACGCTCAATGAATATTATATCACAGGCTTCAAAAGATTCATAAATCTCTCGATTCTATGAAACCCTAGGTTGTGCTATTCTATGGCCAGGCGTTCAATTACCTCTCTCGAGCGTCAAATCAAACACGTCAAACAATCTAAACTATTGATCAGATAATTCAGATGCAATCAAATCAAATAGCACAAATAGATTAAATAATATGCGAGTGTCATAAACTGGAAATCAAAACATAGGTTCAAACGTAAGTTACATCAATCCCCTAGAAAAATAGGTTTATCTCATATTGGATGTACAAAAACTCGTGAAGAAATAATTATACATCTCAAAATTTGACAAAGAAAAGCAAAGAAAGAATTGAGAAGAAAAGAGAAGGAATTCTCTCTATGTCCAGACGAGAAGTGCCTCCAATTGCCGTCCCGAACCCTAACTCTGTGTCTCTTGTCTTGCGTTGTGCTCCAAATAAAGTCCGACCTCTGTCCCGTACGCCGACGTGGTGTATTTATAAGTCGAAGCCCTTAAAAATGCATCAAAAAGCCCAAAATATAATTCAGCCCACGTTCAGGCCTTGACCGCGCACTGCAGCCCTCCACCGCGCGCTGCTCGTCCGCCTAGTTGTCCTGCTGCTGCATCTCGCCCGGGCGTTGCAGCCCTTGGCCTAGGCGCTGCAGCGCCTGCTAAGACCGTCCTGCGATCCCGTCATCTTGCCGCTGGCTGCTGCTGCCCTGTCCCATCATCGCGAGCTGCAAATAAGCCTTTTCGGTATAAGCCCATTGTCAGGCCGCGCCTGCTCCTGTCTCACTCCCATCTTCCTCTGCGCCGCTGTACTATTTTTGACCCCCGCGTTGCGGCGCGGGGGTTTTGGCGTCTGCGGCACCACTGCTCCGAGCAATATATTTCCGATTTTTACTTCTAAATTGCGATTCTCACCTTCCAAACACGTTTTTCATCATTTCTAATCAATTTCGGCTATCAAGATTAGTCCCGATTCTCGAACGAAACAAATGACACAAACTTGACTCAAACGACATTAAAAATACCCCAAAACAAAGCAAATTCCTAGTCTAGAATACTCAATACGTTGGTATAAAACCAACTTAACAAATACTCCCAAACTTAGACGTTTGCATGTCCTCAAGCAATTACAGACTCTAAAAATCAACAAACATGGAGGAAAAAAAATAAAGACGACTGACTCAACAAACCAACTGCGAAACTTCACAACCAAACTCATTCGTCAAATTTCTTTTACTCTCAATCAAGCACGTATTTTCACAATGTGATCATGAAGGTGGAATGTTCATGCCAACCCCATTTTCATTATCTAGATAGATTTACGCAATCAAGTGTTTTCAAAATGATCCACTTTTTGAATATAGAGATGATATGCTTACCGGACTCCATAGGGTTGTCTTTCACACTAATCTCCACTAATGTAGGCTAATGTAACACAAGGATCAATAGGACTTTTAAAGCTTGTAATGTGGGCTTAGGGTAAGGTAGGAAAATATGGGATTAAGTGGCTCAAATCACCCAAACACACAATTATCACTCCGAATCATCAATTAGCAACTTCCCTTCACTTTTTGACATCCCCAATGTTTATGAACCTTCAATCCCGCTAATTTTTCTCTTCTTTTTTTTCGGGACCCCCAAACTTATTCTTTTGCATACATGTGGTTTCATATTTTCTTTTCTCGGGCAACTTTATTTAATTAAATACATACCCTTCTCATCATACCCTCCTCAACATTCAACATTTTTCTATACCTTGTGTTTATGAGTGATGGGTAATTAGGATTTTCACATTTAGGCTCTGGGTATTTGATTGGTTGCCAAAGAAACGGGTTTATAAGGTTCAAAAGGGGACACTAGGGAAAATATAATATAAAGGTAGGCATTTTAAGCTCTAGCTTGTTCAAAGATGGCCTAAATCACTTCCTCAATGTTACTTCACCTAGGATTTCGCCTCGACTAGTGATCATACAAGTTTTAGAATCTGGTGGGATCATAAAAGAAACACTCAACCGCATAAATCATCCCTAAATAAATCAACAGAGTTAAGCACATAGATGGAATTAATGGAAAGAAGATTAAATCACAGTTTAAACACATGCTCTTTTTACTGTTCAACTCATATTCAACAAATTCATTTAGTCATGCAGTTTCACAGTTTTACCGACAACCCGACTCGACTCTAGACTCTTTTTTTCTATTTTTTTTAACTCAAGACTCGACTCGAAGAATAAAAACAGACTGCACCCCCTCCCCCCAAACTTATCATTTGATCTATTTATGTTTCTCATAATAATGGATATATGGTTTAACATGGTTTAGATTCAATTATCAGTTTATTTTATCCGTGTATACTTTTGATAATAAAAAAAAACTCGACCATTGTGACAATGTAAAGTTGAATTTGCAAAACAAATATATTATAAGTATATAAATAAACTTGGTTAAGAGTTATATGTCTGAAATTAATGAAATGATGTTTTAACTCTAAAGGTTAGTGGATGAGATATGAGTAATATTTATTTAATTGTGATTATTCATAATTGTATATTTATAATTTCTTTACCTTTTTTAAGGATTGAATTTTATTGTAAAATTAAATAAATAAAAAAGAAAAGAAAAATGATTTCACAGCAAAAATTACAATAACAATATAAAACAGTTAATACTAAGAGTTTTGATGCTAAATTGAAAATTTGGTTCTAAGAAGAAACAATGTAAGAGAACTAATTTATTTAACATTTATTTATGTACTTATTTATTTGTTTATGGATACACCATTTGACCTTTCAAATCCTATAATTTAGAATTATTTATCAATTTTAATAATATATCATTGTACATTCTTTTAGTTAAATAAGCCCAGTAAATATGATAATAAAAACATGAAATTAACTATAAAAGATATTTAAAATGATAAATATGTGTTCTCAAACTTAACGAAATGTAATTATAAATTATGTTTTCATATGGAGGTATAGAGAGCATGAATTCTTTTCTAATTTTGATTATATTTTTCTTGGCATAATAAACTTTTAATTACTTGGATGAAAAGTCTAACAAGTTTGGATAAAAAAAAAGAAACTAAGTTATTTTATTGTAACAAAATATTTTATTTTTGAATTATAAATAAGAAGTTAATATGACTTTTAATAATTTTATTCTATTTTACATATCAGGAGTTTTATATTGAAACTATTATTCCTATTTAATCTCTTCTATTTTATGGTAACTTTTTTTATTAATTACTTATATAGAGGTGTATTGGTTAAAAAAACTACATAAATAAACAGACTTTGATTTATAAAAATAAAATTAATATAATAAATTAAAATAAATTTAAAAAAATACAGTTAAAATTGGGGTGTATATATATATATATATACACTATTGTAAGAATGGTAGAAGAAATAATGAAGAAAAATCACTTACGTATGTACATTTTAACATTTATGACAACACTTATTTTTGCTTAAAACTTACATACACTCTTAATAATTATATAAGGTTAGGTAAAAGATATGTATTATATTATTCAGGTAGTGAAATAATCTAACTTAACAAAAACAATGTAATATGATATGAAAACAAAAATCAAAATCTGAAAATTTTAAAGAAATATATATATATATATATATATATATATATATGCTAAGAAAAAACAAAAATTAATAATCTGACATTTATATCATAAGTACACTAATCTACATGTTGATATGTTAATCTTTTACTTTAAGAATATTATATTAAATTATACACAATAAGTATAAAACTTACTTGATATTTGAATGGTGACTAGGGATGGCAATAGACGCGAGTATCCACCCGCCCAGACCCTAATGAGACGGGTATGTGTAGCCTTTTTCGAATTTGGAACGGATATGAGATGAGAATTACTACCCATTTATATATGGGTAGGGTATGGTTTTTCCCTCGGATACCCACCACTACCCGAACCTGTCTAGCCCTTAGTAACTTCCATTTATTTTTTTCATCTGACATTATACATTTCTTCATAGAAACCCAGCATAAATTTTATTTTGTACAAAGAAGATATAAAGTTGTTATTTATTTTGAATTTGTGATCATATCAACTATGTTTTATCTTTGTCAGGCTTGATAAAACTACATGTATGATGGTGTAGTTTTATAAATTAAATGATGCACTAATATTGATTCTAGAGTTTTAAGGAATGTATTGATTACATTTGTATTTATGTGATGCTTTTGATTTAGTTTATGAATGATGATAGTCTGTAGTGACTACAAAATTAAAATGGTTAATTGTTATATTTATTAAGAATTTAACATATTAGCATTTTCTTATATAATAATTAGTTTTTGGTAGGGTGTTCATATAATAGTTATCTATATACTCATATAATTATAAATTTTTATATAACATAAATGGTTTTAGGCGGGTATTGGTAGTACACGAGTATCGTGAAATGGATGTGGGATGGGTATGGGCAATATATTTAGTTTCTTAATCGGGTTTCGGACAGGTACGGGTAGTATACATATTATAGGGTTTGGGTATGGATAGCCTTAAATTGGTGGGTACCCTACCCATTGTCATCTCTAATGATGACCACAACATCACATTTGATTGAAATTCTTTATAAAAAGTTTATTTATGGATCAAAGTAATATATTTCCTTGTTCTTTCAAAAATAGACATGATTTTGGAAAATAAACTGTTC
Source organism: Rehmannia glutinosa (assembly GCA_016081115.2). Lineage (NCBI taxonomy): Eukaryota > Viridiplantae > Streptophyta > Magnoliopsida > Lamiales > Orobanchaceae > Rehmannia > Rehmannia glutinosa. The sequence continues at coordinate 188,819 of JABTTQ020000330.1, read as the reverse complement.
ATTATAATTTAAAAAATTTCATTAACAAAAGTAACCGATTTTAGTCAACTTTAAATCTTGAGTCTCTTGGAAGATATAAGCACTATATATTAATTTTTATATATAAAAAAATAATTATGATTTTGATCTAACATTTTGTAGTGTACTTATATGTATTGTTAAAGTAATAATTTAAATTTTGGTCAAACATTGTTTTCATAGTTATGCAATTTAAAACATGTCCCCCTCTTGAACAATTTAATTTTTAAAATGTGTATTTTTCAAGTGAAACAATATTTTATTGTAAATGTTAAATTAACAAAGATCTAAATAATATTTTTCAAGTTTTTCTTCTAAATTTTACAATGACAGATATACCATTTTCAATCCTCTTTACTTTTAACCTTTTTTCTTATAATATTTCATATTATATTTTATTTTGTTAAATAAAATCCTATCTATGAATAACAATATACATACATATAATTAATAAATGAAAAATTTGTGATGGAATATCAAGAGACAAAAAAGAACAATAATTTGAGTAAGATTCGAAAAGTTATATTATTTCATGCTTTGGAGTTTACAAGTAAAATTTTAAACATTCATATGTAAATTCTATATATGGATAACAATTAATCCTTTAATCAAATACTCAAATGTATATATTGACATTCTTCAATATCAAATTCATCATCTGGTAAAGTTGATTTAATATTAGGTCGAAGATTTAAATTTAGGAAGATATTTATTTTTAACATTTTAAGCATTCAAATACATACATTATAATGCATTATACTTTTGTGAATTGTGTTGTAAATTTTATGCTACATTTAAAGATGCTCACCGACAAATATAAAATGAATAAATGAATCTTTTATGCTTAAGACAATAAAAATATAGATCTATCAATTTATATATGATGTTTTTTTCTTATGTCGCAAAAAAATTAAGACCTATATTTTGCTTGAAAATGTCACATGCATAGAACACGACAACTAAAAAGTGAGGAGTTTTTTTGTTATGTCATTCTTATAAAAATGTTATACTGAGCTTAAAACTATGTTTTATGGTTATTGACATATTTCAAGACTTATTATATTCTATATTCTATAATTTTGTTGTAGAGCTCACGAATGATGGATTATTCTTTGGTATGCTCCGTTGGATGGATTTTTAGAATGTAAAGTGATTTTTTAAAAGAAAACAACATGAAAGACGTAATTGAGGTCCTTCGTATTATTTATTTCAATGTATTAATCAATAATTTTTACTGTTATTAAATTTATCATTACTATATTACATAACTAATTTTTGATATAAGAATTAATTAGAATAATTATTAATCACATCAGTACACTCAATAATAAAAAAGAAAATGTTGAAACAATAAATTTATGATGTCGTGCATTCTCTTAATGATAATAGAATGGAGCATAACTATTATTATTCTCTATGATGTGGTTATGTCGTTTACTTAATATGTAAATGTGACTATTCTTTCAAACTGAATCAATTTATTGACCGTTTTCAATTACAATTGATTAGTTTATTTTATCATCATTTCTATTATATAAATAATTAATTTAATCATGGAGAACATGAGAAAAATTGGATAATAGTCAAGTGGTTAAGACTCTTATCCCAACTAGAGGTGTAGGATTTGATTCTCATCATCCATCCCCTCCTAACATATGTACTTAATTATAAAAAAAAGGAGAACATGAATCAAAATATTACAAGAACTAAACTTCTAAATATAAAGTGGAATTTTACTTTATCATCGTTCTTAACAAAAGAGGCGCGCGTGTGGTGAATGAAAAACTGAATCTTGTAGTCAAACTGATTTAAAAAATAACACCCATTACGAAATAGAATAAAAGAGAAATGCATCCATACGTCAACCAATTATGCTCGGGCTAAAAGTGCATTATAAAAATTGCAAAAAAAATTCAAAGTTGATTATGAAGAAGAAGTAGACACTCAAAAATAAACAAGAGATGCATTAATTTAAAACCATTCTTGGAATATATTTTTTTAATTTATATATAGATTGCTCAATAGTTTTTAATATACGTTGTACTTTGTTGAGCGATAATATAATTTAAGTGTCATGTTTTTTAGTTCAAAATGTCTTACCCATATTTCACCAACAAATAAGTTTAAATTTAGTCATTCACAAACTTTCTTTTATGATCAAAATACATGAATGACATTTCTTATAAATACAAATAATATAATAAAAATTGATTCCAATTTAGAGATTTAATTTAAATTAAATTAATAAAATTATTTGGTTCACGTACAACGTACGTTCACCTTACTAGTATAACTAAAAATTAAAGCTAAACCCACTTTGCATGTTAACCATTTGCAAAGAAAATGAAAGCTAAACCCACTTTGGCATGTTAACCATTTGCAAACAAAGTGGGATAATTGGGTTAACTTAGTCGTTAGTGGCTAAAGACTAGGAGTTTGTTTTAAATCAAAAAATCTTATCCTAACATTCCCCAACATGATTTAAAACCCAGAAAAAATAATTGAGAATTGAAATGAGCATATAATACCGTGTAATGGGTGCAGGTACCTTCCAGGTTTGAACCTCACTTAGTGAAAATAAACTCTCACCTATAGGATAATAGAGACATGAATGTCTTGATCTAAGTCCTTGTGGTTAGATGGCAACACATCACACCATAGTATGAGTAAACATTGTGGTCCTATCAGTGGTGCACTTTTCGGTCATGCGCATGAATCTTGTATCATGAACGTCATTAGAGAGTAGCCTACGTCCCCACAGTGGCGACCCCACCACCACGTTCATTTAGGTGAATCCTCTAAGGGTGACTTATGACCAACCACCCCACAAAATTATGCCTTTAGATTTATTAAGAGATAAACTCGGCCTCAATCGTCACATAAAGAGCACTACACCATATGAATGGGACTCGGAAAACTCAGCAAAACTAAATAATTTATTAAAATATTGTACTCTTCCAGGCTACCCTTTTACAGTTTTGTTTGTACCAGTTGAACTTCATTCATGGGATCTTCATACCTCTGAACACGGGTTTCACTGTTGTGACTTAATTAATAGGCTCCAATCCCATTCCCCTCGATGATTGTAAAACTTGCTGACGCGTCAGTCCCTTTGTGAGCGGATCCACAATATTATTTTTAGACCTGACAAAATTCAAAGAAATAACACCATGAGAAATTATATATCTAATTGATTTATGTCTCACAGTCAAATGCCTTGTTTTCTCATTATAATTTTTGCTTTTAACTCTAGCAATAGCAACTTGACTGTCACAGTGTAAAGAAATAGGAGGATTAAGCTTACACAATAGAGGAATACCATTTAAAAAACTTTTAAGCCACTCAGCCTTAGTACAAGAAGCATCTAAGGCAATTAACTCAGCCTACATAGTTGAACGAGAAATTACAGTCTGCTTAGCAGACTTCCAAGATATTGCTCCACCTACCAATGTAAATACATATCCACTAGTCGACTTTGTTTCCTCCAAATCAGTTATCTAATTTGCATCACTGTAGCCTTCTAGAATATATGTGAATTTAATAGCATAATCAATAGTCCCTTTTAAATATTTAAATAATATTTCCAATGCATCCCAATGGGAAGTATTAGGACTATGAGTGTAACTTGCTAATCTACCAATAGCATACGCAATGTCCGGTCTAGCATGATTCATCAAATGCAACAATGATCCAATAATTTGAGAATATTTATGTTGAGAAACACTTGCACCTTTATTTTTCCTCAACTAACAGATGGATCATAAGGAGTAGAAACTAGATTCCCATTAGAATAATTAAATTTATTCAATAATTTTTCAATATAATGAGATTGCGACAAAGAAATAGAATCACCATTTCAAATTATTTTTATTCCTAAAATAAGTTCAACAAGGCCAAGGTCTATCATAACAAAATGATTAGACAAGAATTTTTTGGTATCATTAATAACATGAGTATTGCTACCAAAAATTAAAATATCATCAACATACAAGTACAAAACTACACAAGTATCATTGACAACTTTGATATAAATATACTTATCACCTTTATTAATATGAAATAGAGATTATAACACTATCAAACTTCTCATGCCACTGCATTGGAGCCTATTTTAATCCGTAAAGAGATTTAACAAGCTTACATACTTTTTTTTCCTCACCGGCCACAACAAAGCCTTCCAGTTGGTTCATATAAATTTTCTCCATCAAATCATCAATTAAAAAGGCAGTTTTTACATCCATTTAATGAATATCCAATTTATAAACAGAGACAATTGCAATCAATATTCTAATGGTAGTGTGTCAAAAAAGTCAATGCCAGTTTTTTACTCAAAACCACAACTAGACCTGGCCTATTTTTCTAAAGAACCATCAATTCTCAACTTTTTCTTAAAAATCCATTTACACCCAATTGTTTTACAACCAAGTGGGAGGTCCGTTAAAACCCAAGTTTTATTAATAAAAAAGGAGTTCATTTCATCATTAATTGATTCCTTCTAAAAAGGATCATCTACGGACAACATAGCATCATTATAGGTCTTAGGCCATCTTCAAGTAGAAAAGTATAAAAAGCATCACCAAAATTTTTAGCTTTTTTTTACTCCTTTTACTCCTCCTAGGCTCAACAGGTTCCACATTAAAAATAGTAGAAGAAGAATCATTAATATTAGAACTAGAACATGCGCAACAGACCTAGACAATCTTATCTTTCATAGGAAGAATATTTTCAAAAAAGACAGCATCTCTAGATTCAATAATAATACTATTGGCAATTTCAGGAACTTCAAAATTAAACACCAAAAATCTATAAGTAATACAATTTAAAGAATTGCCAACAAAAACGCAATCAACATATTTGGGGCCTATTTTTCTTTTCTTAACAATAGGAATATTAACCTTAGCTAGGTACTCCCACACTTTTAAAAATTTAAGAGAAAGATTTTTATTCTTTCATAACTCATAAGGAGTTTTTTCAGAATTTTTATAAGGAACTCTATTAAGAATCAAACAAGCAGAATATAGAGCTTTACCCCAATAATTTTTAGGCAAACCAGATTTAAGTAGCATTGCATTAACCATATCAAGTAATGTCCTATTTTATCTTTCTACTACACCATTAGATTGGAGAGAATAAGAAGGTGTAACTTTATGCACAATACTATGCAATTTACAAAAATCAGTCATTTCATCAGAAGCATATTCACCACCCCTATCAGAACGAAGAATTTTTATTTTCTTTTCAAACTGATTTTCAACTTCAGCTTTATACTCTTTAGACTTATCAAATAAATTACTCTTTGCATTAATTAAATAAACATAGCAATATTTAGAAAAATCGTCAATAAAAGTAATGAAATATTGATTACCACCATGAGTCAGGACATGATTGCTATCACAAATATCACTATGAATTAATCCAAGCAACTTGGTTTCTTTTTCTACTGATTTAATTATGCGGTTTACTAAGTTGCTTAGGTTGCACATAAATTTCACATTTTTCTTTCACATGAATAGAAGACTTGGGAATTAGATCTAAATGCATCATTCTTTTATTGCACCAGAATTCACATGACCATGTCTATCATGACAAGTGTCACAACATTCAACGTTAGCTATAGATAAAGGAGGATTCAAATTTTCATTACTAGAAAAAGACATTACACTTAAATGAAATAAACCATCCAACATAAAAAAATTACCAACAGACTGACCATGTCTGGAAATTACAACTTTATTGGATTTAAAAATAACTTTATAACCAATCCTAACTAATAAAGACGCGCTAATCAAATTTTTTCTAATTTTTGGAATATGACAAACACCATCTAGAGACAAGACTTACCCGGACGACAAAGTTAACTGGACTTGGCCTTCTCCTAGGACTCGAGCCACACTCACATTCCCCATGCTTACAGTTCTTGTGCCTGATACCTGATATGATAAAAATAATTTTTATCAGCGCACACATGAACATTAGCCCCAAAGTCTATTCACCAATCATTTGAGTTAAAAATAGTATTTAACTCTGGGCTACAAACAAAATATATGTTAGCTGGGGAATCAGAGGTGGCCCCCACAGTCACCACATTAGCTTGTGGTTTAGAAGTCGGCGGGGGTTTGGACTGATTTTTCTGGCCATGGCGGTGAAAACAGTTATTGGCAATATGATTAGTCCTCCTACAGACCCAACACTAAACTGGACTCACATTTTTACCTTTTGGCATATTGTTATTGAATTTATTGTTACCAAATCTGCCATTAGCCCTTTTTGCTACAGTTTTCTTGAAAAATTTAGGCTTTGGTTGTGAGGATTTTCAACAATTAAAGACTTGACTTGAAAAACAGTTTTTTCGGACTGTTGGAAAGAACGGTGTATATCCTCAATTCTCAAAGCAACAAACAACTCTTTAAGAGAAAAAAATTCAGGCTTATGCTTAAGACCTCTTGCAAAATAAGACCAAGATAGTGGCAATTTTTTAATCAAAGAAGACACATAGACAGAATCACTTTGTTCGACCCCTTTTGCTTTCATATCATAAATAAGGTTCTCAAACTCAATCAATTGATCAGAAACACTTTTAGATCAACCATTTGAAAATCTATCCAATCATCAATAGACACACGTTTGAGACCTTTTTTCAGCAGTACCATAACGATAATCAAGTGCATTCCACAATTTAAGTGCAGATTTGATTTGTGAAAAAATGCGATAAATACTATCGGATAAAGCACTTAAAATTCTACCATGACAAAGAATATCCTTATCAGCAAGGTCATCAATTTTGTCACTAGAGTCTTTAGTAATGTCTTTGCTAGTAGGTGTCTCAGTAGACTTAGTAGCAGAACTTTTACCATTTTCTTTAAGAACATTTAGAATCACAGAAAATAATCCTAATTTAGTCAACCAAAATTTCATTTATTGTTGCCAACAGAAAAAGTTTTTTCCCTCAAAATTTTCAGGCTTGCTAGACAATGACTTAAGAAAATCCATGTTCGGCAAGTAGCAAATAATCCTAAATTAATAGAAATAATTATTTTTCTCTCTAAACTTGTTGGAAAAATTAAGCACAAAACAACAGGTATTATTTCTACTAATTTAGGAACAGGTAACAATAAAACAACAATAAGCCGAAAATTAAATAGGAGTCAAGTTTAGGATAGTTTGGGTCGAAGCATGTTGTATCATTTTCTTTAGAGAGGAAACGCTCTACTGCACTAGTTAATATATTGATAGCATGTTCCTCTCACAAAATTCGACAACCCGCTGATACTCTCGTGTACAGCGAAGAGGACTCCGACCCCCTTGTATACTCAACGCTCAAATCAATAGAGGAGGATTAAAAATCTAGCGAGTGATGATGTTTGTTTTCTTACTAAACTAGAAGAACAGTTTGCAAATGACCAATTTTTATATAATAGCCAAGAAATAGTGAGTATTTATAAATTGAAAAGGCGGTGAAAAATTGAGAGTAGCAAATAGCAATAGGAATGTTGTACGTGTATGTATTTTAGAAAAATCACTTCTACTCTTTTTATAACTAAAAATGAAAGGTAAACCCACTTTGGCATGTTAACCATTTGCAAAGAAAATAAAGCTAAATCCACTTTGGCATATGCAAAGAAAGTGGGATAGTTGGGTTAACTTAGCCGTTAGTGGCTAAAGACTATGAGTTTGTTTTAAATCAAAAAATCTTATCCTAACACGATTTTCATGCGACATTGATCATGCTATACTGTAATGGACTAGTAAAATGCAATTACAACACATCTATACAATTATAGAGGTTTGTCCCAAATTTAGAATTTTTTGATTGATTAGAATTCTTGTTTGATTTAGTTAAAATATAAAGACAAAAATTTGGGTTAGACCGTCTGACGGGTCTTTTCCATTAGACGGACCCGACCCGGGTTTTATTGTAATTTCATGCACCGGTGGTATTTTTGTAATATTCTGGGAATCATAAGTTATCTGGACCGTGACATTTTTATAATATTAGGGGTTGTTAAAAGTATTAGTTTTTTCTCTGAAATGTGTTGGGAAATTAATTTTTAGATTTTGATGAATGCCATGTAAAACTTAGATCAGAAAGTTGGCACCCCATTTTTCTGTTGTAAATTGCATTGTAATAGATAGGGTTGGTCGAGCTGAGTCAAGTCAGCTATGCCTGAACATGCAAGAAGACAAATAGAGACTAGAAGGAAGACTCATTGCAAAGCGGTGAGTGTAACAGAAGAAGAAGAAGACAGAACTCGATCGGTGGTGCGGTGAGATACGGTGGGTGAAGTATCAGTTAAGTCAACTCAAGACAGCTAAGTCTCAAGTTGAAGTGACAGAAGAGTCATCCAATGATTGAAAGCTGACTCGAAGTCAACTGCGGAAGTTAAGAAAATGCAGTCAAGACGAGATAACTGAAAGAGATCCGTTGCACAGAAGTCAAGAAAATTACTTAAACAAGTAATACCTCCATCTCGCTTTCTTGAAGTGCTCGGTCCCGCGTGCAAAAGGAATAAACCAATGGGAAGCATCGCACTGTGTCGAACTACGAAAAGTCAAGAATCATTCATACGAGAAAGTGGCAATTCCAAGGACTGCAACAAGACAAGCCAACGACCACAAGTGTCTTTTAAAAATAAGTTTATCTCTTCAACGGGCAAATTTTTTAAAGATCACTATAAAAGGCTGAGGAATCACTCTGAGAGAAGGTTACCTGAACCACGAACACTCAAGCTAACATTCGAACTGTAACCAAAAATATTCTCAAGTCATTCAAGATCAATCCTCAAGCCTATATTACGAAGGAAATCAATCCAACACTCACTTGTGAAGGAAAGACAACTTCTATCGGTTGAAGAGGAAAATATTTGAAGAATTAAGGGGTCTACATTCCACGGAGGATTGTAGGAAGGTTCAAGGTCGAACCGGTCTCAAGTTTTGGAGGGCTTCGTGATCAAATCCAAGAAGCTTGAGCAAGTGGGTTGTAGTAGCAAGGAAGGCGCCTGTGAAGAAGGCCGAGTCATACGAGAAGCCAACTGTGTGACCAAGGCATCTCCAGATCGAGTCCCAAAGGATCAAGTCACCGTTGTGTGATCAAGACTTGTATACGGGTACTCGTAACCACTCGTATATTGATCAATACTTAGTGGATTCCTCCGGGAGTTGGAGAAGAGAGGAGTAGAAGAATTACCCCATCTTCGAACCTCTATAAAAACTTATTGTGTCATTTACATTTCAAGACTTTAATTTACTCATATTACTTTTATATCTCATTTGATTAACTTGCTATCCAATTGATAATCAACCAAGTGCTAAAACCTAGTATTAAAACAAACTTAACCATATTCAAGGGTGTTAAGTCTTCAGCTGAAAACATATCACGATCGAGTTAAGTCTTTAGTCAAAACAATGAGTTATTCTATCAACGGCTCGATCAGTGCGTTGAGTGACTAACTCTATTTGATTAACTAACTTAGCTGTCCATCAAGGACTCAGCTGTGAAGTATTAATTCTGAACATTTTAAAAGGACTAAATCGAAAAGTTGGTAAGATTTATTTAACCCCCCCTTCTAAACCTTACATTCACACCCCTTGGGACCTACAAGTGGTATCAGAGCGGTTGGTTCATTTAGCCTTCCGCACTGGTTACTGAACTAGATCTCCAAATTTTTCAAAGCTTGTTTTAGTACTTAATCTTTCAAAACTTTTTTTTCCAGCAAAGTTATTATCATGGAAGCAAATTTGACACGCATCCCTATGTTCACAATTGAAGAATTTGATGATTGGAAAATTCGTATGCGAGCTCATCTATCGGATTACGATGAGATGTGGATAGTGATAGAAGATGGGCCACTCCAAATCTTAAGAGTGAACACAAATGCAAAGAAGAGCTACTGCACCGAAGGAGAAGATGATGTTGCTCCCGGACACAGCGATGGTTGAAAAACCAAGAGTGAATGGACAAATGATGACAGGAAAATATATAACTTGGACAATGTGGCCAAGGATATTCTTTACAAAACTTTGGACAAAGCCATGTTCAACAAAGTCAAATCATGCAAAACGGCAAAAGAAATGCAGGACAAGCTAACCTTGATTTGCGAAGGCTCGGAGCAAATCAAAGAAAATAAACTATCTGTTGTTGTACAAAAATTTGAAAACTTTAAGATGCTTTGCGGGAGAAACGTTGGATCACCGGATGCTTGGTTCACGAAATTACCAATCAACTATGCGCACTTGGAAAGGAATATACACGAAAGAAATGTGTATGAAGACTAAGAAGTCTCCCAACCGAGTGGGATATGAAAGTCATTGCCATGAGACATTACATGGACCTATCGAAGACATCCAACCATGAGCTATTCTCGGATCTCAAAGCTACGAATTTGGTGAGAAGAAAAGACCAAGAGGAAAAAACAATTGTGCCCAAAACAAATTTGCTCTAATTGTTAAGGATGGCAAGAGAGTGAGGTCAAAGAAAGTCATTGACCAAGAGGAGATTGCCCTGATGGTTAAAAGGTTCAACAAGTTCTTCAATAAGAATTACAAAAGAAGCAAAGGTGAATCCTCCATAAGACACTCGGCTCCCCAAGTCAAGGAAGATAGACCACCCAAGAGAGCGAGCATCAAAAAGTTGAATATCAAAGAGCTGACAATCCAAGGATGGAAAGAACTGATCAAAAAGTTGAAAATCTATGATGGAACTGTAGGCAACCCGGTCACTATGCCATTGAATGCCCGTATCCTGTAGTCAACAAATACGAGGAATGAAGAGGAAAGAAAAGTCTTGAGGAAAGAAGACAGAAAAGAGAAAGGCAATGTTGGCTGCAGACATCGATACAATCAAGTCAAAAGACACAAATGGACTCGGAGAGTAGTGAAGTGACTACTCAAGTGACTCGAAGAAGAAGCATTGATCCGTCTAATGGCTAAAGAACAAAACCAACCCGACCAAGAAGATGAGGTACACTCTAACTCATCACACTCGATACTAGTGATAGTGATTGTGACACACACACTTCATCACCCACTCCATCTTTATGATTCATTAGGCAAAATGATGAAAGATTTTGAACATATTAAATCCTCACACACACTACTAAATGAGGAAAACAGACTTACTCAAGAACCAAAACTCACAAATGACTAAGGAGGAGTGAGTACTCTAAGTCAAATAGGCGATGAGAATAAAAGTCTAAAAATTTGAAAATGCTAAGTTAATAAGCGAGAGATAGTCTGCTATAGAAAAGAGGAGAATGACCTCAAAATGTGATAGCCTCATTCACTAAGGCATCTAAATCATTGGATGATCTTATTATGAGTCAAAGAGAATGTGGAGACAAGACAGGCTTAGGATTTAATTCCTCTATGCTATGTCAAGTTCCGAAAGTGATTTTGGAAAAGGGATCTTCAAGCAATGAAGTATCTCTAATATCCAAAACTCCAAATGATGCACACACATTTATTCCAAAGCACAATCACAAGCAAACTGGCCTTGGTTATAAAGGAAAAGGAAAACAGCCATTTGAGTATATTGAGAGAACAGTTGAGAAGAAATCCAGCCAAGTTCCTCAGCAAACTCCAAACAGGAGATACTCTGTAAAGAAGAAACAGAGCTACCAAAAGCCCCAGAAATTCTATAAAAGAAACACATATGATGGGAATGGTAGAAAATACCCAAGCCAAACTGATTGGAATAATGTGAACTATCAGCAAAGACCTATGGAATATAAGTCTAAGTGGCAAAGGCCTAGAAATCAGCAAAGGCCATTCCAAAGGCATAAGAGCTTTCATCAACACACATATGCATCTAGGCACTACACTCAGAGATATCACAACTACCCAAAGAATGAAATTGCTAAAACACATACACAGGCATACAGACAAAAGAGACAGTTGTATGAACCTAGAACCCCCAAGCAATTTGCCAAAATTAATTATGATTATGGCACTGATAGATGGCAACCCCTTAGAGTCAAATCAATTGGCTATAGGTTGGTTGGATCATCTTACAATACTAACCCCTCAGGACCCAGGCAAGTATGGGTACCTAAAACCTAATTTCCTTGATTGCGGTTCAAGGTAGGCCGAGTACCAAGGAACCTGGTACATGGACAATGGTTGTTCCGGACACATGACAGAAAAACAAGAAAAATTTATCAAAATTCAAGGATGTTAGAGGTGCAAAAGTCATATTTGGAGGAAATGAAGCTCGGGAGAAATAAGAGGCATTGGATCCATCAAGAAAAATGGATTAGAAATTACGGATGTTGCATATGTTGAAGGCCTCAATTTCAACTTGCTAAGCATAAGTCAACTCGTGACAAAGGCTACAATGTTGGATTCAATATGGGTGTATGCCAAATCAAGGATCTTTGAAACTAATGAAATAGTGTTGCAAGGATGCGACACAAAAGAACATGTATGTGGTAGATTGGTCAATCGCAACACCAAGCACTTGTCTGCTAGCAAAAAGAGCACAAATGAATCAAGTTGGGTACATGTGGCACAAGAAGCTAAGTCACCTGAATTTTAAAACTATTAACAAACTTGCAAGAAGTAATCTTGTGGAAGGACTTCCAGGACTCGATATACAAGAAGGAAAGTATATGTGATGCATGTCGGAAGGAAAACAGATCAAATCATCATTCAAAGAAAAGACATGTCCATCTTCAACAAGAATATTGCACCTACATATGGATCTATTTGGTCCATTGAACCAAATGCCACATAAATGGGAAGAAATACACCTTGGTGGTAGTAGATGACTACTCAAGATATACATGGACAATATTCATGTGTAAGAAGAAAGAAACTCTGCGAAAACTACCACAAATGATGAAGAGAATACAAAATGAGAAGAGTCAAACCATTATCAAAATAAGATCGACGAGGAACCGAGTTTGTCAATGGTATAATAACCGAAATCTTGTATTGAAAATGGTATTAGTCATGAATTATCTACAGACAAGGACTCCACAAAGAATGGAGATGCGAGAAAGAAGGAATAGAACTCTCAAAGAAGCGGCAAGGACCATGTTAGCTAAAGCGGGGTTGCCTAAAAGATTTTAGGCTAAAGCAATAAACACAACATGCTATACTCAAAATAGATGCATGATAAACAGACGGTGACAAAGACTCCCTATGAGATTTGGATAGGGAGAAAGCCAAATGTTGCATATTTGAATATTTGGATGCGGATGCTTCATCCATAACAATGGCAAAGATAATTTAAAGGCTTTTGATCTTTGAAGGTGATGAAGGTATCTTCTTAGGATACTCACCGAAAGCAAAGCCTCTGAGTGCTCAACAAGAGGACAATAGTTCTGAAGAATCCATCCATGTGGTGTTTGATGAACCCAACATAAATGGAGAAGACATTGAAGAGTCACCGATAAGTTTGAATCAACCAACCATGCAAAAGAGTCCCTATGTTGAAGTCAAGTGGAATTATAAATCCGGATGAAGATGATATAGTGAGTCTCAAAGACGTGGAAAATCTGCACTAAATGATGATGAGAGAGCTGATCAAAATGACACGGTACCAAGACGATCAATCCAACTAACTTACTCCAACTTTGATGTAAGATGGCCGAGACCATCCACCGAGAACTAATCATTGGAGATGTGAGAGAAGGTGTGAAAACTAGATCCAGAACTCAACAATAAGCAATGTTTACTTGCTTCATCTCACAAATAGAGCCAAAAGATGCGTCACAAACATTGGATGACACACATTGGATTCAAGCCATGCAAGAAGAGCTAAATCAGTTTGAGAGGAATAAAGTGTGGGAATTGGTTCAAAGACCTACCCGTCAAAATGTTATTGGCACTAAATGGGTATTCAGAAACAAGATGAATGAGGAAGGTTATGTGGTGAGGAACAAAGCAAGATTGGTAGCCAAAGGGTATTGCCAAGAAGAAGGAATAGATTTTGATGAAACTTTTGCTCATGTGGCAAGATTGGAAGCAATAAGAATGTTTCTTGCCTATGCAGCTCACAAGAACTTTATTGTATATCAAATGGATGTAAAGAGTGCATTCCTTAATGGGTTATTAGAAGAAGAAGTATATGTTGAACAACCTCCAGGATTTGAGCAGAAGACTCTTGGAGATAAGGTATACAAACTCAAAAAGGCTTTATATGGATTGAAACAGGCACCCAGAGCATGGTATGATACATTATCACAATTCTTGACTGAGAACGGATTCACAAAAGGCAAAGTGGATAGAACACTCTTCAGAATTTAAGATGGGAAGAGTATACTGCTTGTTCAAATATATGTGGATGACATCATCTTTGGATCCACAAACAAAGAGTTGTGTGATAAATTCTCAAATCTTATGCAAAGCAAATTCGAAATGAGCATGATGGGAGAGGCGACATTCTTCCTTGGACTCCAAGTAAAAGCAATGAAGGATGGAACCTTCATAAGTCGGACAAAATACACCGAGATTTAATGAAGAAATTTGGTATGGAAGAGAAGTCTTACGTGAAAATACCAATGAATACATCGATCAAAATGAATATGGATGCGGATGGCAAACACAGTAGATCAAACAAGATACATAACACTTATTGGATCATTGCTCTATCTCACGGCAAGCGGGCGGACATCACCTTTGTTGTAGGTGTATGTGCAAGATTTCAATCGCCCCAAAAGAAAGCCACATGATCGCGGCCAAGAAAATCTTGAGATATTTGAAAGGAAGCCAAGAAGTTGGCTTATGGTATCCAAAGGAAGGTGGATTCAAGCTAATTGGCTATTCGGACTCTAACTATCTTTGGTTGTAGAGTTGACGGAAGAAAGAGTACCTCGAGGCACATGTCAAATGCTTGGAAATAGGCTAATTTCTCGGTTGACAAGAAGCAAAATTCTATAGCTATCTCCACAGTGACGAGAATACATAGGCTGGCGGCATTTTGTGCCCAAGTCTTATGGATGAGACAAAGAAATGAGAGACTATGAGGTTGAGAAAAGGAAATTCCAATTATGTGTGATAACACAATTGCAATTGCAATCACTCAAAATCTGTGTTGCATTCAAGAACAAAGCACATTGATGTCGGATATCACTTCATAAGAGATCATGTTGAAAAGAAAGACATCACCTTGGAATATATCTCAACCGATAAGCAATTAGGCCGACATATTCACAAAACCATTATGTGAATCAAGATTTGAAGAACTCAAACATGAATTGGGGTTAATTGAGTGAGTTAACACTCGAAGACTCAAAGAAAAGAGATGAAACACGAAAAGTCAAAAAAGAGTTGAACTCTTAAATCGGCTAAGTGAATCAGATGTCGAGAATCAATTTGCATCGAGTTAGCTAACAAATTGAGTATTTATGTGCAAAGAGAGAAGAGTTAAATCGGCTAAGGAATAAGTTTCTGAGTCATTTATGAGCAAAGTGACAAAAACGCGATCGTTTTTTGAAGCGGGATGTTTTTAAGAATGGCGTCGGATAATTATGACGTCGATCAAAAGTCGCACACAAAGCTTATGATTGGATATAAATCTTTGTCGCATTAAATACGAGAGATTAAAGGTTAATCGGCGTGCAAAATCTAAGCCATTGATTTTGATCAAAATTTCAAAAACCACCCGCACGTCCTTTCATGACCCATACTTAAACCATTTCGTCCGATTTTCTCTCACTTTACCAAAACTGTTCATCTCTCTCAAAGGCAAAAGAAAGAAATTTTCTCTCAAAACCCTACAAATCCTCAAGTCCATTTTCTAAGTTTCGTTCGATAAAACATCTAGAAATGGCACCTACTCATGATTTCGTCAAGCTAGGAAAGCAAATCCACACTGGGTCTACTGTGGATTTCGACGGCATGCTTAAATAGGGATCCGATAACACTCTCGTGAAGAAGATTTCTGAGAAGCTGGAAAAATCTGGATTAAAACCATTTTTGACGATGGAGTTCCCAATGACCTACGTGGAAGAGGTCGCACGATTCTCGTGAACGCGAAGTTCGCGATGAGGGCATCAAGTCCTCTTCACGGAAAAAGAGTTCACCATTACTGCCATGATCCGCGAGAACACTTTGCTTGTTGCTTGGCGGAAGGAGTGTCGGAGATTTATGAAGGCGATGTTGACCGGCTTTGCTTGGAAGGAAGTAGCCAAGTCCGATTTGTCTTCTGCGAAAGTGGTCTATCTGACTAATAAGAAGGCTGCTAAAGAGGACTACCACAAATTGCTGGACATCGTTGCCAAATGCATAGACATCAAATTTGGAAGCTTTGATCACCGTCCAAAGCTAAGTTGATCGTGACGGCTGCGATCATTGAAGAAAAGAAGGTGAACTGGTTGAGTTTGTATACGCCAGACTCTACCGCGAATATTGGGAATAAATCTTTCAAGGAGGATGGTACGTTTGGAGGTTCCTGGGATACGGCCTGTGATTGGCGAATGATGGAAGTAAAAGAGTCCTCTTCGACATGGAAAGGCGTTCCATGTAAACAAGAGATGTTTCGATCAAACCTCTCCGACGCACGAGAAGAGAGCCTACGCTAAGAGAGCGATCACAGTGAGGGGGAATCACACCGGATGATCTGATTGTCTCCTCCCCTCCTAAGAAAGATGCTTTGCTAAGAAGACTGCCCCCCAACGCAACAAATAAAAAGAAATATGCACTGCCCTGCAGTAGTCACCGCCCCAGTAGTGTCTCCCGCCCCTGCACCCCATGATGGAGAATGAACCTGTTAATCCCTTCTCCAGTGATCAAGAAGAAGAGTACTGCTACAACAAGGAAGACATTGCCTCTAAGACAACTGCGAAGACATTTATCTTCAACGAGTCGGAGGAAGTGGAACCAGATGTCCCTCTGGTGAAAACAAAAAGAAGAAGAAGAATTTCCAAGCTCTCTGAGCTTGAGAAGACAGCTGAGTCTTCCACTCAGCTGGAAAAGATACCCGAGACTGCTGGAGAAGTAGATTCTCCGAAAGTTATTGATGAAACCGCCAAGTCTGCTGAGGCCGATCAACAGAGGCAATTCGAAGACCCAACTGTAGACAGAACAACTGAGTAATAAGGAATGGCTGAGACAACCGAATCACCTATTGACAAGGTTGTGTCTCCACCTAACAAGGCTACGAGGATGTCGGCAAATGAAATCTGCTATCCTTAATCCCGGAAACAAGGGCCGAAGAGAATGATGAAGACGACATAATCATGTACTCTCCATTGTATCCAGGACATCCAAAATCGTCTGCATGAGAGTGGAGAAAATGGAAGGCGAGCCTATCCAGAGTGCAGTTTGAAAGACCAGAGTTCATTGCTCAGGAAGAAGAACTCTTCAGGTTTCTTGAGGTTGACACAGTGTTGCAAGCCCTTGACAAGGATAATTGTATCAATATACTGCAGATTTGGAAAGAAAATGAACGGGCTAGAAGCGGTTGAGGACGCGAAGCACGTGAGAAGGCCAAAGATCGCCTCTCCTCTCACCGGCACCACCGATCATATACATCCTCATCTTGGCGTCCTATCGAGAAAGTGAAGAGGATCGGACCTCTTCGCTGCCCACGGAAGAGTTGCAAGCTGCAGCAAGCAATGCAAGAATCGAGAATCCTACATGAGCGAAGGATGATGGAGGGACCGGAGTCCTCCAACTCACAAACCGAGATTGATCCTATGGGAGTGGTGCATCATATTGCCATCATTGTCGCCGCCACCACTTCCCCACTCATTCGGAGGAAGTTAAGATCTCTCACCGAAGTGCCAACCGCTCTGCCTGCAGCCAATGACGTTCTTGATGCGGTTGAGGCACGGGAAGGAACTACCCCGGGAGTTAACACTGGCAATGAAAGTGCAATCCATGGAGTTGAGACTCCGGTGGATGCCACCTCGAAAGACCCCAAGACGATTGTTGACACCGCCGAAGGGGATCGAGCCTCATTGCCGATTGAGACTACGGGGAGGTAATGAAGGCCAATGGGAGGTTGAGACTTCCGGGGTAAAGAAACCGAAGCCGAGAACATTCCTCCCGCTATCATTGACCCATCGTCGAAAAGGAGATAAGTGCTCTTCATGATTCCCAGGATAATCCTGATGTAACCTTTACGGGATCCGGGTGAAGATGAAGGCCGAGTCATCTTCTATTGCCGATCCAAAAGACTCGGCCGAGGATGTTCTTCCAAGTCGAATAAGTCGACCTTAAGGCTACTCGCCAAACATTTAATTTTGATGATGAGCCACCCATGGAAATCTCATCATCGTCCGATGACGCTTCTTGATATGGCGAGGACCGATCAACTCATGTTGAAAAACCAAACGAGACCGACGAAGTCATGTTAAGGCAGATGAGGCTCAACAAGTGGGTCAACTTCACAATGACCACGGTGAAATAGAGTCAATCGCGCAGGCTCCTCAAGTCGCTGCGCAGATCGACTCCACCGGACCTTCACGAACACAAGTTGTCATTGAGCGATTCCCATTGCCCGATGATCCTTTTGTAGAATCATTTCCCTTCTCTCTGGAGGTACCTGACCTCCCTGAAGAATCAGGTAGAGATCGAGAGTGCTTCCATAAACCTGATCCTATTATTCCCACAGACACCATTGTTCCAGCAGACGACTTTGACTTTGACGCCGCTTGGCCGCCACCGAGAGCAAGTGACAAAGGAGGTTCGGGAAGTTTTCAAGGCCATATTTGCGAGATAGAAAATATGGAGAGGCACCAGGCCTCACCGGACATGAGGCTAGATAACAGAGACGCAAACCCCTACTGCCGTCTGCGAGGCATAATTGTCAGGATCCGGGAATGGTGGCAACAACAGCAGACAATGCGCGTAGAACAAGCTCGATATTTCAGGATATTGTTCAATAAATTGCTAGTCTGGCGGGCTGAGAATGCTGATGCGAATACAAGAATGCAAGAGAACATCAAACGAATGCATGAATCTCACACCACAGAGATGCACGGTTCTGCGCGTGAACATAATAAGCAAGAGCTCCTGGCGCGTAGAGAGAACATGGATCGGAAGTTCAACCTCCTCATGGCCGAGATGAAGCTAATGTAATAGTGAATCCAACGCCACCGCTCCAAATTCCGTGCGGATACTCCGCAATGAGGACTCAAAGCATAACTTCGGCTATTAGCCGCCGACTTCATGCTTGCTAGCTTGTTTCCAGGGGTTCCTCTCTCCTTTGATGATGCCAAAAAGGGGAAGAGGAATACCTAAAGCGGATTAAAAGGATCTGAAGAAGGCTGAAAAGGAGGACGCTTGTTGTGAAGGAAAAGCAGTTGAGGAAGAGAGAAAGAGAGAAGAAAGGAAAATCTGTTGAGGGGAAGGTTCAAAAGATATGACCTTGATGATTGCTAGAACCCCCAACAAGGTCTTATCACACTAATATCATCGAGAAACTCCCGGTGACTCGCCACTCCAACACTCTGCGACCCATGGTGAAAAGAGAAAGATAGTTGAAGCGGGGATGAAGGAAGTGGAAGGAAAGATGGATGCCCGAGTTATGGATATTCGAAACAACATGGAGGCATTCCAACAGACGAGACACCTATGCCATTTCGGATGCGGGGCAAGGCCAAGATCTGTGATGAATTCAAGACTCTCGCATCTCGAAAGTTACTTCGCAAATATGTCCATGGCTCAAGCACGGGATTTATCTTGGGAAAAAGGTCTCAAACTATGTGAAGAAGGCGACAGAGGACGGACTCATCGCATCGCTCTGTGGTCACTCTGCTAGACACTCACTCGGGGAAAAAGAAGGCCCCAAGATAATACACGCCAAAGGCGGAGGAAAAAGCGATGGTGGAGGAAGAGGTTTCGGACACAGATCTCTCGCCCAAAAACATTGAGTACATAGATCTAGGCAAGAAAGGAGAGATCTATTGGGCTGGATTTGACGAAGTAGCCAACCCGCAAGTGGCTAAGAACAATCTTTGAGTATGTGAAGAGAATTGAAGAGGAAAATAAAAGACAAACTCAAATATGGGAGGAGGAAAGACAAGAAAGACAGAGAAGAGATGAAGGCGCCGAGAAAGGCGTATGAGAAAAAAAGAAAGGCGGTGAAGATGAGAAAAAGAGAAAAAGGTCGATGAAGATGTCAAGAAGAAGATGATAGAAGGAAGCGTGAAGGAGATGAAGTGTTCTTTGCCCACCCCTTCATGTATTTTACTATGTAAATACATTTTTATGTAAGTCTTACGTACATCGAATAAAATCGTTCAATTTTTATACTTGTGTAGATATAGAACAACATAGTTACTTTAAATTACATTTTATGCTCGATACACTATGTAAACAATTGTAAAGAACAAGAATGTTATGATAAATAAAAGATTGATTCTACGCATACATTCGTGATTCTGCATTATCTGTGCGTATCTTTGTTGTTACTTTATTGTATGAATGTTTTAAGTTTTGGCATCATCCAGAAAGGGGAAATTGTTGGGAAATTAATTTTTAGATTTTGATGAATGCCATGTAAAACTTAGAATAGAAAGTTAGCACCCCATTTTTCTTTGTAAATTGCATTGTAATAGATAGGGCTGGTCGAAATGAGTCAAGTCGATTATGCTGAACATGCAAGAAGACAACTAGAGACTAGAAGGAAGACTTGCAAGGCGGTGAGTGTGGCAAGGAAGAGAAGACAGGAACTCGATCAAGGTGCGGTAAGATACAACCGGGTGAAGTATCGGTCAAGTCAACTCAAGATAGCCAAGTCTCAAGTTGAAGTGAAAGAGTCATCCAATGATTGGAAGGCGACTCAAGTCAATGCGGAAGTTAAGAAAATGCGATCAAGACGAGATAATCGAAAGAGATCCGTTGCACATAAGTCAAGAAAATTACTTAAACAAGTAATACCTCCATCTCGCCTTTCTTGAAGTGCTCGATCGAGAAGCGTGCAAAAGGAATAAACGAATGGGAAAGCACTGCACTGTGTCGAGAACTCGAAAAGTCAAGAATCATTCATACGAGGAAGTGGCAATTCCAAGGACCGCAACAAGACAAGCCAGCGACCACAAGTGTCTTTTAAAAATAAGCTATCTCTTCAACGGGCAAATTTTTGAAAGATCACTATAAAAGGCCGAGAATCACTCGAGAGAAGGTTACCAGAACCACGAACACTCAAGCTAACATTCGAATCAGTAACCAAAAATATTCTCAACTAATTCAAGATCAATCCTCAAGCCTACATTACGAAGGAAATCAATCCAACACTCACTGTGAAGGAAAGACAACTTCTATCGGTTGAAGAGGAAAATATTTGAAGAATTAAAGGGTCTACATTCCACGGAGGATTGTAGGAAGGTTCAAGGTCGAACCGGTCTCAAGTTTTGGAGGGCTTCGTGATCAAATCCAAGAAGCTTGAGCAAGTGGGATGTAGTAGCAAGCAATTTGCCTGTGAAGAAGGCCGAGTCGTCACGAGAAGCCAACTTTGTGTGACCAAGGCATCTCCGGACGAGTCCCAAAGGATCAAGTCGGTTGTGTGATCAAGACATGTATCGGGTCATTAACCACTCGTATATTGATCAATACTTAGTGGATTCCTCCAGAGTTGGAGAAGAGAGGAGTAGAAGAATTACCCCATCTTCGAACCTCTATAAAAACTTATTGTGTCATTTACATTTCAAGATTTTTTAATTTCTCGCATATTACTTTTATATCTCATTTGATTAACTTGCTATCCAATTGATAATCGACCAAGTGCTAAAACCTAGTATTAAAACAAACTTAACCATATTCAAGGGTGTTAAGTCTTCTGCTAAAAACATATCACAGTCGAGTTAAGTCTTTAGTCAAAACAATTTGAGTTATTCTATCAACAAACTCGAGTCGAGTCTGTTGAGTGACTAACTCTGGCGATTAACTAACTTAGCCGTCCATCAAGGACTCAAATTGTGAAGTATTAACTCTGAACATTTTAAAAGGACTAAATCGAAAAGTTGGTAGTTTATTCAACCCCCCCTTCTAAACCTTACACTCACACCCATTGGGACCTACAAAATGTATTAGTCGTACATCTGAAAAATATTAGTAGTATAACTGAAAAGTATTAGTAATCTCATTGAACAATATTTTTTTGTAGCCCTCATGAAAAGTATTGATTTTCCGCCCAAAAGTATTAGTAATCCACTTAAAATATATTAATTGTCTCCTTGAAAAGTATTAGACAGTGACGTACTATTAGACAACCCTCAAAAGTATTAGTTTTTCTAGTGAAAAGTATTAGCAATCCCTCGGAAATGTGTTAGTAATCCCCTGGAAAGTACATATAATCCCTTGAGCAGTTTTTTAAGTAATTCTCATGAAAAATATTGATTTTTTCCGGCAAAAGTATTAGTATTTCCCCTAAAATGTATTAATAATCTTATTGAAAAATATTAGGTTTTTCGATTAAAGGTATTTTAGTATTTTTCCTGAAAAGTATTAGTAGTTATACGAAAAATTATTAGTATCCCTTCTAAAAAGTATTAGCAGCGGCCAGCGGATGTCGTTGTTGTCGTGTTAGTGGTTATGCAGATCAATGGACGGATTGACCGCGGGCCGGGTATTTGGATCCGTCTAACGGATTAGATCCGTTAGATAGTCTGACAGAGGACTTACCAAATATAAATAATTGATTTGAATCTTAATATAAATATTGAATAATTGATTTGAATCTTGTTTGATTTGAATTATGGCATAAATATGTTAAATATTAAATTTATAATTTTAATTTTTATAGAACAACAAAGGTTGAAAATAAAAAAATAAAAAATAGCTAAATCCGATTTAATCGGTTTTGGCCAGTATAACCGCAAAAATGGTAAGGCATTACCGTACTGGTCCAACCACGAGTATCCGGTATAATTGGTTCAACCGGCCGGTACGATCCGGTATTTAAAATACCGATATTATGGTTATTGATTTTTTTAGTACTTAAACTATTGTCACTTTGCCTGTTTAATATCTCACTATGTGTATTTAAGCTCATTAATGATATTGTGACCCAAATCCATTGGACCCAATTAGCCAGGCCCCCATCACATACCAATCCAATTTCCAAAACGTTGGGTTTCATTTGCGATGATAATACAGTTCAAATGAGTTCCCCCCTGGCGCCAACACCTTTCTTTGTTGATTCTTTTTCTTTTTGTCCTTATCTTTTCTTCCCACCTACCCAAAAAACTATATCTATACTTAATTAGTCAATGGATCTTGAAGCTGTTCTCCGACACGGTTTATTGAAATCCCTTACCCAAAAAAATTGTTCACTGATTATTAATCCCATTTCTGCATCACAGTCCAGTTCAAAACCCTAGTTTTAGCTTTGAGTATAGCTTGTATTTTCCGTAGATTTCTGAATTATCGGATCTTGGGTTCATTGTCCAAACAAATATGGCTAGAATTGGGTTTCCGAAGAATTCAAGAATGATTTGTGCCCCATTAATGGCTCAATCCGTGGAGCAAATGTTGATAGAAATGCATCAGGCAAAGATGCAAGGTGCGGATGTGGTGGAGATCAGGCTCGATTGTATCAATAATTTCGAGCCTTGGAGAGACCTTAAACTCCTCCTGGAAAATAAGCCAGTCCCGGTTGTTGTCGTGTGTCGGTACGCTGCCCTGTCTCCATTTTAGTAAAATAGTTGTAGTTTCTGTTTCCAGTGTTATATATTTAAATGGAGATTTATTTGTCATCTTTGTAGCAAGTGATCAACTATGTTTTCGAAGTTACGGGGTGAACTAATTGGGTTTAACAAAACTGTTTTTTTTTTTTAAATAGGATAATGAAAAATGTATTTAGTTTTAAGGTGACAAGCTGTGTGTTCATCTGTGATACAGGATGTTCCATTTTAAAACATTATGGTATGAGTAAATTCTAGGACCGTCTACAACCATATAGGCTCCTTGTTGTTAGATGAGGTACATTTTGATCAGCATTTATGTGGCTATAGAAACATTTCAGCCTATATGTTCTCTGTATATTCTTGTTTATTTAATCTTTCTCCCAGGGATGAAGCTAAAATTTTTAATTTTTAATATTGTGGGGGCAAATAGAGTTTTTATATGGGAAAGCAATTTAGGAATGTGAAGGGGTATTTTTCTTTTTCTTTTTTTGTTAGAGTTTAACTTAACGTGTAAAACTTGATATTAAAGGCAAGTGATGGGGGCAAGTGCCTGCTGCGGCCCCCTACTCGGTTCGTTTCCTTATCTCCCTTTAGTTCTACAACAAGTAACATTGGATCAGATCAAAGTGATATGAGTAACATGACATTGTTTATTTACTTGATTGAATCATTACACTAGGCAAAGTAAATCTGCAGTCTCAATGATAAGTGTACGAGCGGTAGCTGTTATACATCATTAGCACTACAACTTTTCTATTATGCATTTCAGTTCTGCTGTAAAATTGCTACAGTTTAAAATCAAAGCTTGTCATTACAAAACTTTTCAATTTCCAATGGCAAATACTTCACCATTTATCAATTAAATTGCGTCCGTATATCGGCAGGTTCTCAAGTCTGCATGTTGACGCCATAGAAGATTCATTATCATGCATCATTTCGTTTTCATCTACATTTTTGTTAGCTAATTTGTTGTAATTTATTCAAGGTTGTTCTGGACTTACAATTAAACCTCTTTATGAATCCTACTTTATCTACAAACCTTTATATTGTTTTTTTTAGTTCATCCACATGTTGTATGTATGCATTGAGTCTTACAAGAGGTAGTTTTATCATCTGAAAAACATACATCCATTTGAACTTCTGTTCCTTCCAGTATATACTATATTGTTACACTTTATTTTGGTACACAAATGTTTGCCTGAAAGCAAACAAAAAAGCAAAAGGACTTCCAGAATGTCAGTTATCTTCTTGAATTTGGTGTTACAGGTCATCATGGGAAGGTGGTCAGTACAAAGGTGATGAACAGGAGCGGCTACAAGCTCTTCTTTTGGCTAAAGATTTTGGGGCTGATTACATAGAGTTGGAACTCAAGGTAGAGTTGGCATCATTACTAATTCAACAATGGTGCATCAAATAAGAAATGAAAGCTATTAGGCAAGTCTTTTTATGGATTCTTATGTTCATTTATAAATTTCCCCAGTTTTTTATTGTTTAACATATGCATGAACCCTGAAGCAAAGATTATTCGTTGACTGGATATGTAGTCGCATATGATTGCATATGGATTCAAGTTATGCATAAGGTAATGCTGCAAATATTGGACAAGCAAACTTGTGATAACCAAATTTTTGGTTTGTGAAATATTGAAATAGAAGCACATTAGTTTAGGAGTTATGGGCGAATGGTTGAATAATTACAATTTTCCTTTTGGTAGAAGATGATTCAGGAACTTTCCGAGGATACTTAACTGCCTCTTGTATGAAGTAACCTAAAACACTAACATGCTTAATACTGGACCACTCTTCCTATACAATTAGTTTTTTAATAAGTAGAAACTTTTAGTTGAATTTTCTTTATTCACTACTTTATTGATAAACCTACAATCAATAATGAACTACAGAAATGGTTGGTGCTGCAGAAAGCAAAATATACATTTGCATAATCTAATTCTGCCCAACAAATTCTATCGGTGCTGCAGATGAGAAGTACCTTTTTAATGGCGTATACGTAATTATTACGGTGTATCTGTGTGTGTATTTTCCGCATCAAACTTCATGTCTTTTTTAAGAAAACTTCTTGACTAGGTTTTTTGTATTGTCGCCCTCTTTAGTATAATGATAAATTTAACTAAATCAATGTTGGCTGATATCACATACAATGTCAACATGAAAATTTGGAGCAACAAATTAAAAGAATCTGAGATGTCATTCGGTTAATTTTAGAATAGACTTCCTTATAATTTTTCACTGGTAGTAGTTTGATATTTGATCATCTTATATTGTCATGAAACCTTGCACAAACTAGAACAGTTTCTGGATTTGGATAATTTCCATTGTTATGAGAAAGTCCTCACAGGAGAGAGACGGATCTGTTGTGACAAATGTATTTCAACTCACGATTTCAAGCATTTTAAGTAGCTCCTCTTATTTCTATGTTGAACCTTTAGGATTAATCAGAAGAAAAGTGATTTAAGATTAGGATTATAAACCTCCCATGTAAGTGCTCATTTTTGGGAGTTACCCCCATTTCGTGATTGAAATCAAATAAGTTGAGGTACTAATTATACATGCAATAAAGGATAAGATGTATTTGTCTGACCAATCTCCTATGTAACTATGCTCATTACTATGATTTTACATCCATTACAAGGAAGAATAATAAAAAATTCTATGAGGTACTGATGATATGTTCATGCTCTAATAAAGGATAGATGTGTTTAATTGATGTCTTCACCATTGCTATACAGGTGGCGTCGGCTCTCATAAAAGAAGACAAATTGAATCAGCTTAACAGCTGTAAAATAATAGTATCTTGCTACCTGGACAGTTTGACCGGTTTAAAGGAAGATCACAGCCATCTTGTTGCAGAGATGCAATCGACTGAAGCGGACATCATTAAGTTTGTTTCAAGTGCAGCTAATATTACAGAAATAGCAAATGTTTTTGACCTGCTTTCAAATACCCAGGTTCGATTCCTGAAAATTAAATATGTGACTTTATCCTGGTATCATACTGCTACTGTTCATTGATATGATAAACCTCGCATTCAAAGATTTTAAAGGCCAATTATGGGATGTACCATTTATAAAAAAAATTGGGAGCTTAAAATATAAGCCTCCAATGCCAAGTGTTAATATTGAGATCCTCTGGTCATTTTTCAACTTTATAAAACAGGATAAATAAACATTAATAGTCATCATCAGTGCATGGGAGGAGGAAAATATTTGCATGAATAAGCAGATATTTCAACTGTCTTTGAATAAAAGGATGACGCATAGACTTACAGTATGGCACCTCGAAATGAGGTAATGTGATGCCAGAACCAATGGCCAAACTTGGGGAAGAGGGATACTGGGTCCGGCCCCACTTTTTAATTATTTTCCCCTAATTTCAGTAAAAAAAAATTAACTTATAATTTATATAATTTTTTTTGCAATTTTCCATCAGCCCACCCCTGTCTCCTGGCCTGGCTACGCCATTGGCCAGAACTTGTAGCCAAACAAACTAAACCTTTGTCTGAAATGAAGTAAAATACAATCTGTTTCACATTGTATGTATTGTACTTCGATTAGATTAAAGCTGTTTGATAAGATATTCATGCTAACCCCCTGCAGGTACTCATAATAGCTTACTGTACAGGGGAAAGAGGTCTCATAAGTCAGTTGCTAAGTTTCAAATTTGGTGGTGTTTTTGCATATGGAATTATTGAAGGATATGAAGTTCCTGGTCTCCCTAGTATAGATAGCCTACAGCAAGCCTATGGAGTGAAGAATATAGATAAGAATACTCGAGTTTTCGGGCTTATCTCAAAACCAGTAAATCATAGCAAGGGCCCTATTTTGCACAATCCCACATTTAGACATGTGGGTTACAATGGAATATATGTCCCAATGCTAGTGGATGATCTGAAGGAGTTCTTCAGTGTCTACTCAAATCCTGACTTTGCTGGTTTCAGGTATGTCATTTTTAAGCTTGCAGTTCCTTTTATATTTTCCTGGAAACCAATTTCTTTAATTTGCATCTAGACTGGAATTAGCTTTATGTGATTTCTTTTAACCCTAATAGATTTTTACAACAATTGAAAAATAACTTCCTTTCCGTGATGTCTGCTATTCTGTGTATGATTATTAGTGACAGAGACGGAGTTTTTTGTTTTTTTATTAATTTATTTTCTGTTTTTCTGTTTGTTTTTCCTTGTTTTATTCTATAATACAAAAAGTGACTTAAAGCGTAAGCAGATCTTTTACATTGTTTTTTATCTTACATTTTAGTGTTGGGATCCCATACAAGGAAGCAGTAATTGATTTCTGTGATGAAGTGCATCCACTTGCTCAGGTTACTCTCAAAACTCCGCATTTAGTTTGTCTATTTCAATTATCCACTCAAATTATTAAAGCCTAAATTATAAGGCAATTCTATCAAGTTTAACTATTAAACCAAATCACATATTTAATCTTTTCTTTCAAATAATTTTCATATTAAACTAATTAAATATGATGATAAGCATGCTTGATATTCCTAATTAGTATGAGTGTGTCTGTGTGTATTATGATTGAATCACATTCAATCATCAAATAAATAAATAAAATTTAAACAGAAGGAACATCTGGTCCAGTTCCCGAAGATAATTAAATTGCAAACCAAAAATTGCAGAATTTTTTTTTTAAAAAGGAAATTCCGCGAATGACACTTTCTTTGAGATGTTCAGACAGGTTCCTATGTCATTAACTATTAAAATCTCGATTACTGAATCAGTCCATTGGTGCTGTCAATACAATTCTAAGGAGGCCTAATGATGGAAAGGTGGTTGGTTATAATACGGATTGTGAGGCTGCTATATCAGCTATTGAAGATGCTTTAAAGGTACAGAAACTTATCGATTTTTATGTTTTATGTGTTGTTGCCTTCCAACATATTTTACATTAGGACATAGGTGAATGCATTGTCATGGCTGCTTTGAACCATCAATGGCCTTCCTCAAGGATATAACATCTGACATGTCAACATTACAGGGATGCACAGACTGGGAATCATTACACTCTTCTCCACTTACCAGAAAGTTGTTTGTTCTTGTGGGTGCTGGAGGTGCAGGTAGAGCGCTGGCCTTTGGTGCTAAAACCAGGGGAGCCCGGATTGTTGTTTCTGATATTGATTTTGGTAGGATACTACTACTCAAAGGCTTTTGAAGTTCTTGTTTTAAAATGTCGTATCTTTGGTGGTCAAAGTCCAGATGCATCTTACAGTTAGGCATTTACCAAATGCACCATCGAATAGGTTGCCTGCATAAATATGAGGGATAATTACAAAAGAATCCCTGAGGTTCGAGCTAATTACAAAAACCCAGAGGTTTTTGAAAATTGCAAAATACCCCTTGAGGTTTGGTTCCGTCTTTCATTTTCTCTTTCGACTTTCATAAACAAAAAATATTTCAAGCTCCATTGATATTTCTAGAAATATTACAGTTTCCCCATTATTTTTAAGACATAATCAGACCTACGGGTGCTAATTGTAATTTTGAAACATCTATTGGTTCTTCTGTAATTAGCCCAAAGCTCAGGGGGTCTTTTATAATTATCTCAAAATATGACTTAGAACATTTGCTAGTTAGTTAATTCTATCTTTTTTCCCCTTACCCCCCTTAGTACATGACAGAAGCTTTTCTTTCTATGCAACATATGGTGTATGGATTTTTGAACAGAACACCTCATGAAAAAGGACCAGGACTGTCATCTCACCACCCCTTTTTTTTCCGGGTTTGATGCAAAGATAGAGCAAAATCTCTAGCTGATGCAGTGTCGGCAAAAGCTCTTCCTTTTGAAGATTTACTTAGTTTCCAACCAGAGAAAGACGCAATCCTTGCCAATGCAACTCCTTTAGGCATGCACCCACATATGGACCGAATTCCTGTGCCAAAGGTTTCTCTTTTAATATTGCATCAAAGATGGAACATTCTTGTTTCTCTAAGAAAACAAAACAATTCATTTTATTTTGTATTTTCAGGAAACTTTGATGGATTACAAACTCGTCTTTGATGCCGTTTACACCCCTGGGAAGACTAGATTATTAAAGGAGGCTGAGGTTGCTGGAGCTATCATCGTCAGTGGAGTTGAAATGTTCCTCCGGCAGGCTGCTGCCCAATTCAGTCTTTTTACCAGCCAGAAAGGTTTTAAATTTATACCTGCAATATCCTTAAATTCTTGCAAATGATTGCTTGGTAGACCTGCTTTCTGCTTATTATTTCTTTGAGCATCATCTACAATTGGGTTTTACTGCTAATATGGTTGTCATAATATTCAGAAAAGTTTGTTATGGGCATGAAATTCAGCATTTCTTGTGCAAAATTTGTAACTATAATATAGATACTAATAATGAAACAAATCGTTGTTGGTTCTCAATACTATAGATCACATAGATGTCTGCTGTGTTTTAGTTTCTAAGACTTACTGCACAAAGTTGATAGCCACAGTTTTAGTTTGTGCAGGTTTTATTTTCTGTTCTTCTCTAACATTTTTTCCCCTCCTTTCTCTGATCTTTTAGCCAATTCTAAACTGTAAGCTTCATATCAAGGCATGGTACACATTAAATTGACAAATTTCCCTCAGAAGATTGACAATAAGACTCCAATGGTTATTTATATGATGAGAATGAGAGTGTTTGTAATCACTAAAAAAGAGTGCTTCTAATGTTTAGGGTTAAACAAGCACTTTTAGTGTTTACAAGTGTCAACTTCTGCTTGATTCAAAATCTAAAACAGGAGATATGAGTGCTTTAGATTTCTGTTTCTACTTCTGGTTTGAATTTTACAAATAAATAAACACTTTTACAACTTTTTCACCAAGCACTCTCCTTTTTTGATTCTCCACATTTGATTCTATTTTGAAACACTACCAACTTCTGATTTCCAACTACTTCTGCTACAATAAATCTCTTTTTCTAAAAACTGAAGTTTTTGCACACTCGCAATGAATTCTGTAGATTGTCAATGAAGTAACAAGTATGATGTTGGTCAACTATTTCATGTTCTATTTGTTATTATTGTTCCTTCGAAATCTGTAAACTTAATCCTTTCTTCTGTTTTGCAGCACCAGAAGAGTTCATGAGAGCGATTATCGTGGAGAAATTTTGAAACTCCGTGGAATTTGATCAGTGGAGCAGCATCGTTCGAATGTAGAAAGGATCTTAGAAAAATTTTAAAATGTAAAATTAAAAAAATACTCAAGTTTGAGCCGTTGAAACCACTAAAGTAGGGTTGCATTTGGATTGGAGAATTTTAAACATATTTAAACCTAAGGGTTTCAAATCTATAATAACCCTCAGTCTATGGCAGCTCAGGACTCTGACTTGTTAAGGCACATCCCGCGATTCACCTCCTCCACAAAGTTCTAGGGCATGGGTGGTGGAGGTCCTCAGGGATGGAGTTCATCCTTTTTTTTATAATAATAAATTTATTGAGTTTGTTTGGATAATTTCAAACTACAATAGATATCAAATGTTTGTGGTCTTATTTTGAGCTATTTTAAAAGTCATTTTTGTGAATTTCAAATTCATCTTATGAAATTCATCTTATGTGAAGTCATTTCAAATACATAAATATAAAATAAGATACTACTCAAATAAATAATATATAATTTACAATCAATTATTGTTTTTAAATATTGATTTATAGGCTTTAAATAGGCTCATGTCTGGGCATTTTAAGTAAAAAGACCAAACTGAGCTTACGGAAAAAAGCTTGGCAGTTGGCACAGATAATATGCCATATTTGGGCCAAAACTTAACACAAAGTTTGGATCGGCCAGCCCCATTTCCACCCCCTAGATACTGTGGACCAAGCGTGGGGACCCTATCATTTGTGAAACTACTGTTCAAAATGGCAAATTTCGCACCACAATTCCACCTATTAATCAGACTAAAACTTCTTTTTTCATAACATAAATGATTCAATCACAAATTACTACAATAAGTAAATTCAAATTCATAACTTCATTGTAAGAACTAAATGGACCACCGCCCATCGGTGGCATTAACTAGAAATGCTTATAGCAAAAATAAATGTCTGATGTGTTTTAGTTTCTAAGACTTACTGCACAAAGTTGATAGCCACAGTTTTGGTTTGTGCAGATTTTATTCTCTTATTCTCTAACATTTTTTTCCCCTTCTTTTTTCTCTGATCTTTTGGCCAATTCTAAACTGTAAGATTCATATCAAATGGTACACACATTAAATTGACAAAGTTCCCTCAGAAGATTGACATTCAAGAATGGGAATGTAGTGAATTCAGTTGGGTTCACTAGGTACATGGTTATGTTACATATTCATGCAGCTATATCTGTGATTGAGGCCTATCCATGAGTTAAGCTTTTTAAATCTTGTTAAAAACAGTATTTTTATTTTGAGTTGTTAATAAGTTGTCATTCCTTGTGTTGTATGTTGATCTGTTTATGTTTGTCCAAGTTGATTATGTTAAGCTGTCACAGAACTTTAAACTTTCTTTCGATGTGGTAACAAATTACCTAAGAATATAATTCCAAACAATTGTATCACTACCCTTCAGTGCCCTCAAGAATGGCTAAAGGTTGTTTCTTTGTCCATGAAGATTTTTTTCTTTATTCAAATTTAAGATCTTGAATGTTCAATATCAAGACGTGCTTCAACTATCCCATATAAGGTTACACATAAACTCACCAAATAGAAGATAAAATACATAAAAATAATCCAGGAAATGAAATGCTAGCATCAAGATTGAATTTTGAAACAGATGACAACCTCTATCTAACCCATGGAAGACAATAAACAAAAAATGTATATATTCCAATCTATCTCTCTTCCAGGCGACGGAGGACTGATTCCGCAAAGCTTTGTTGCCTGCAAATGTATTTAGTAGAGAGAGATGAGAGAGGTTGTGTATTCAAATATCATTTACTTTGTGTAGGGAAAATCCACTCAAATTAACTATGAAATTTAAGGGAAATGTTATCCCCCAGGCATAGCCATTTGATGGGGAAAAAGAAACGGTTTGTTTAACAAAATAATGCATGCAAGTGGATTTTATAATGGTCTTCACAGAATGGATGCAAGTGAACTTAGATTGGCCCTTCATTCTTTTTTCTTCTTTTTTTCCTTTTTGGGTTTTCTTTCTCTCCAATCTTTTTCTCATTATCATTCTTTCCCTTTTAGGGCCAGGAGAGTTCCAATACCAGCAACACCTTTCTGAAAGCTCTAGAACTTGGTTATTATAGGATGCAATGCCACCTCATAGCATGTTGAATGAATCAATGGATTCAAGAACAGAGAAATCAAACCTTTAACGCTTCTTTACGGAGGAAAAACACATTATTATGAGATTAATAAATCTTCATGCAGCAGAACGGGAATAAAACGAAAGATAACAGGAAAATGTAAAACTTACTTGCGCTCACGATGCTTTGGGCTAGGACGAGAGTACTTCAAATATCCATCCCAGGGCACCTTCTTAAGTCCTGCTCGAACAGATATAATGTCCCTCACCCTGGAAGAAACATCACATTTAATACAAAGTTAGAACTGTTGCTATTTTTCTTTAAATAAGTTTATAATAATAGCGCACTGTTTAAATACCGGACCGCACCGGCCGGTTGAACCGGTTATACCGGATACCGGTGGTCGGACCGTTACGATAAGGCCCTAAATACCATTTTTGCGGTTATACCGGCTAAACCGGATTTAGCTATTTTTTTTCATTTTTTCAACTTTTTTTATAAAGATTGAAATTATAAACTTAATATTTAACATATTTATGCCATAATTCAAATCAAACAAGAATTCAAATCAGTTATTCCATATTTATTTTAAGATTCAATTCAATTATTTATATTTTAACTAATTCAAACAAGAATTCTAATCAATAAAAATATTCTAAATTTGGATAAACCTCTATAATATAGGCATAGACAATTCAATCAAATAAATACATAATAAAAAATAAGAAATGAAAAATATATATAACTTCTCTTTTTATAGCAATATATTACATTAATATTTTATATAATATAATTAAAAATACAATTAGTTTTATTAAATCCGGTAAAACCAGCGGTTGAACCGGTCGGACCGGTTCAACCGCTTACCAGTGGCTTGGCCGATTTGATCACCGGTACGGTATTTAAAATAATTGATTCAGGAATTAGAATTAGAAGTCATGAATTGAGGAAATGATACGTACCTCTCAGCAAATTCAATTGGTGTTTCACCAGGTTTAAGATTTTGAGGCTCCAGGTACCACACATCACAAACAACAGCCCACGATGTCATAAGCTGCAACAAGTGTGTTGTAAAGGATTGTCTGCAAACACGATTTAAGCATGCTTTAGTTGGGTCTTTCAAAGATGAGGCAATAGTTTCTTGTCACCAGTTTGCAAGGAACACCCTCGTTAATAAATAGTAAGAGAGCAGCAAATATCGCCAATATTTTCCCCACAAAGTCATTCAACCATATCAAAGCACTTCAGAGAACACCGCAGGTTAACCGGGTATGTATAAATAGTAATGGTGACAATCGAACAAGTGTTATTGGCATAAGAAATAGCACATTGGCAGAACTCACTTTCGGCTGTTCCAGAAGGCATCGACAAAAATCTTGTTGTACTTGATTGCAATTGGACAAACAGTGCAGCCAAGTTCAAATGCACCCTAAAAACCACAAGAAATAAGATAAAATAACAAAATCATATCCTGACATAGTGATGAAAAACTTAAAAAAGAAAAAAGAAAAGAAAGAAAATGCAATCACCATGATCTATGTGACCTACATCTTAACATAATTTGACATACATGTCAACATTGACCACTTATCTTCTCGACCAATTTCTACAACTTCTTCTTTCAGTTGGAAATATCCATATAGACAATCAATTATGTTCAACTACAGCAGGATGCTGTGGTATTATACTAAACGCATATGCATGGTCAAATGTTCGTTCTTTATAAGGCACCAATATGGGAAATAAAGAGATACGAGATTTGTCCAGTGTGAGAAAACAAA
Source organism: Rehmannia glutinosa (assembly GCA_016081115.2). Lineage (NCBI taxonomy): Eukaryota > Viridiplantae > Streptophyta > Magnoliopsida > Lamiales > Orobanchaceae > Rehmannia > Rehmannia glutinosa. The sequence goes on along the minus strand of JABTTQ020000330.1, from coordinate 154,209 downwards.
CTCAAAATTCATAGAATAATCTATACAATGGCAAGTGAATAATGGAGACCTTCTTAAACATCACTGTGTAGTGGTTATTTACACAAGTTCCTTCAGGAAATACAAGAAGAGGATTATTATCAGCCCCATGGACATGTTCCCTGAGCCTGCACAAAAATAAATAAAAATTCCAGAATAAGGAAAATGATATAATTTGAAATAATTGAGGCCTTTATACTAAGAGGGTGTTTGGCTAAGCTTATTTAAGACATCTTATAAGCTCTTATATCTGATAAGTTGTTTTAGGAGCTTATAAGATGTTAGATCTTATTTTAAAAATAAGCTGTCAGAGTGTTTGGATAAAATAAGATAGTTGAGCTTATAAGCTGTTTTTATATCTTATAAAATTATTAAGTATATTTTTGTCTTTTGAATGTTTAAAATAAGGAGCTTATAAGCTCTTTTAAAAAAAGTTGGGGTGGAGGTACTTTTTTCTTAGGAGCTTATAAGCTCTCTGACAGCTTTTTTTTAGAGCTTATAAGCTCTTTTAGAAAAAAATTACCACACACATTTTAAGAGCTTATAAGCTCTTAAACATCTTATAAGCTATTTTTAAGAGCTTATAAGCACAGCCAAACACCCTCTAAGACATACTTTCTTGCAACAATTTCACGATCCTTGGACTCTGAGCGATTGAACCAGATGCATCCTAGACTTTCCAAAATAGTGCTCTGCAATAATCCTGTACAGAGATATCAGCAAAACCAAAATACAAGAGAAACATTCACCTGACACCCATCCAAGTTCCAACTCAATGGATGACATTATAGATCAAACTCCATCCAAGTTCTCTAGTAGCAGTAAACCAAGCAAGACAATTAAAACTTCCATCGAATACAAGCAAACAACTTTTTTCTCTCAGATACTATTGATCTACTAATTACTTTGTGAAAGGCAAACACAATCAATACAATGCTGCAGTGCAAATTCAAGATTCCATTCCTCCAATTCCAACACAAAGATACAAAGAAATAATCCAATTCCACAAACACATGCACATGACCAGAAACATTTAATTACTTATCCAAGAGAGAGAATAGGTCCACCAAGAAACATATATCACCACGTTGAAAAGATAGGAAGGAAGATTACCAAACATTAGCATCTCCTAAAAGTGGAAGTCTCTAAACAACAAATAGTCTAATAAACTCTGCCCTCAAAAGTGATAAATAATTCATTCATTAAAAAAGGTTTCAAGAGCTATTGTCCCATTTATGACTATATAAACTTACCAACCCACCCAGGATGCTTCTGCATAATCACTGCAAATGCCGTCATTTGTTCCAGAACGACGAAATCAATCATGGATGTGTGATTAGCCACAAAAATCTGTACAGAGTATTGGGATAAGAAAATAAATAAATGTATATGTTTCCATTAACTATATAGAAAATTTAGATGATTTGAACCAATACACTCAGTCCCACCTGCTTAGGCCTAATGCTGGGACGTGGACCATGGTACTTGACAACCCCAGTCCACGATGCAACGAAAAAGCTGCAAATCAACTCCACTAGACCTCTCTGAAGAGAAAATAAACAGCATGAGATGGTTACAAATCTCTGGTTTACATGATATATAATCTGTAGAAAACACTAATTAGTGAATATACATTTATACTCATATTTAACAGTATTAGGTTTCTCACTACAACCGTGTATAATCTCTACACTTCAATCCTCTTCTTTTTTCTCTTTTGTTTTTTCCTTAAAACTGAAGTTCTAGTGTTGCTATCTAGAGCTTTTTCAGTTATCACCATTCGCCTAGATTCAAATTGGAAAGGGAAGCTAACTCTCCCCCCGAGTAATATGTAACTGAGACAACTACAAGTGAAAAGGGTAACAAAATTCTAAGGCTTACACCAGAAAAGTGAGAAACATGCCTAGACTTCATATGAAGAATATTCACAACAAAGGTTTACACCAAAATGGGTTGAAATAGAAAAAATTAAGCAATCATACCTCTAATTTTTTTCTCAATTTGTCATGCCCTTTCAACAGGAAATGCACAGGAAAATAGCATGAGAGAAATATAATCCATCCTATTGTCAACACAAGTACCCTGCATTTGTAGTGAAATGCATCAATATGTGTGTTGAATGGCGAAAGTGGAATGTCATGTACTGAAAAGGAAAAAATGTTTTGAAATATGATAGATATTTTAGGAAAGAAAATATAGAATCCAGACATCCAGACAATAAGAAAAGGCCAAAAAGTTGTTACTCCTGGGTGGAGGGAGGGAGGGATCATTTCATTCAATTCATCCTCTCTGAGAAAAGTCAAAGATATATTAACTTGCTTTTTCTACATCTAACCAGTCAATAAATGCAATGCGCCAAAAACTCACCTTAATGGGAAAAGAAGCCCATATCTAACAACAACTCCCAAGCACCACAAAGGAAACAAGTATATGTTCCAGTTCCAGGGTTCTGGAGGATTTGACTTGAAGCATCTCGTAAAAGAGTCCTGTCATGCAGCAAGAACAATACTAGGTTATATTTCTGCAAGGGCCACAACACTGAGGCTTACCGGTTACTAAACAACAGTGTGAGCAGTGAGGTTGCACCAAAAGGTAAAAATAAAACATATACGAGATACAACACACAATCAACATTTCAGAGTCAATATCTCTTCTATCCTAAAAGTGTGAATATTTCTGTGAATTTTTGATTGGACTAAATTACCCTCCTATGCAATTAATTTAAGTTGCAACAATGTAACTTCCAATTTAATAGGTTCAAAAGCAGAACTCCATTAGTTAGAATACCAATAGGCATGAATAAATCTGAAAAGTTGTGTGGTACAGAACTCCATTAGTTAGAATACCAACAGGCATGAATAAATCTGAAAAGTTGTGGAGTCAAGGCAAAAAGTTAATTTTAGAATGAATGAGTCTGGAAGGAAGATTCAACTCAAAGGCAAAATATCAATAACACAGCAGGAGAAATCTCAATGGATCGGAAGAAGACTCGAATGTAGAATTTAATCTCTTCCGATCATCTCTTTTGTATTCTTACGTGAGATGCACTATTTTACTAATAAGCTCTTAAATTCTTTGAAGATTTATGTGCTTTTGTTCTTGTTGTTATATATGATTTCGGTCTAAAATTAATCATAGTATGTAGCCTGGTAGTTTTATTTTGTTTAGTTCTTGAAATTGTATCGTGGCGTAACACTTGTCTCCCCAATTCCCGAAGCGTTTTCTCCTCAATTTCTATCTTTCTTTTTCCACAGACGCATCTCCAAATTCCCCATAGACATAGATTTCTGCTTGAAAGCAGAATCACAGCAGCATACAGTCATGGTAGTTTCTGTCCTTACTATTTAGAACTTGGAGATTTCCGATGGGTGAGACCCGGTCTATGAAGAAGTAGGAGATACAATATTATTACTTATTAGGGATTTCTCTCCTCCACGGTAGAGAGTCGGATGACCTGAATTTTTTTTAAAGTAAATATATAAAATTGATTCTAATTGGAGCGCTTGAGGTTAATTTGCTTTAGTTTTTTGTTTTGCTTAAAATACTTGTATAAACTTAGTCTCTAGATTATCACTTTATTTTTCTTTTTCTTAATCTGTTTATTAATCTTGATTTTGTTTCCAAGGGCTTTGCTTAATCAGTTTATTAATCTTGATTTTTTCAAGGGGCTTTAACTTTTCTATTTTTCTCTATTTAAGGGCACGACTTTAACTTTTAACTTTCTCATTTTCCATATCTCTGTGTCGTCAAATTTGAATTGCCATTTTTGTTATTCCTTACTGTATAATAATTTATTTCTTACAGTCTTGCGTATCTGCATAATGTAATTAAGCCCAAAGTTGTTCAGCAAGACATTAAGGCAAGTAAATTTCTAATTGGCCAAGAATATGCGAGCAGCGGGTTCCTAAGTGAGATATGGGATGTTTATTGTTTTGGGGTTGTACTTTTGGAGGCTATAACTGGCAGAGATCTGGTAGACAATGGTTTCCCTGTCAATGAGGTATTCATGTTAACTAATTTGTAAATGTCTAATTTGAAATTGTCTGATTTAATTCTGCAAAAGCTGTGAAACAGTAATTTTCAGCCTTCAGGTTCTATTTGATGCACACTTTATATTTTCTGCAATGTCATGTAATATTCACAATTATTCCTGCCGATGCAAAAAACCTGGTTGTCTAGCTTAAGATAATGGTTGGAGCTAGACACTCGGACAAAGTGGTTGACCGAAATCTCCAGACAAGGTTGTCTATGTCTGCCCTTAAACGAGCTCTTTTGACAGTCCTAACGCTAAGTGGTCTGAATGCTTGAGTCCGAAGAATATCCAATACCAAGAGAGGTTAATTTTCTGAACAAAATTCTCTTTCGAGTTTTAGATTTTTCCTTTTGGGGTTTATTGTGCTTGGTTGTAAAATATACTAATCACCATGTTGTCTGCTTATCTTTTGCACTTAAGAGTCATAGAATACAAAAGCCAAAAGGAGAAACATGAGAAACTTTAATACAATTCAGAGTTGATGTCCAAAGTAGTTCAAGTTTATAAGGAAATAGTACATAGCCAAAGGATAGGGATATGTTTACATGATAGAAAATACATACATTGGTATGATATTTTTGAAGTTTGGCCTTTTTCTACTACAAGCTCGAAATTCTTGTAAAAACTTAGATCCCAGAATATCACTTTTTTTTGCTTAATTTGTTTATTAATCTTGATTTTGTTTCCAAAGAGCTTTAAATTCTACATTTTTCTTTATTAATGGGGTGCGGGGTTTAAGGTAGTATTTTATCGTGCTGTCTCTTTCTTCTTCAAGAGTGAATGTGTTGCATTGCTAATATTTTCATTTATTGGCTTTTGTGATGTTTCTTTCTTCTTCAAAAGTGAATGTCTTGCATTGTTAATATTTTCATTTATTGGCTTTTGCAATCATCAGCAAAGTCTCAATGAAAGTTCTTTATATTCATATCCATGCATATGCTCTATTAATGATCCTAATGTAAAAATCATTTATGACTATCAAATATAAATTTATTTATAAGTTCATCGAGAAGCATATTGAAGAAGTAGTTGTTTGTCAACCAGAAAGAACCCTTCAAGGTAAATCTTCGTGATAATGGCCATGTAGCTCATGTCTCAATATTTTTGATTTGGTTTTGCATCATCTCCTGGGGAGTAGCAACACTTTTTTGCTTTAGGATTTTGTGAAGGAGAAAGTATGAGAAGCAAAAAAAAACCTAATCGTAAGGTACTTTTTCTATCGTCGTGGGGAGGAACCTATGAATTATCTTCTCTATCTCTCACCTATCTTGAATGTTGCATTCTTTTTGTATAGGCAAGGGAGGCTTGTCAAAAATCACTGGCAAAAATGAATGAAGAAACTAGGGGTGCGTCTGAGAATATGAGATTCTACAAATCTTATCTTGTATCTTCGCCCAACACTCCTCTTGTATCAAACATCAATGCGCTTATTCTTAAAGCTATTGTTTACTTGCTCTGGTGATGAAGTTTTTTAGCACCATGTGTAATTTTTAGACACTTTTTTCTGCAATTTTATTTAGCTGGTGTATTCATGCGTACATTTGGTTCATCTTTATTTGGAGAGTTGCACTAATTCCCTCACAATAATTTCCCCTGATATTTCCTTCATAATGTGTTGGATGTGAATTTGAATTTTCCAAATTCCCTTTAATTTTCTTTGGAGATACATCTTGTAAAGATGTATTATCAAACATTTTTTCTTAGTTTTGTACCTTAGTTTCTATCATTTTCTTGAAACTCAGCTGCGTTAATTGTCAATTGATCAGTTGATTACATTTCAAATTTGACTGTTTTTTGTCTCGAGTTTTGTTGTTGAAACTTGACACTAATGCGTGCCGTTTGTAGACAACATAATTAAGTCGAGCTTTGTATATTTTATGCTTTTAATTAAATACTAAATACCACACAGAGCATAAATATATGGACAAAATGAAGAAGCATCAGAAGAAAGAGGGAAAAACTTTACATATTGTATGTTTTCAATGGTCAAATTCAAGTGAATAAGATGGTTACTAACATAAAACTTCATATTAAATAATATATTAAACTCAAGTTTTTTCCTTTTAAATTGAGAATACTTTACTTGTTTTCTTTAGGTTCAATAGTTAATGAACTTGTATACGAGTCAGAAAAAATTATCAAATTGCATATATTGTGGTATTATGAGATTTGATCATGAGTTTTCGGTCTTTTTGCTGCAATTGTAGAAAAAAGAAAAAGGTACATGTCTGAAAAGATGTGAAACAACAAGTGTATAATTCTCCAACATCAATATGAAACAATATGAGCCAAAGAAACTACTACTAGCACTAGAGTCTAGGGGTGACAATCTCCAACACGACGCGAAAACACAGTCTGAATCTAACAAGATATAAGCGGGTTTATGGTTAACCCATTTATTATTCGGGTCGTAATTGTGTCAGACCCAATAACCCGAATAATAAATGGGTCAATTTCGGGTTGATCTGAAATGACCTACTAAAGAAGAAAATTCAACATGATTTTTAATATTTTTTAATATTCTATACATAAATAACCCAAAATTCTCATTTTATCATAATAAATAAAAGGTTTATTCAATGTTGAAAAATATATAGGTCATTTTGGGTCGTGTTCGGGTTATCCGTGTATTAAACATGTCGTGTTCGGGTTGACCCATCTGATCCGGATAGTTAAATGGGTCGTGTTCGGGTTGGACAAATTTGTGTAATTATCATGTCTCAACACGACCCGCGAACCTAAACACGACTCGAATTGCCACCCCTAACTAACACACCATTTGAATGGGACATTGTGATTTATCTTGTATAAATCATATTTCATGTTATAGTAATTTATTTCTCAATTTGTTCTTCTACAAAGAATGTTTAAATTCGAATTATACTTTTAACTAAATTAATAAAATAATATGGTTCACGTGCAACGCACGTGCACCTTACTAGTAACAATAAAAGTGCATCAGTTCCTTAAGAAAACAATTCATTGACATCAAATATGTGATACTTCAAGTTCACAACCTCTAGTCAAGCGACAGATCAGACCCAAAAATTAGTTAAAAAAAACTGATCTCTCAAAAATAGAAAAATCACATAAAAACTATTTAATACGCATTAACAAAATTGTTTGCCCTAATTTACTAAAATGACATTCCAATTGTGACCAATCCTCAGGCACACAATCCTACACCCAAAAATTAATCTTCAACCACAAACCATACTAGAAAATGATTGAGGAAGTTACGGGGAACTTACATCAACAATGGCACCAGCAGCCTCAGTTAGAGTTGGCGAAATATCGAGCAAATCACGCCTATATACCCCCGGAAAAAAAAAAAAAAAAAATACTCAGACGCATTGATACACGACAATAGAAAATAGACATATATATCATAACATGCAGATGGGAAAATGTAGAGCGAATAAAGGGCAAAAAGAGGAAATTACAGGCGGAGCGTGCCGTGAGGCTCTTGAATGGATCCGGATGGAAGATAGTCTTCAATATTGGGGCGATCCAAATCCAATTCGGAGCTGGATGTGTTTAGCTTACTCATCGTCCTTCGTTACCGTATAATTATTGGTAAGAGCAAAAATATAGGGGAGAGTTTGTGTGCTCTCTGTGCGCTTTTGACCGTTTTATTTAGTTTTCCCTTTCTTAATTGTTTTGGGGATGGGACACCCAAACCGAACCGAACCGATTAATTCGGTTAACCGGTAATTCGGTTGGCCAAAATCCAGAACCGAAACCGAAAACGAACTTTCGTTTTCCGGTTCGGTTTGAGGTGAACCGAAAATTTAAGGGAAAAAAAAAAACTGAAATGCAGACAGCAAGTGATTAAAGACTAATTAGTTTTCTACAAGTACCTAGCAGTTTAAGGCTAATATACTCGAAATCAAACTAAATTTTTGTACTAATACGCCTCTCTGTTATTTTGGTACTACTACTCAAAGCAGAGTATTAATTATTTATTAATCAAGGGAGAAAAACACGTTCTTTCCCCATTTCATAATTTTGTTTTTTTCTTTCTAATCTCTTTAACTGCTTCTACAAATAAGAGTTAGGGTTTCCAAGAAATAGATATAACAAAATTGAAATATACCTGATTAATTAAAATCCTAAGACTGTGCCGCGTGAGGGAGAGAGTCGGATGAAGAAGGACGATCGGACTGTGCTTGGCAGCGTGACTGCGTGAGGCTGAGGGAGAGAGAAGAGAGTTATCCTATTTTATTTAAAGTTTGCTACTTGCTATCCTATTTACTATTTAGAGTTTTAATTTTAGCAACTTATGATATTATTAAAAGAAAATGGTTATTCGGTTCGGGTAACCGAAATTTTAAAGGGTAACTCAACGAATAATCGAAATTTTAAAAAGTGAAAATCGAAAACCGAATTGAAATTTTTGGTCCTATTTCGATTCGAACCAAATTATTTGTTTTGGTTGATTGGTCGTTAACCAAGATCGCTTTGATTATATTCACACACTCACATTAAGTATGGTTGGTATTTGGTAACGCTGTTCAAGAAAAAAAAAACAATTACTCAATTCATATATTGATAATACTCCATTGGTTATTTATACGATGAGAATGGGAGTGTTTGCAATTACTAAAAAAAGTAATTTAATGTTTTGGCTTAAAAAATATTTTTTTAAATTTTGCAGTGTCAACTTCGATTCTCTGGTTTATTTAATCAGAATCTAAAAGCATAGAGATGAGTGCTTTAGATTTCTACTTTTGCTTCTGGTTTTTACTTTTATAAATAAATAAACACTTTTACAACTTTTTTACCAAACACTCAACTTCTGATTCTCAACTTTTGAATTTATTTTCAAACACTACCAACTTCTGATTCTCAATTACTTCTATTTTTGCTACAATAATTATCTTTTTCTAAAAGCATATGTTTTTGCAAACACTCCTAATGAATTATGTAGATTGTCAATGAAGTAACAAGTATCATGTTGGCCAACAATTTCGCGTTTTATTTGTTATTATTGTTCCTTCGAAATCTGTATACTTACTCCTTTCTTCTGCTTTGCATCCCCAGAAGAATTCATGAAAGCGATTATCTTGGAGAAGTTCCGAAACTCTAGAATTTGATCAGTGGAGCAACATCGTTCGAATGTAGAAAGGATCATAGAAAAATATTAAAATGTAAAATAAAAAAATACTCGAGTTTGAGTAGTTGAAACCACTAAAGTAGGGTTGCATTTGGATTGAAATTTTTTCAACATATTCAAAGCTGAGGTTTTCAAATCTATAATAACATGTTGAGTTTGTTTGGGTAATTTCAAACTACAATAGATATCAAATGTTTGAGATCTTATTTTGAGTTGTTTTAAAAGTTATTTTTGTGAATTTCAAATCTATCTCATGTGGAGTCATTTCAAATATATAAATATAATATAACATACCAATCAAATAAATAATATATAATTTGCAATCAATTATTATTTTTTAAATATTAATTTATATAAGCTTTAAATAGGTTCAAGTCTGGCCTTTTTATCGAACTTAAAAAAAAAAGGCCTAGCACATATAATATATCATATTTGGGCCAATACTTAGTAAAGTAGACTCAAGTTGTCTAACACAAAGCTTGGCTTGAGCCAACTCATATTCACCCTAGATACTGTGGACCAAACGTGGGGACCTATCATATGTTGAACTATGCTCAAAAGGGCAAAATTTGCACCACAATTCCACCTATTTTTTTTTTTAAATCCCCATTTAGAAAGTGCTCATGGTTTATGCAACTTTCTTTTTTTTGAATTACGCACACACACTTCACACGTAGAAGAGAGTTATACCTAGGCCAAATGGCCGGTCCACTATTCCACCTATTAATCCGACCAAAAATTCTATTTCATAACATAGATGATTCGTTCACAAATTACTACAATAAGTAAATTTAAATTCATAACTTTATTGCAAGAACCATAAATAACCACCGCCCATCGGTGGGATTAGATATGCTTATAGCGAAAATAACGTGGCAACAATTATCAAATATTCCTCAATGTTTCAACAAGAATCAGAAAAAAAAAAAAAAAATCAGTGAGTCCAATGTATTTTCACAAGAATGTTCATTTGCCGACTTTGAGTGAAGGGGTCCATTTCTAACACTATTCTTTTCTCCCCATAAAGGACAATTTCTTTTGTGACACTGAGTAGCATGCATGCAGGTCAAATTAAATTCAACAGTGATCTTGTGAACTTATTTTGGACACTTTCATATCACTCTTTCTCACTTTATGATTGTTATTCCCAAGAAAAAGGCATCAGTGGCCCCATTGCTGTTCTAACTTCTAACACATATCTTGGGAAAAGTCTTTCTCCAGAAAGTGATGTATATATGCTTTTCAGTGTGGTTGAGTTGATTTATATTTGATATAAAAAAAATAAAATTAAATACTTTTTGTTAGTGTACATGCATTAGTATTGCTCTAATGATTGTGAAATAGATGCATAAGTTTGTGTTTTGTTAAAAGAAATTTTCAAGTAAGATAATTGTATTTTGGTGATTATCATGGTCACTAATTATGTATTTTTTCTTTTTGGTGATTGATAATGCTTGAAAGTGGAGATCACTCCAAACCAATGTATCTGACTAATCGGTCCAACTTTTTCTCCGAAACTGGTGAGATCTTCGGATGGGAATTAGCATGCAACAAACACATGGTTAAAAGGTCCCTAGGGTTGTCCCAGGAGGCCCATCCGACGCTCGAATCATCGAATGTAGGAGGAAATCTAAAGCACATGCATGAAAATTCAGAATAACTCATTGAACTTACTTAAGAATGAATAAGGAGGAACTTTTTATACGTGGAATGATGAGCCAAATGTTCTTAGTGTAATAAAGTGGGTCGTTTGGACTGTAGGAGGCCTCATGGCCATAAATAATGAACTGAGCCTCCTAAGCCGCTCAATAATAGTTTTATCCTCGTGGGCCAATTAATAATAGTCGGACCAAACAGTGAAAATTCATGGATAAACAACTAAATAATAACATAATTAAATAAAAGAAATATAATTACGATTTTATCCCAACAATCATTATATAACCATTTACAATAAGTATAAATTACTAGTTACAATAAAACTACTATGGAATTCTCTTTGCGATTAATGTTTTCTTGGTTTATGAGGAATTTGCACAAGAAAAAAAAATGGTAATTTGTGATGCTTTGTCCTTTCATCCAGCTCATTTTCATTTTGATAGAGCATATTGAGAAAAAAAATTGGAAAAAAAAAAGAATGAATTTTGAAAATTTAATTGAATATACAAGGACAAACAAAATTCCCTAACAAACACTATAATTTTAAAAAAAAAAATCACAGAATCACTCCATTAGTTATCTTTGTTTTTGAGTGCAGTGTCTATGTATTTCTCAATTTATGACAGACAGAGACGGCTGTGCTAGCTCACATTTTTAGTGAATTTGGGATTCTTCTGCCACCACTTAAACTAATATTTTTTCTTTAATTTATCTCCTCCTGATTATTTTTTTCTGTGGCTTAATTCCACCCTGATAATAATAAATAAACACTATAAAGAAAAATCAAGACAGGACAATTCTTGTGTAAATTGATTCCCAAAACAGAGGAATACAAATTTTTCTTTTTCCTAATTCCTTTGCTTTTAATAGTGTACAATATCATAAAGCAGTTTCATTCACAGCTCAAAAACTAAGCATGTGAAAACCATCAATGGCTAAACCAAGAATGTTCACTCTTCCTTTCTTCTTCTTCTTGTTTTTCCAATACTCAAACCAGTTACAGCCATCTCAATATGAAGCCCTCATGAGAATAAAGCAGCAACTCAACTTCCCACAAGACCTAACCACATGGACTGAAAATCAAGACTTTTGCAACTCTGAGCCAACACAAATCCTCACTCTTGCATGCTATCAAGACAACATAACTCAGCTTCATCTCATTGGTAACTATTGGTTTCCCCATTTGAGCCAAGATTTTTCAGTTTCTGCTTTTTTTGCCAACATTGCTAGTCTCCCAAGCTTAAAAGTGTTGTCTTTAGTGTCATTAGGCCTGAAAGGCCCATTGCCTTCACAAATTGGAGATTTAACATCACTAGAAATACTCAACATCACTTCAAACTCCTTTAATGGCTCAATCCCTAGAGAAATTTCATTCATGAGAAATCTTCAAACCCTTATATTGGATCACAACGGGTTTACTGGTCATGTTCCTGACTCATTGCCAGCACTTAGTGTTTTAAGTCTCAGAAATAACTCATTTAGTGGTTCATTTCCAAAATCATTATCAAGAATGGTAACTCTGAGGACTCTAGTCGTGCTTTCTGGAAATAATCTATCTGGGCAAGTGCCTAAACTTCATAGATTGACAAATCTTCAAGTTCTTGATTTAGAAAACAACAATCTTGGGCCTAGATTTCCTAGTCTGCCCAAAAAATTGGTATCTTTATTACTCAGGAATAATAAATTTCATTCTGTGGTATCTGATGATTTGAGTTCTTGTTATCAGCTTAGAAAACTTGATATTTCATTGAATGAGCTTGTTGGGATTTTTTCCCCATCAATTATTTCACTGCCTTCACTCACTTATTTGGACATCAGTGGGAATAAGTTCACTGGGAAGCTATTACAGAACATGTCTTGCAATGGACAGCTGGAATTTGTGAATTTCTCCGAAAATCGGTTGACTGGAGAGTTGCCTGATTGCCTGGAGATAGCAAAAACAGGGTTGTTTTGTATGATGGGAATTGTTTGTCAAAGAGATATAAGCATCAGCATCCTTCTTATTTTTGTCATAGTGAGGCTCTGGCTGTAGGAATTTCACCTCAGAAACAGGATGAGAAAAGGTCTTATGGTAAAGCAGTTGTTGCATCAGGTATGGTGGGGGGGATTGGTGGGGCAATAGCAATTTTTGTTCTGGCATTCTTGTTTGTGAAGAGGGAAATTGGAAAGAAGCATCAGCATGGGAATAAAGTTCCTCACACAAGATTGATTGTGGATAAGGTCTCACCTGTTTACACACTCCAGCTGCTCAGAGATGCAAGTAAGTGTTTATATTCTTCTTCTTGTTATTATAGCACAAACATCTTTGTTAGTTACTTCTGCTTTAAGAAGAAGTTATTTATTGTGGTAAAAGTAAAAGTAGTTGAGAATCAGAAGTTGGTAGTGTTGAAAATAGAATTAGAAGTTGAGAGTGTTTAGTGAAAAGTTGGAAAAGTGTTTATTTGTTTGTAGAAGCCAAACAAGAAGCAGAAGCAGAAATCTAAAGCACCCCTCTCCGTGCTTATTTTCAGATGGTAGTGTCTGGAATTAGAATTAAAAGTTGAGAATTAGAAGTTGAGAGTGTTTAGTGAAAAAGTTGGAAAACTGTTTATTTGTTTGTAAAATCCAAACAAGAAACAAGAGAAAACTAAAACACCCATCTCCATGCTTTTATATTCTCGATTAAATGAAGCAGAAGCGAAATCCGAATCTACCATTTGCAAATACTGAAAAGTGATTTTTTTCAACCAAAAACTAAGAAGTAACTTTTTTTAGTGATTGCAAACACTACCAAAATCAACATTTAAGCACTTTGCTAACCCCAACTAAATTGGAACTTTAAAAGAAATTTTGGTACTTCTTTCAGATGATCATTTACTAATCAGCATTACAAAAATGTACCATAGTGTTCTCACTTGAGCTGCAAAGTTTCTCAATCTCTTCCCAATCAAATGCAGCAATTTGAATGTGACTCATTTATTTACAGGGTACATTTCTGAAACAATGAAGTTGGGAGCACTCGGGATTCCGCCTTACAGAACGTTCGTTCTGGACGAGCTTAAGGAAGCCACTAGTAACTTCAGTTCATTGAATCTTATCGGTGAAGGTTCTTATGGGCAGGTATCTATCTATGTGTGCTGCATTCCTGTTATGCTAAATGCTAATGCATAATGAAACACATTTTCATGTAATTGGTTATACATCACCTTGCTGCGATAAACTTACATATCACGCTAACATGTGTTAGTTCTCGAGGAAATATTTTTTGTCCTTGTTTGAACAATGTAAATTAAGTCCAAAATATTTCGGCTTTACTGAAATCAGGTATACAAAGGATGGCTCCCAGACGGGACTGTCGTTGCCATAAGAAGCTTGAAAGTGAAAAGAAGACATAGCATCCACACTTACACTCATCAGCTTGAGTTGATTACGAAACTTAGACATTGCCATCTAGTTAGTGCAATTGGCCACTGCTTTGAGTGCTATCACGACGATTCAACTGTCAGCAGAATTTTTCTTGTGTTTGAGTTCGTGCCAAACGGGACACTCCGATCATTTATATCAGGTAAAACTGAAGATAAATGCTTTACTCTTCCTATTAGGTTCAGAAATAACAAAAAACAGTATAAACTTACTCTACTGTGCCATAAAAGATTTTTGAGTTTCTGCTAAAAACGACACATCAAATTTGGTTTTTGAGTAATATTTAGTTCCACAGATGGACAATCAGGACAAAAGTTCACATGGACACAGAGAATAACGGCTGCTATTGGAGTTGCGAGGGGTATTCAGTTTCTTCATACGGGGATAGTACCCGGTGTATACTCGAATTGTCTGAAAATAACGGACATTCTGCTGGACCGCGATCTCCATGTGAAAATTAGCAAATACAATTTACCTCTGCTGACAGAAAATAGGAGATCGGTAAGTGAACACGTGTTTCTAATGCATGGGAGGGTGATCTCTTATATTGTTTTCGTTGTATGATATCAAATATCTGTATGCTAAATCGTCTTCTTGAGAATTATGCATCATCTATGAAAAGGTTGTCATTTTACGACTTTGTTAATTTAGGGTGAAACGGAAGTCTTATCCCGTGGATCAAAGGAAAACTTTGGATCAATGTAAGTGATTTTCTTCCTAGCCTATTGCTTCCTATTTCCTCTGTTTATAGATTATAAGCATATTTGGTTAAACTTCATATTGGAAAGTGTTTTGGTTACTGCAAATAATGTCTCGTTTTATCGTTGTGTACGCAGGTTGAGCAGCTCTGAGGAGAAAAACGACGTCTACGACTTTGGAGTAATTTTACTTGAACTCATCGTCGGAAGGCCAATCATCTCTCTCAACGATGTTAATATTTCCAAGGATATAGTAAGTCTTAATATTTTTGCCTCAACATGAGGGTGCTAATTGTCAATCAATTAATTTCTGGCATTAATTTCTTGATATTAAACTTGAATTTGAGCTAATTACAAAAAAAAAACCCAGAGATATTTCAAAATTACAAAATACCTTCTCAAGTTTGATTCTGTTAAGGGGGGTAACTATAGTATTTCTTGCTTGTGAAGTAGAATGATGTAAGACGGAATCAAACCTCAATAGTTTTATTTTGCAATTTTAAAAATTTCTGTTTTTTTTTTTTGTAATTAGACCAAACCTCAGGCCTTTTTTTGTAATGAATTTGTGGTGGTTAATTCTTGGACAGCTATCAGTGAGCCTAACAGCAGACGGTGTAGCTCGGAGGAGTATTGTCGATCCAGCCGTTCACAAGGAATGCTCAGATGATTCACTCAAGACACTAATCGAGCTTTGCATCAGGTGTCTATCGAAACAGCCGTCCGAGAGGCCTTCCGTCGGAGATGTCATCTGGAATTTGCAGTTTGCAGCTCAGGTTCAGGATACACAGAGCCATAGAGACTCCAACAGTAATGAAGAATCCCCACTTCACCATCAACTCTGAATATATTTGACTACTCTTTTGTAGGCTATATGTTATTAATTAGGCTATGTTGCATACAACTTACATAATTGTTTCCAATATATGTATAGATAGTTATGTTTTGCCTCTGAGGGTCTGAGTTGCATTATATGTTCTCTATTGTCATGACTTGCAGTTCTTAGATTTGCATTATAATTGTTATTAATTAGGGATAATTACAAAAACACCCCTAAGATTTGGGCTAATTACAAAAAAAACAGAGTTATTTGCAAATTACAAAAAAATCTTTGAGGTTTGATTCCGTCTTATATTTTTCCCGTGATTTTCAAAAGTATTTCAAAAAAAACACTGACATTTGCAAAAATATTGCAGTTACCCCCCTTAAATTTAAGACAAAATGAAACTTGAAGGAGTTTTTTGTAATTTTGAAACATGTCTGGGTTTTTTTTAATTAACCCAAACCTCAGGGGTGTTTTTGTAATTATCCCTATTAATTATTGGCACAGTGTAGGCTATTATTTCCTCTTGTTAATTTGGTGTTAGTCTTCTTTGTACATTGCTCAGAACTTGTGGCCTAATATAGATTGATGTTATTTGAATAAGGGATAATTACAAAAGATCTCCCGAGGTTTGGGCTAATTACACTCTAACCCTCAAAATTCACAGTCGGGATCTCCTACTCCATTATCTGTATCATCTTGTGTTCTAGTACGCTAGACGAACGTCACGTGTGTACGTAGCATCCATATAGTATATATTAGAAAACCATATTCATATGTTCTGTTAGTCGAAAAATAAGACAAACTGCCAATGAGAGATTGAAAAAAGAGCCAAAAACTTGTACTAACGTTTTTTAGTGAATGTAAAATACGAGCCTAAATAGTTATGATGAGCGAAGCTTAGGATGCGATTAGATATACTTTCATTTTGGAAATTTTATTTCTACTAGAGAATAGTATGAAAATTTGTTTGGGAGAGTAAGAATTTTTTTTTTGAGAAATTTTATTTCTACTATAGAATATTATGAAAAAAGCTGTTTGGGAGAGTAAGAATTTCTTTTTGGAGATGTGAATAGCGAAATTTATGGAAAATTGTGTAATAATGATTTATATTTTTTGGAAAGTGGGTAAATGTGATGGGTGTAAGAAAAAGTGGGAATGAGTGAATAATGTGATTTTTGAAAATTTTGATAAAATCACATTTTGGGTGAGAAAAAATTCCTTTAGCGGAACAAACATATAAAAACTTTATAGCATCAAATAGTAAAATTGCAGTCAGACCCACAACGACCACGGACCACCTATATCTATGTAACATATTACTACATAAAAAACAATGCATTGTAATAGAACTCACCACCTTAAAAATATCTAATTAGTTATTATATATTCAAACTACATATTAAAGTTGACATCATCAATACCAATTTTATTTAATTAATATACAATTGTTTCCAAGCAACATCATTTCAGTGGTATAGCAAAAGACAAGTTTTTTGGGACAAATAAAAATAAAAATCCGCACATCCTAGAGAGAATATATTATGTTTCGACGTAGACAAGTATGATTTACCGGTGTTCCATATAAAAGGGTTCGTGATTTTTCTTTAAATAGATCATAGAAAACTTAATCCAATTCAATGCAAGTTATTTCAATTGAAATTAAGGTCCCAAGAGTCAATTTAAATACAATCCAAGATTTCATTGTGAATCTGGACACGGTTCTGGAAGGATATTAACCAAACACTATATAAGGAAATGAAATCATGTATAAGAAAGAATCTCATGTTCACGAAAAAAGAAAATTTGAAAACAACAAGAATTTGACAGCTAGTGAAAAGAAAATCAAATCAAAATATATCCAGCCAAAATTTTAAACCTTGCCTAAACAACTGCCACCATATATATAAGAACTCTAGGTTTCTTTCCTTAGAAAAAAATAATAAAAGAAAAAACAGTGGTTCATAGGGTTCATATCAAAATCTCCTCAATTACAAAGTAGAAAACATGCTTGGGGAACATATTTGTGCATGGAGCTCACCTCTGATTGAGAGAAAAAGCGATCAACCGACGGCCAGATTTGAAAAATTCATACATCAGTGTGCACTGTGCAAGAACCAAATGCATGACAATCAAAACGTTTATATGTATAGGTATGTGCTGCTACACTTGCATTATTTTGCAAATAAGCCTTGAAAACTACACGACCATAAATTTTTTGCACAAATTTTAGTACTTGATGAATAGTAGTGTTCAAATTTGCAATACTTAAATCATAATCAGCTAGATTTCTCTTTTGCAGAGATCAAGCTTTTTGTTGCCATCGTTGCCGGACTAAAGTGATGGCCTTAGAAGAAATTGAGTTCAACCTTCTCCTTCTTGAAGAGAAAGAGAAGTCAGTTTCAAAGATAGTTTTGTCATAGTTAGGGGGGCTTAAGAGTATATATCATTTGAAGGAGCAAGGAGAAATGCTATGTCAAAAAGATTTCTGATTATTACGAGCACTTTTTAACTTAAGTTATAATCTCTAAGGTTTTCCCACACAGTTTTGCAGTTCTGAGTGCAATGGTATCTATATACAACTGATTTAATTTGAGCACCGTATATTACAAATATACTACAAAATTGACAGCTACATCGCTAGAGATCGATTATCAACAACCTACAGAGTGAAGCAACGCCCTTTCGTCTGATAACATGTCAATATTTCCCCATTTCCCTTCATAGGCCATTGAATTTAAGCCAAGACAGTTTTCTAATCTTTTCAACCATAATATAAGGCTACATCAACAAAATTTGTCCATGTTCCAAATTTCCAATTGAATAGCTCAAGTACAAAAGCAGAGTCATCATTCAAGATAAAAATTACAACAACATCCGCCGTTGAAAAAACATTAAATTATACGAACCAATGAAAGGGCTCTCGTTCTACGAAAAGATAAAAAGAATCAAGAAAAGTCCGTACCTATCTGAGATTAGATACTTGTCTAGCTTCAATGTCCTGTAGTCTGAGAGTTACAGCTCTCTTGTGAGCGTCCAGCCCCTCAACTTCAGCCATAGTGGCTACATAAGGCCCAAGATTCCTTAGCCCTTCTTCGGTCAATGACTGAACGGTGATGTACTTCAAGAAGGAGTCTAAAGACACTCCACCATACATCCGTGCGTAACCGTAAGTTGGAAGAACATGATTGGTGCCACTTGCATAATCTCCTACACTCTCAGGTGTCCACTGACCCAAAAATACAGAACCTGCATGTAGTTTAAGCCAGACTGCTGTCATCTTTAAATACGAAAAAGATATGTGCTAAGAAGGTATAGAATTTTTTTAAAAACGGAATCTGAAAGTGGAGTAGCATTTATACATCTGATTCCATAATGCTATATACAGCCCGGAAAACATCTTACATCGCAGCACTTGTAACATAATATAGAAGTGCAAATGAAAAAGTTTTCAGTGAAAAACAAAAAGAAAATTAAACATCATATTTAAGGAAGTTAACAATTGAGTTTATATCAGAGATTGTAAATTTTTGCTTTGGAATAAGTTGGCATCTTCAGCAGTCCAAAATAGCTTAAGCACATGAATAGCAGCAAATGGGTTGCCCTATGTTAAATAGTTTGAAGTTCACAAAATTTAAGGTATTGCAATTAGGAATAGCAGTAGACCCACAAAATACACGAACGCCTCAAGAAAAAAAAAAAATGGAAAAACCACAGGACTGAGTTTAAGTTGATGTGTTGAAGAAGTTTGCCATCTAGAATTTTGAATATGACTCTATACTGAGATGGTGCTAGTATTTGCAGCAATAACAGCAAATAAGATGTACAATATATTATTGAAACCATAAGAATATTAGCGAGTAAACCCCTGAAGATACAGGGCAAACTACATGCATAATGATTACCTGCATTCTCAACGAAAGACTCCCACTTCTCAGCATCTTCCACATTGATTATTAAATGCTCAGGTGCATACAAATTAGAAAAAGCAATTGCCTGTGGATTCAAAGATAGGTGTAATTTTAGGAGAAAATGTACACAAAAAACATTATCAAGCAAGAACTTTGCAAAAGGCGGCGCCACTTTTGTAATCTGTCAAAATATTAATTCAATATTCTGTTGAAAGTTTATATTGATCGAAGTAAAGACGATTGCTAACAAAACACTCCTCAGTGAGTTTCCTCAAATAAATAGCAAGGGACAACTTGTCAGCTTCTTATGGAAGACTAAACAAGACTCCATTAAACAAAACTATACCAGATAACTCTTTAATTGAGTCAAACAATAGAAGGCCAAAATAAGAAAATAGTGTCAGATGTCTCACAAAAGAACAAACTCCAAAAGTTCTACGTAAAACAGATGGAGTATAACCATCGACTCCAAATGTATGTTTTGGGAATTTAAGACCCAATGTTATTCAACTCTTCTCTTCTACAACTAGAGCATAAATGGTCAGTATTTACGCGTAAACACTTCTTTCTTTAATGAAAACTTAAAGAATATGCGAACCTCAACCATATCACGTGCATAAACAGTAAAGCTGTGGCTTAGTGCTCTTGAAGCAAAGTTTCCCCGAGGAAGGCTATTGCATTGCTTGTCGATTTCATCCTCAATCGCATTTATATCCACACCCTCTCCAGCAACTACAAGAACAACTTGGCTGTCAGGGCCATGCTCAGCCTGAAATTCGGAACGTACTTTTTGCTATCAGAAGAGATACGGAATAAGCATAACCGACGGAAAGCAAGCCATGAAAAGTTATAGTCGTGTACATAAACTGTTATTTGACAACACCACCATAAATGACAAAGTGAACGAACATATTAATATGAAACAGCTTGCCATCTGGGCTTATCTTAAAATTCAGACAACTTCACAAGTTCTCTTTGAAACTTTAATCTTAGTTTCTGATTGTTAGAGTTTGTGTTTGTGTCCCACATCGCCAATTTGTTGAGCTGTTATTATGTTTAAATGTGGGTTGGACACCCTCTCTCCTTGAGCTAGCTTTTGGGGATGAGTTCTACCCAAGCCCATTTATCATGGTATCAGAGCACCCAGGTTGGGTTTGGTTGCGACATTGGGAGTGGGACTCCGGCCCATTTGGATTGCACGCTCGGCGTGAGGGCGGGTGTTAGAGTTTGTGTTTGTGTCCCACATTACCAATTTGTTGGGCAGTTATTATGTTTAAATGTCGGTTGGGCAGCCTCTCCCCTTGAGCTAGCTTTTGGGGATGAGTTTTACCGAGCCCATTTATCACTGATAAACAGATTTACTACCCTTCTTTCATTAATTATAACCATGAAACAAGACAGCAGAAAATATGAATACATTGATGAAGAAGTAAATAAAATATAAAGGAGCAACAGTTCCATGAAAGGGCAGACACCTGTGAAAGCAAATCTGCTGCTACGTGAACAGGGCTGGCATGCTTATCAGCAATAACAAGCACTTCGGATGGTCCAGCAGGCATGTCTATTGAAATCATAGCTTCACTATTCTATGGATAACAAGTAACACCTTAGCAACACGCAGTAAAGCATAAGATGAACATAGTTTTGATCAATTAATAACTTACAGATTGCAACTCATAAATACCTGGAGAATCATTTTTGCAGCAGTGACATACTGATTTCCAGGCCCATATATCTTTTCAACCTGCAGTCACAACAACATAAATTTGTCGTAGATGCATAGCAGTTGATGGACTGTGAGTGAATAGTAGAAACAAGTCAAAAAGGAAAAATGAGTGAATGGAATAGTGATTTCCAGGGGTGGGGGGAAGAATTTTGGTTTCAATTCACATTTCCCCTTTTTCTTTTTCTCTCTATTCAAAAATTCTTAAAACCTCTTGTAACCAATCGCTGCCGTATACTCTTTCTTCCACAAATACCAAAAACTTCACTAACTTGTGCATTTCTTCCAACATTAATTTTCATGAGGAGGACGTGCTACCAAGTAGACATTAACCCAGTCATTTCAAATTTATGTCTTTCTTTAGAGGTACACGAAAGTCATACTTTTCCAAAGAACAAAGCATTGTCAAGCTGGGAAAAGACAGACACAAAAGTCTCAACAGGTCATTACCAATATACTAGATGGCTAACTCAGTGTGTGTGCTTGTGTAATTGTGTTTGCATTTACGTGTGCATGTATTTGAGTGTGTAAGTAAAAAATTAGACAAAAATTATAAATAGATTGCACAATTGCAGGTGGCTATACTCATGGAAACTAATATAAAAAGTTAACGTATTTTCTTGGGAAAATTGAAAATTTCACAACTGCCTCAATGATTAGAGGCCACAGAGAAACTTGAGCTTCTACTGAAGATTGGTTGCTATTTAAATGGGTATGCTACAGTAAGTGCACACAGAACAGAAGTAGAGATTGATACCTTGGGGCAAGATTCAGTTCCCCATGCCATAGCTGAAATTGCCTACACACGATATCACCAAGTTTTAGTACATAAGAAAGAGTATCCTCACATACAGCATATACATCACGAGTATACTGCACTCTGACCTGAGCACCTCCTGCTTTAAGAATATGAGTAACACCAGCTTTCTTTGCACAATAAAGAACCTCCTACAAACAGACAATGGCTGGTGAGTACTGACCCGTATATAGACAACATTATATTACGTCAAGATGAGACCAACTACCTTACAAATGCTGCCATCTTGAGCAGGAGGAGTTGCAAGTACAATCGTTTTGCACCCAGCGATCTGGGCAGGCTGATTTAGGACAACTCATATCAGTGAAGTAAGCTAAAATTGTAATCACAGTTTAATAAACCACAAAGGCAACTAACTAGATTATTAAGTCACCGTACAACTGAAAGCATCAGAGCAGTTGAAGGCAATACTGCAGTGCCACCAGGAACGTAAAGACCCACAGATGAAATACTTCGTGCCACTCTTTTACATCTAACACCCTGGAAATATGGACATAGGGATCAGTCAGGATGCGCCCGAACGTTAATATGGGAACTACATTAAAACATGTATTTCTTACTTCCATGTTCTCAACAAATTTCTCAACTGGCTTTTGTGCAGCGTGGAAAGCAAAAATGTTATTGTAAGCCACATCAAATGCTTCTTGAACAGCTGGGTCAAGCTAACCATGCAATAACAATTAGTTACAAGTATGCCCAGATTAGAAGTAGATCTTTCAAACTTGTGCAACATATATAAGCAACACGATCCAATCACAACCACAAATTTATGAAATTTTGTACGAAAACATACCACCGGATCCGAAGGTCATTGACATTCTCGACTATGCTGTCTAGTTGAACTTTGTCAAACCTCACTGTATAGCTGTTTCCATAAAAATGATCAGCCCCATAAATTATCTTAGTTGTTGGTCAATAATATTTTGATTTGGATTTAAGATGGTATAACGATTTTCCACACTACTCAGACATCATCTCGATATAAAATCAGAATGAAGGGTAAAGAAACACCTACTCCTTAACAGCTGCATCACCTCTACTCCGCACGTCATCAACAATGGGCTGAACCTGAGAACATATCAATGCAATAAAAATCAATGTTCAATGATTCAAAACGTTGACATAATATACTATTGAATTTCCCTCAATAAGTCGAGAACAGAAAACATATAAGTTGACAAGCAGGCAGGATCAACACTCACCACATTGAAAATAGATTGAAAATCAATTCGAGGACGAGCTTTAAGGCTATCAACTTCAGTCGTAGTAAGATCTGACAGCTTATAGGACTTCATTGAACAATTTGTAGTGCAATGAAATGATCCTACAATAAATAGCAAGACCATAAGATGAGAAGAAGAAGAAGAAGAAGAAAAGAAGAAGAAGAAGAAGAAATGAAAAGAGATATAACCTCACTAAGCATAAGCTTTCTACAGTCAATTTTCAGAGTTGCTACTATACTAAAAGCAAAAACTAGCTAGCAGACATTAGTTTCTACAGATAAAACACCTATTTGATATTCACTCATAAATTGTAAAACTTTGACATTGTTTTGTCATCTCACGCAGTCTTTCAAAGTATATCCAAACATGGAGGAAACTTTTTAGAATAATGCATTTGACTTAACAATTATATTTTTTTTAATTATTTAGCAAGAATAAAAATTTTGAAAAAAAAATCATAACTTAAGCAGAGTCAGTTCATATTCCAAATTCAATGTGCAATATCAAGCCCTAAAGTCATAATAGCTCAACCCATTACAGTTAAGAATTTCCAATATGTAGGCCATAGAAAACGCAAAAACTGATTTAATCGGGACAGTTCCAGACATGATTTATTATGACCTATGAAGATTGTATGGTGTCAATCACATCTATATCTATCTTTCCAACCAAGCACCAAAGACAGCATTTCAAAACAAGGCCAAATCCTGAAGGGCACCAACCAAGCCTAAGCCACATTCTAAAAACAGCATCACATTTTGGGCTCATTTAGTTCACTTTCTTTTAGCTTTAAGATTAGACAGAGCTATCATAAACAAATTAATCTTCAATTTAGTCACAATTCACTCAAAAAAAGTTTAATGACACCTTCTTGCCCAAAATCACCACATTTTCAACATGCCAGCGAGAGTTCAAACCACTGAAAGACTTGAAAAGTCCAGCTTGTGGGCTTCTAATGAGACAAAATGACAACTTACAACATACAACTTTCAAATAACGAATGAAAAAACTAAAAGAAAAAATTGTCAATTATTCTTTAAAAATCACACATTATTTTCAAGCGAAAAACTACCCAACTTACTTCTCTGAGAATATGAGGATAGTCTTGGATGAGTAATTCTTGTGGCAGCAAATAAACAACTGCTCCGATTGAAAGAGAGAAGTCTACAGTCCATTAACACCAAACCTTCAATACAATTGATTGATCAATTTGTTTTCTTTTCACAAATTAAACGGAAACTTATTAAGCAAATTCAATTGTTCAGTATTCAAGCTTCGAGTTTTCGTGAGAGTTTTGAGGCTACCTGAGAGAGAGGGGAGAAGAAAGAGTGGCGAAGACTGACCGTGAGTTGCGAAGAGGCTGATACAATTATGAATTGTGAAATCGACCCCCACAAAATGCGTATTTCTAGATTGGAATTATATTGTTAGATTTTTTTTCCTTTTTTTTTTTTCCTTTTTTTTTTTTTTTTTTTTTTACAATGGAAATCTTATCAGTGGTAAAAATTTAAATCTTAATCAAATCTTAATCGTTGTAAAAAGTCAACGAGTCCATCGCAAAATTCCACAATTTTTCTTCTTTCTTTTTCTTTTCCTTCTTTTATACTCACTCATGAGACGTGTTCAACGATTCCAAACACCTATGGTTCTGAACGCGCGGTTCCGGTTTGCCCAAAGGTGGAACCGAACCTAATCGCCTTACTGAGGCGGTTTCGGTTAAGGTTCATTTCGTTTCAACCGGTTTATACGGTTAAATGTAACCGCCGCTTTTCGTTCGGTTCAGTTTTGTTCCTTTTTTTAATATTGAATAAATTAACACAATTGATGAAGGAAATGAAATTGAGTAACAAAAATTGATTTTATTGCTTTAAAAGTAAAATTACAACTTACAATTTACAACTTTATTAAAAACAATTTAACTTACAACTTACAAGCTACAAATGAAAAATTCTAAGATATTACAATTCCAAAGTACAATTTAAAATAAAATTACAAGTTACTACAATTTCGTATAAAATTTAAATTATAAAGTACAAACCACAAAGAAAGAAAAAAAAAAAAAAAAAAGAAATGGGTTTGAGTTTTATTTTAATATTCTAAGTTAAAAATTTAAAATTAACTTTGAATATTAAAATAGAATTGCCTACGTATCCTCGTAGATGAATCAAAACCTTACGTAGTTCTCTTACATTTTATTTACCTTAGGAAGGTGGTAACGTGATTCTTCAATCATTTTGTGACTCATTGCTTGATCTGGTATCAATAGTGTCGCTTTCTTCGGGGGAATCATCAAAATTGGTGACTTGCTCACGTGCCGCGGCTTTTGTCCAATCGTGGAGTAGTGCTTGAGCCTCTAGATTTTCTACTGTTAATCTAGATCGTCTAGGATCCAGAATATAACATCCCTCACTGAATGCTTGCTCTACGGAAATGGTTGAGGCATGAACGACTAATATTTCCTAGGCAATTAATGTTACTATAGGAAAAGAGGAAGACTTTTTTGACCACCACTTTAACAGATCGAACTTTGACTTCCCTACTACAAATTTAGTATAATCAAAATGAGATGTTAAATATGCATCAAGTTCAAGATAAGGGGTTATGTCTCCTCTCGAATGTTTTGGTATCCTCGCGTTCTTGTAAAATATTGTGAATCTTATGAGAATATTAATAGTGGGTATGTTCAACATTAAAATCTCTATATGCAATTAAATGTTTTTGCAAAGTTCATGTATCATCAACCCAATGACATATAATTCTCATATAAAAACTTGTTGATAATGATCACTCCATACATCCGAACAATTGAAACTTTGGTTTGTAAAGTAGCAAATGAATTAATTAACTGTAATTTAAATTCACCAACCGATTTTCTAATATCACGAGTAACTGTAGAACGTGAAATTTTTGTAGCGGCGGGGTTAAAAGCTAGTCTAGTAAATTTTTCATAAAGTTTATCATCAACAAAGTTAAAAGGAAGTGACTTACCACGAACAAATTTAGCTAACTATTTTCTAGCAGTTATATCACTATATTTAAATAAGAGGAAATTGTGGGAACTATCCATTTAGGATAGAACAAAAAGTTTTATGACATGTAAGATAAAAAAACTAAGGGTATGTTTGGTTAGCATTCCCTAGAAGTAAACTTTCTCAATTTCTTCCCACAATCACCAACCAAACATTACATTACGTTTCCCGATGTATTTCTCTACTAATACACACATTTCCCAATACATCACATCAAACTCCATTTCCCCCAATCACCTCCAAAAACTTCCTCCAATCACCCCCAATCACTAAACAAGTTTCTACCGAATTTTGTGGTTCTTTTACCCAAATACCATTAATACTTTCTCTCTCACATATTTCTCTCTCACGTAAATATACTTTCTTTATTTTCAGATTTTTAACACAAGTTTTAGTTTTTTTTTAAAGCAAAATCAAAATTTTATAAAATCATTTATTATAAAAAAAAAACAACTTTGAAAATAATTTTGAGTTTTTATTATTTTATAATTTAATATACTTTAAATAAATGGAAAATGTTTTTAAAAAAAGTGTATAATTTTTTTTAAAAACATTTTCATTATTATTTTTTTGTAATTTTTTGATTTTAAAATAACTTCGATTCTGTTTTTATTTTTTAAATAAATTATCGTGTTTTTTATATGGGCACGATTTGGGCACGATAGGGTTGGCACGATACGGCACGATATGAGTTGGCACGATATTCGCGATATGATGATATGTCACGATTTTGGGCACGATATGATATGATATAGGTAGAGATGGCAGTGGGGCGGGGATTCCCCATTCCCCGCGGGGAACCGCCCCGAATGGGGCGGGGAATTCCCGAAATTCCCCGTGGGGGACGGGGACGGGGATCATATTCTCCCCCGCGGGATCATACGCCTCGCTTCCCAAGCGGAACTCGATATTAAATTTATAATATATTATATTAAATATATATAATATATTATAAATATATCCACATTAAATATATAAATTAAAAAAATTAATTTATTTTATATAATGAGTGTTTTATTAGTCTTTTTTATATAATTTATATATTTTTAAATATTAAATAATCTTTTTCTTTTAAAAAAATTAGTTTTTAGAAAAAAATAATGAAAACGGGGACGGGGATGGGGAAGTTTTTTCCCATTTGTCTCGCGGGACGGGGGGGGATTCTCATGGATCATGCGGGGGATGGTGATTGCTCCCCGCCCCGCCCCGCCTTGACATCCGTAGATAAGGTTGGCACGATATGGCACGATATGCACGATATGCATTAATATGACACGATTTTTGGCACGATATGTATATGTATATGTACATGGGAGTTGGTGCGATATGACACGATATGAGTATATGATTTTATACGTAGGTGTATGTGTATTTGGGGAAGTGTACACGATTTTCAAGGAATACATTAATTGCATCGTTTCAAAATTCAAAATCTTCAAATTAAAGGAGGGGCATTTTTGTCAAATTATGTAGAAAAGAGTTTTCTTATGTCTATGGGTAGAGTTTGGAATGGTCAATGCCACCCCAGACCCCGAGCCTGGGCTTTTGCCAAATTCTCGGTGGTCGGTCGAGCACCGATTTTGGCCGGGCCGCGAAAATGCTTGCCCACCAAAAAACTTATGTAAAACTTATGTACAAATTTTCGAGTCGGCCCATCAGGCGAAAATGCAACAGGCACGACTTTTTCTGACCTAAAATTTTGCGGCCACCCCTTTGGGCGGGCCGGGTTTTGCCACCTCTATCTATGGGTAGAAAAGAATACCTATTATCCATAAATGGTACTTAAAAAATTTTCCTTTAAATAAAGTAGAAAAAGACTACATACCCGATGAAGAACCCGTGAATCCCAGCGGTAGTTGTGTTTGAGCATGATCTAGCCCAACTTTATCCTGATGTTTTTTGTTGAGGTGGTTCGTGAACGTCCCATAACCGCCCTCCTCTAAACTTATAGGAATTGGTGCAATAGTTGCAAGTAACTTTGAAACTTCCTACAGGATCCTAATATTTTTAAAATACACCGAAAAAATATCGGATCTAAGTGGTGTAGCTCGATGACTTTGAGTAGGATTTTGCGATTCCGGTTGAGCCCCACCTTCTTGTTGAGCTTCACCAAAACTAGCAAAAAATGCCTCGATTTCATCTTCGCTCAAATCGAAAGCTTCTTCAAACCGTGGTGGTGGTGGTGGTTGGTCGGACCCGGACGCCAAACCTTTCCCCTTGGATTGCCGAGAAGATCCTCCACGGTTCGACATTTTTAAAATAGGTAATGAAATTAAAATGAAAGTATGAAACTGCTAAAAATTAAATTGAAACTTGAAATTTAAACTTAAAAATTGAAATTGAAGCTTGAAATTGAGAGATTGGAATGTAGAGAGTTGAGAGATTAAAGGGTAGGTGTGAGGAAAAATATGTGAAATATATGGGGTATTTATAGGAAAAAATTATGAAAATAAAAAAAATAAAAAAATAAACGTAAAACCGCTGGTTTAACCGAAATCGGCGGTTTGGCCAACGGTCAAACAATCTTGGCCGTTGATCATCAATGGTCAAACAATCTTGACCGTTGATTTTTTTTAAAATTTGAATTTAAAAAAAAATAGCAAAAACTGTCGGTTTTAATCGAAACCGCCGGTTTCTGGTTAAAACCGGTTGCCAACGGTCACATTTGTGACTGTTGGTAATTTAAAATTCAAATTCAAATTTTTAAATAAAATAAATAAAAAGAAATTTAGTCGGTTCTTTCTAGAAGATTTAAATAAGGAGTCCGTCGAACCATTCCGCCTCTGCCCTAGCTAAGTCATCTTAAATCAACATCTGTTAGGCGTATAACATAAAAAAGAAAGATTTGGACACAAGACTATAAAGGGAGGTAGAGGATTTCATCTCTCCGGCGAGCTACTCCCCTAAAATGCTCGTAAATAAGTTGGGGTTGAGCTACGAATGGCTTATACAGGGCAACTATAGGGCTTAAAGAGAATGAGACGGGCTGACTTGACAGAGTGTCGAGCATTGTTCGTCGTGCTAGTTCCGCTACTCCAGCTCCAGTGGTAAAGGAAACCTTCTCTAATCGGGAAATCCCTCTGAAAGCCTTCTTTCCAACGGAGAGAAAAGCTCATTCGGATTGCTCTGATCCCCGTTTAAATCGAGTTCATACCATACCTGGTGTAGACCGTCGGGGAGGAAAGCTGTGAACGAATCTGATGCGCAGATCTTATGGTCTTACAGAACAAAATTAATTAAATACGTTCGTATCGCGGAAAAGCCAAAGGGGTCAACAGTCGTTTTACTACAATTACTTGAATTTGGATAACATCTCGATTGGGTATCTTCCTCGGTATTCTTGGCATAGCTCTGTTCAATGCATGTGGTGTGATGAGTTTGGTCACACTGTTCGCACCTGTACAACTCATTCTTCGTCACTTGTCCCAAAGAAAAACTCTCACTCTTAGGCACTACGAGTACAAGCGAATGGCTTAAGCTCCGGTACCTTTACCCTTTGAGAATCCCGGTGCTAAAACCTTTTCTCAAGATATCTTCCAAACTCTTGGGGTCGTTGTCTCACCATTATTTCACTTAGTGGTCTAACGAATCTGTCTCCTTCTCCTGTTGCTAGTCTCGACATATAGACTAAGAACCTCTATGGAGGTGTGAAGCTAGTGGTAAGGAAAAAGTAGGGGTAAGACTAGAAAGAAAACTTTAGGCCGAACATTGCTTTGCTGCCTTACTTGGCCTACTTTCTCCAGGAAGAAAAGGCATATAGTTGAAGGGCTTGTGCACGTCAAGAAGAAAAGGAAGTGGGCTTCCTGTTTCGAGGTTTGGTCTTCTGAGGAGTTAGGGGCAAGCCCTACTTTCCTTCATTCCCCCATCAGGCAAAAACACTGAGAGGAGATCGGGGTCTCATGTATGGCACTTGTTGGAACAAACTTAAAATCCGGGAGGCCTATTCATCACGTAATAAGGATCGTTGTTCTTCCGGGTCAAGATTTCACTCTTATATAAATGGAATGGTTAAAAATGGACAAGTGGAGTCGCCCGTGACCGCGTTAAAAACGTGGTTGCGGCGTTTAGAGAGTTGTCCATGAAGTCGGGTCCACCGCTTGCCTAAGAACGAGAACAGCGCATCTTTAACCCGATATCGAGTACCAAACCTCAAGTTATTAATAAAGCTTATCGGCATGGGAGTGTCCTCCGCTTCCTTCTTTCTCCCAGGGCATGATCCCAACCTTCAACACTCGGCATATCATTATATCTTTCCCCTTCAGCACGAACTTCGGATAAAAAGGCGTGGGGACGTGAGAGCTAGTCACGGATAAGAGAACTAGGTTTGAAGAGTTTTCCAATAAGATAGTCGTTTGAAAGTTTTCAGCAAGATTCGGATAGGGGAGTTACTTGCATTGGTCGAAGACAAGCAACCATCGAATTTTACTTCCCAGGTAGAAGAACTCCAACAGGATTAGATGAGCTTAAAAGACTTCAAAAGGGTTTCCCTAGGACTTAGCTTGCCTAAAATCATTCCTACTTTAAAAAGGTTCCAAATATTACAAACCGTAACCTAACCTTGGAAATTAGGTTTACGGTTCCGGTTCACACCGAAACTGTGGTCAACAGTTTTTTCAAACCGTTGACCCAGTTTGAAACTGCCGGTTTGCCGATTCGATTCAAACCTTTGAACACGTCTACTCACTCGGCCTAACTTGAACATCAACTTGACTTTTTTGAGTACACAATATCGAATAGCTTGAATTGATGATTAAAAATTATAATTAATAAATAAATACGCGGAATAATTTTTTTTCCATATATGTGTGTTTTCTACAATATAAAAATGGGAAAAAATATCACAAATCAATAATGTTGGGGTTAAAATCGTATTCACTTTTTTCTTATTTAATTATATCATTAGTTAATTATTCACCCCAAAAATATTCATTATAAGGTCCGAATATTATTAATTGGCTCATGTCATTATTGAGTAGCTCATGAGGCTCAGTTCACTACTTACAGCCCAAGCGACCCACTTTTTACACTAAGTTTATGCCACCATTCTTAGGTCGTTCATTTGTAGAGAAGTTCAATTAATTACTCTAAATTACATTCATGTGTTCTGGATCTTTCTCTCCACATTTGTTGACTTGAGTGTTGGAGGGGTCTCCCTGAAGCAATACTAGAAATCCCTAACTTTGTTTTGTGTGTTGCGGACTAATTTTCATTTGAAGATTTCATCAATTTCAAATAATAAGTTGGACCAGTTAATCAGATTTCTTAACTTAGTAATCTGCACTTTTTGAGTAGCATCAAATGCAAAATTGGATTGCTTTGACTATCTGGATGAGGCATAATTCAAGTAGAAATCAGGTTTCAATTGCACCAAAACTAGAAAAGTATGGATGTTTGACTACTTTTTTTTTTTTTTTTTATGTTTGACTACCTTATTAATAGTAGGGTAAATTTCACCTTACCTAGAGATGGCAGTGGGGCGGGGATTCCCCGTTCCCTGCGGGGAATCGCCCCGAACGGGGCGGGAAATCCCCGAAAATTTCCCCTGTGGGGACGGGGACGGGGATTTTTCTCCCCGTTAGCGGGGACGGGGGGCGGGGATCATAGTCCGCCCGTTCCATGAGGAACCGAATATTAAGTATATAATATAATATTTTAAAAATATATAATATATTATAAATATATCTACATTAAATATATAAAATCAAAAAATCTTTAATTTGTTTTATTTTTTCTGTAGAATAAGTGTTTTTTTAATTTTTTATATAATTATATATTATATATATTTTAAATATTAAAAAATCTTTTTTTTTTAAAAAAAACCAGTTTTTGCAAAAAAAATAATAATAAAAAAGGGGCGGGAATCCCGCGGGCGGATCCCACGGGGGACGGGGATGGGGAGTTTTTTTCCCGTTTGTCTCGTGGGGACGGGGACGGGGATTCCCTGCGACCGCGGGGACAGGGATGGGGATTGCTCCCCCGTCCCCGCCCCGCCCCGTTGACATCCCTAACCTTACCACCTATACTCTCATTGAATCTTACTTTATCCATTTGTACTTTCAATTGTATCATTTTATCCCATTGTACTCTCAATTTGCATCACTTTGCTCCCTTACACTATTATAACGTTATTTTATATTCATATTCCTTTATGAAATGACCATTTTATCATCATTTATTAGTTTTAGTAAAATAACTAATTACTTTAAAAGTATTTAATATTAATAAACTTATGCTTATTTTTTTTAATAATTGAAAAATTACTAATAATATTTTACATCTTTAATAAAAATACATTTGATATATATTATATAATTCTAAGTTTGTAATGAATAAAAAATTTAAAGTATAAATGCATTAGCTAATAGAAAATATCATGTTATATAGTAATTTTATACATGAAATATATAAAGTTAAATAATTAGCAATAAAATATAGAATATAAATATTTTAAATAAAAACATTAATTAATTATTAACTAATTAAATTGTGAAAGTTAATTTGAAATGAAAACTATGTTAAACAGAAATAAACAATCATTTTTAATGGTTAATTTTTTAATACTAAAATGAATATTCTTAAATTTAACATATTTTTTACTAAACATGTCTTTACAGTTATCTATATTTTTTAAATTATATTATTATAATTCATTAATGATGAAAAACTTAATACAAATAGTTTACTTATATTACAAAATATTACTTAAAATATACTACATATTTTTAGATTTAACATGGAAACAAAAATGAATATGTATGAATATGTTAGTTAACATAAAATAATCTAGAATATAGTTATTTAATAGGAACTATATTAAATTTATCTTTTAGCAAATAAACTTTCCAAAAAATAAACATATGAATTGAATGCCATTAAATTAATTTAAAAATAATAGTAGAGACATTTGGGTCATTTAATAAAGGAATATGAGGATAAAATAATATTTTAATTGTATAAGGGGGTAAAGTGATACAAATTAAGAGTACAAGGGGGTAAAGCGATACAACTGAAAGTACAAAGGGGTAAAGTGAGACCGAATATGGGGGGGGGGGGGTAAAGTGAGATAGAATTTGGTTAGAAGTTGATTGTGATAGACTGACACTAATCAAAGGTTGGTTCTCATTGCTCATTTACAATATGGTTAAAAGCTAAATACATTTTACCCTTGTTGTACTATTCATTTTGTAATTAAGCCTTCAAATACCCACAAAACCAACAAAAATACACGAGTTAATAAAATGTTAAATTTACTTTCCCTCGATTATAAATTTTATATAATACTTTGTTCTCTTTACAATTAAATGTCAATTAATTTTGATCACATATTTTATATTACTAATTTTATAAAATAAATTAACCTTCTATCAAGTCTGAAATAAATAAATAGAAAATTATAATTTTTAAAATATATCATATAAATTTATTTCGACCAGTTTGCATGGTTGCCTTCCCTTAGAATATGTATGAGAGAAATTTGCATTTTTCTCTTGAAATCATGACATTATGAAATTTACTAAATAACTATTGCAACCACAAGTGACCCTTATTTTGATTTTGGAAAACATTTATGGATGATTACCCAAAAAGAAAAAAGAGATTCTGGCTAATTACAAAAAAAACTCCGGAAGTTTTTGAAAATTACAAAAAAAAATCTTAACATTTTCTCCCTTCATAAAATAAAAAATATTTCAAAGCCCCCTTTGATATTTATAGAAATATCACAGTTACCCCCTCACATTTAAGACATAATCAAACTTGAGTTTTTTTTAATAATTTTAAAACATCTCTAGATTTTTTCGTAATTAGTCCAAAACTCGGGGGGGTTTGCAATTTATACCAAATATTTATGATAACTAAAGAATCAATCTCAACCGAGACTAGCAACCACCCCCAATTATAACATATTGTTATCCCTGGATAACAAAGAACTCAATGTTTATGTTCTATAAATAATCTCTTCTATATTTAACATTGTATCAAGTATTAATTATTTTCTGTAGTGAAAACATCCACAATGTACAATTACAGCCTCTGTGGAAAAGAATGCAGCCTAACTAATACTACCATACCCTTTTTAAGGTGAAAAAGGACACCCTGAAAAGCTAGACAAAATTTATGAATGCAGCCTAAAAAATTGAACAAGTTTTTACAAAAACATATGTGAAATACCAAAAGAAAAACAGAGCTAACAATTTAGTCATGTCCGAGGAGGATCCAAAATTTGGTTCATCTCTATTTGTGCATCTTGTGGATCTCTTGAATTTCGGAATTTCTCCGCTTCTCTTGCAATCTGAATATCATCCGGTCGGCAGTACTGAATGAAAACTTTCACCACAAAACGAGGAACGAGTGCTCCTATTGTGATGCCAAGCAAGCACAACCAAAATAATCCTGTCCCAGCAATATGAAAGAAGGCCCTACAAAAATATTGTGTCGTAATAAGTCGACATATTTCATTTTCCACAAAAGAAAAGATATTCAATGGCCAAGACTGGCCCGTAAATGAAAGGGATAGTTACAAAAACTACCATTAAAGTTTGTGTTAAATACAAAAAAACACGGAAATTTAGGTTTGATTTTGTATTACACTTTACCAAATGAAAAAAAAAAAAATTGAACTCCCCCACATTTGTAAGAAATTACAGTTACCCCCTTACATTTAACACGTAATCAAACCCAAGAGGTTTTTTTTTTGTAATTTTTAGACATCTCTGGGTTTTTTGTAATTAATCCAAACCTCAGGGGTATTTTTTTGTAATTATCCCTAAATGAAATATCTCAAGACTAGAACTCATGTACAAAGCAAATCACGCATAGCTGGTCCGATTATCTCCTTAAAAGTGATTAATTAATTGGATCAGGATAACAAAATGCTCTGTGTGCCTCAACCAGTACAACATGGATAAGTAAAAAAATCATGCGACGTCCTAATTAATTCAGAAAATAATTAGGTAGAGAAGTTATACCAGTAACCAGGCAGGAACGGCAGAACATCAATAACCATGACGCAAACGAAAGTAGCAACTATAGATCCCCAAATGGCTGCATGTGTTATTCTATACCACCGTATTACATCCATGGCCAAATGTATATTAACCATTATTACTGCTGCAAGTGTCCAAAGATCTCCTAAGCTTGAACCATCGATATCACTTCCCCAGTAAGCAAGGAGAGGCACAAAGAAGGCCGCTATGCTTTGCCACAACGTATCCAACATTGTTACCCAGAATAATTTTCCGTTGTAACTTTCTTGCCTTTGTCCAGCACCATAAAGTTGAGGGTGCTTAAGCAGAGAAGTTCTACTTAAATCCTTATCGAGGACTCCTATGACTATTGTAGGAACTGATGTGTATATTACTGAATACAATACACTGCTCCAATCAGTGATAGCAGTTGTCAATGTGAAACTCGTGAAGAGCACGTACCTGGAGAAAAAAACCATATAATAGTTAATATGCAAATTTGACCTTAATATTTCATCTTTATACTCATCCAAATAGAGGTTTTGTTTTATCCATGTGTATTAATGTCATTTGGGTTAAACAAAGTATAAAATACTACTTTGGCTGTTTTTTCTCTGCCTAAATTTGATTTGATTCTCCAGACACCTCTCCACGAAGTGTTTCTAAATTCATGTCGTAAAGAACTATTAACCACTTTTTTTCATTTTATCCCCACTAGAAAATATAGTATTGTTTTATAATATTAGGGATATAAGAGTAATGTTATCGTGGACAGCATTCAAGCTCGAGTTCAAAAGATGAATTCGAGCTCAGGAAAGCAACAAATCTAGATAGCTGATGTCCCATCTGTCTTATACTGTTATTACGTGATATGGAGTCCTTAATCCTTGGAACACCCAAAACATACTTACCAGAATAAGACAAGAACGAAAACAGCATTCCTGTAGAAATTGTACAATATCATGTAGCTCATCCTTTGATAATTCCAATGTCCATGAACCAATAACAATGGGACCAAAAATCTAAATTGACCCATTGCAAAATCTGATGCCATGACAGCTTGCCGACCTTCTTGTCCACTTATTCCTATGCCCACATCAGCCATTTGGATCATTGAAACATCATTTGCACCTGAAAATCATACAGGAGAAAACAATCAGACAACTTGACAAAGTGATATGTTTGGTTGGGATAATTACCAAAAAAAAAAACTGAGGGTCGGAAAAATTCCAGAGGTTTCTGAAAATTACAAAAAAACCCTTGAGGTTTGATTACATCTTACATTTTTCACTTCATAAGCAAAAAACATTTCAAAACCATCCTATTATTTATAGAAATATTACAATTACCCCCTACATAATCAAACCAGAAGGGGCTTTTTTTGTAATTTTGAAACATCTCTGATTTTTTTGTAACTAGCTCAAACCTCAGGGTTGTTTTTGTAATTATCCTTGAATATTTTGTTAATTGCTTTTTCTTCTGGTTTTCATACTCCTTTTTCTTCCTTCATGTATAACAAACATGTCATTATGCTTACCATCTCCAATGGCAAGGGTCATGTCATCGGTTCTATTTTTTATCAGGGCAACTATTCCAGCTTTTTGCAATGGTGCCACCCGACAACACAATACAACATTACATTTGCTTGATAGATCAAAAAGCTGCAAACAGATCAACGCGAATTAACAAATAACATAAGTTGGTCGAAATGTTCGTGCGGCACAAGAGAGACGAGCACTGTACCTGTTCTTCAAGGTCTGTGTCGAGGATGTAAACAAGGCTCGTTCCATCAATAATCAAGGCAACTTGATTTGCTCTATTTCCAGAACCTCCAGACGTAGCAACAGAATCAGTCGAGAGCTTCTTACACACTAGTAACGCGTCTTGCAAGCTCTTTCTACACGAGTCCTTAGAGTTGTTGTTTATCACTATTTGAGTCATAGTACTCGTTAAGAGCTTAGATGAATAGCCAATTGAAACTGCCGTTTCTTGCTTGTCCCCGGTCAAAACCCAGACATTAATACCCGCCTTTCTTAAAGACTCGATTGCCTCCGGGACGCCTTGCTGCAATTTGTCTTCGATCCCGGATGCGCCCAATAAGCTGAGATGATGTTCTATGTTGCTTGCGACTTTACGAAGTAAAGCTGCCCTACCCATTAAGGCAGTACTTGCCGACTCGTAAGATGAATGCCACTGTTCAAATTCGGATGGACTCAGCTCCCGCATTCCAACAACAAGTGTTCTCAAGCCCTTTGAGGAGTACGCGTGAAGATGATCTTCAGTTGCTTTTAGCATATTCAAGTTCAGTGATCTATCTATGACACTAAACATGGATGTATCAGCGCCTTTTACGAAAACCTTAACTGTCTTATCAGGGCATCCTAATATAACTGACATCCTTTTCCGGTCACTATCAAACTCATGCAAACCCAAGACGTCAAACCTGCACTGCCCGTTAATGAGTACATGAATGACATCAATAATTACCGGAGAAGCTCAGAAGGAAAATAAAAAGGAAAAGGAAATCAAACAACAGAAGAGGAACAACAATAATACAAATAGAAAAGGGAAAAGGAAAACTGTAGTACTCAATAAATTAGTCAAGCCCTCTCCCATGGATTTGAGGGAAAAATAGAAACAAGAACAAGTATAGAGCCTGTTTTACCACTCCATCTAGAACTACATCAGACTAAACCAAGGAAATCACTGATACTTCTCGGTGATGGCAATCAATATTAGTTGGTGCTCTTATAGCAATAAGCCACAAAGCAACTTTAATTTACCTTTGTCTTTCCCCTTGGATGTCGATAACTATGTGGCCTGAAGTTCTTTCAATAAGCATATAACCATAAGCCGCTGCAGCATAGACCAATGCCTGTTCATCTGGAGATTCCCCCTGATAATCTATCAACTTCACGGCAGGATCTGGTGTGTCCACAGTTAGAGGCACAATGGTGTTGCAAGCAGCCAATGCTATGAAAAATCATTAACATATCTTCCTTCGCTTGTGTGTTTATTTTTTGATATATTCAGAAGCCCTCGATCAATTTTTACCTTCATCTTTGGCCTCAAAACCGGACCACCACCTGACACCAAATAAGATATAAATGTGTGCAGATAGAAATCATACTTGTTTACGATAAGAATCTTCCCAAGGGATGAAAAATGAAAGCAAACCTGTCTGTCCATCTTCATTACTGTCCTTTGCGTTGCTGTAGTCTTTGCCCCCAATGCTTGCACATTGAAATTCCATCTTGTTCTCAGTAAGGGTACCAGTTTTGTCAGAGAAAATATATTTGATCTGTCCCAGATCTTCATTTATATTCAAGGCCCTACACTGAAATCTCGAGTTTGAGGCTTCATCATACATTCGGTTATCTCGGATCATAAAAAAAGCCTGACCAACACGAACAAGCTCCATGGATATGTACAACGATATAGGAATCATAATTTGGAATACAATAACCGACATAAGAAACACAAAGAATATCTCCATCCCCACCCGTAGTAATTATAATTTTTCGACGTCGGACTCCGAGTAG
Organism: Rehmannia glutinosa; assembly: GCA_016081115.2. Classification (NCBI taxonomy): domain Eukaryota; kingdom Viridiplantae; phylum Streptophyta; class Magnoliopsida; order Lamiales; family Orobanchaceae; genus Rehmannia; species Rehmannia glutinosa. Next base: position 115,255 of record JABTTQ020000330.1, on the reverse strand, counting down.
TCCTTTTTCCTATAGAATTGCATAAGATCCAATTCATCTTTGTGGTTTCTCAACCAAACACCATGACAGACAGAAATTATCACACACAGGGCAACGAGGAAAATTGAAAGGAAAATGATCTCACGGTTCATACGTGTCTCAAGTTGGCTTCTTTTGGATGGAGCTCCAGAGTTGTTTAGCATTGCTTTAGTCTCTCTGCCCGCAAAAACTGCAACCCCAATTGCCCATTCAGTATTCTTCAGCTCACAACCACGTAGGATTATATTAGAAGGTCCAAGAGAAACACGTTTTCCGTCAATATCCATGTTTGCCTGAAAACCATAAATATTCCTATTGGGTTTCTCACACTTGATCAATCCGCTTATTTTCTCATTCTCTGGATTTTTCATTTGCGTCTCTTGCTTGGCATACCGAGTTTTCAAATTCGATTCCCCATCCAAATTGGTAGTCTGCACATAAGCAACGCCAGTGGTTTCGCTCGTAGAGAGCAGCACCATGTCACAAGGCAGAGTTTCATTTGCAGAAACTTTAATAATCTCACCAACACGTATTTCCTTCCATCTAATCTGTTGAAACTGTTCGTTCACCAAAACCCACGCCAACCGGCTGTTCTCAATCTTGTCTGACCTGTGCCGCCTATAGTCCTCATATGCATCCTTAATGGCTGTCACTAACAGCACGAAAGCTAACGGTAGAATCGAAGCTCCCCGACCGAAAACAGCTAGCTGAGGGAGCTGGTTGAGAATGGCAATCACAAGAAAGTATATATATGCAACTCTGTGGAACTGTTCGAATAAATTACGAGGCAAGAATGTCAAGACAGAATATTTCCCTGTCCTGATAGAATTCCCAGCAAATTCAAATTTCTCATTTGTTCTCTCGGGATCATTTATATAGATTAATCTTGCATCATCATCATTTATCTCTTTATAAGAGGCACTAAACCCTTCAGAATCAGCACCTCTTGAGCCATGTCTAATAGGTTTCGAACCCAGCTCGCCAAAGCTCACCTCCCTAATAGAGTGGCCACCAGAGGTCTTCGACTGAATCGACGAAATACTTCGCCGGGAAGATGAATTTCGAATGAAGCCAGGAACTTGATAAGAATTTTCATTGATTTCAGTCTGGGAATTGGAATCCATCCCAGAAGAAGATTTAAAGGTGAGCAGAAATGATTCTCAAATAATCAAAAGAGGGTGCTGTCCTGAGGCCATGATCTCAATATCAAAGACACCTTCACAGCTCACTATCAAGAACCATAAAATTCATATGCAAAAACCACAACTCTGATCTTCAACAAAAATCACCAAACCAAAACTCCAAAATTCACGCAGAACCCAGATGCTGATCTCACCCCCAAACCACCAAAATTTCAAGAACAACCCCAAATACGAAATTACAGCACCCTTAACTTACAGTAAGCAAGAACTCACTTCAAATGTAAGCACAAAAAGCTTCACAAATCTAATACCAACCAATTCTATCTCCTTCCTGTATATTCTATAAATTATATAACTAAAAATCCCAGTAAACAAAAAACCCAGATGATCACCAAAAGAAAAAAAGAAGCAAAAAAAAAATATTGCGGTGTAAGAGCTAAAGCTAATGGTACATCACTAATTTAAGCTGGTATACAAGAACTTACTCCAACGACCTCAAACAGAGAATCGTATAAAACAGAAGAAGAGATGAAGCAGACTCTCTTGCGGGCCGGCGTATAATTTGGTCTAATGTGATTGGAAAATAATGCATCACCAAAATATTTGAGAAGATACGAAGAAAATTCAAAGGTCAAAGGCATTATTTTTCAAACAGGAAAAGAAATGGGGGAGGCGAAGATTGCAAGAAACTGGGGAAGAAAATGCAAGGGGAGACTCGTAATGCTTGCTGGCGACAACCCACCAAAAAAAAAAGAATATTTTGGGATCAATATTCAATTGTGATTATTCCATTAATCCTGAAAAGGGAATGGACTTGAATAATTTCTTTATTCAATGCTAACTATTATTAATTGGATTTGTAATCGATATTGAAATTCAATTAATGGAAATGGGGTTGTGAATAGTTTATTTAGTGTTTTGATTATTAAATGGAATGTAAGAAAAGTCGTGATAGAGTGGTAGTTGTTGCAGTAGTTTGAATTGTTTTTTTGGGGTTTAGGTGTAATTGTTCTAGAAGCACTGCACCGATTCAGGGCTGCAATTATGAATGTATGTGCATGGCATGAAATATGAATGATGAATGCCTTTCTTTATTTACAGAAATTTGATAAATTACCCATCCACTTGGGGTATTAATGAAAAATATCCCAAAATATTAAAATTTGATTTATACCCCACTACTTTTATTGCCACCAAATTTTGTTTGAATAAAAAATCGAATTCACAATTTTTTTTTGCACATTTTAAGAACAATTACAACTACATACTCATTTTATGTACTATATCAACAATGTCAATTTATATTCGTTCTAAAAATCTTAAAAATTAAGCTAATATACCATTTTCAAATAAAATTTAAACGCAAATTCAATTAAATATAATAAACACGAACACCATCAAAACTATCCTGAGTAGGATTATTAGAACTGATATAATTTGACATTGTTTGATATAGTATAGAATGAGTATAGTTATTATTGCTATTGAAATGTGCAAAAAAAATGTGAATTCGACTTTTTTTCTTCGAATAGAATTTGGTGGCAATGACCAGTGGGCAGCAGGGGTGTGGGGACATAAATCAAGTTTTAATATTTGGGGGCATTTTTCAAAAAACAACCCCAAATGGAGGGGCGATTTCTCAATTTTCCATATATTTATTAATTTATTATTATTTGTTTTATATTATTAATATTAAGGATATTTGTTATTATTTAAACATTAATTATCACATTCACTTTTTTTTTTCCTGATGATTGATTAGTGTTATTAATTGACAAAATAGTATTTGTTATTACAAGTTAGTATAATTATTTTTTTGAATCATTTTAATTATTATTCAAATCAATGATTATAATCATTCCCTTTTATTCTTGTGGTGTTTTGGTACTTGCACCTTATATATTTGGAAACCAATTTTGTCACAATTTATGTGTAATACTTAGTTCTACGTAAATTGATTGTTGTTCTAAGTTATATCCGAGTTTTCTTGATTATATTTGGATGGAATAATTTAAAATTTAGGGTAAGATCTAGGAAAATGTATTTTAATCTTCGTATGAAATGAATTTGAAACTCACCAAAATAACTCAAAAATAATTTAGAATTGAAATTCAAGGATTTAAGATTCATTTGTATCGTAAATTTGTCCTAATAAACTAATTATATGAATTATTATGGATTTGGAAAGTATTGGCATCAAGCTCATTATTTCAATATAGTATCTTGATCTACGTAACAAACGAATAAGAATGTATATTATCTTTATGCTTAGAAAACATATATCATATATCTACTAATCGTGCCATCTTTTTCCAGGAAAAAATGTCCATAGTCAATGGCGTAGCAGGGAAAATTCTGAGGTGGTAAATCATCACTAAATCGGGGTAGCCGGATAAAAACTAATAGAAAAACCATATAAATTTTAACTAAAAAAATTTTTTTTAAAAAAATTACCTTATAAATTTCTTTTTTTTAAAAAAAATTGGGGGGGAGGGGCAGGTTGGCCCCCTCCCTCCGCCACTGTCCATAGTGCCTATTCGAACATGACGAAAAATGCACGAACTTAAAATAAAAAAACCCGAAATTTGTAACACCATTTCAAACCCAACTTATAAAACCTTCAACATATCAAAAATGACGCATTTTCACACTTAATGCTACTATTAAAAAAGCACGATAGTGAAAAAATAAAAAAATTATCTCTTGGTTCCAAGGAGGAAAAAAAAAATTCTGAAAAAAAGATGAGGAGTATTCGGAATTATTTTTTATAATAGTAAGGATATAATAGTCACTTTAAGTCATTATAATTTTGTAAAAATAGGGAGGAGATGTATTTGTAAGAAAAGAGGGTGCAAATAGAGCTCCCCATTATAAATGCCATGTGTGAATCTATTGACTCCATTGAATTTAATAAAATAAACCCAAATACAGAGCAATGTTATGTATAATCCATTCATCAACAAATGCCCGGTCTAAGCAAGTCAGATTGAAGCTCGAGTCTTCTCATTCATCTTATGAACATTGAAACCAACAAAAGTCAGTTGTATGACTCTCTTCATACATTTTTTGTGTCAACTCAGTTCACAAATCAGAAAATTAGACAAAAACTTCGCCAAAAGCAACTGTAGAGCAGCAAGGACCGTTCTCCAAGGGAAAAACATTGCTCGATGACTTTTGTTGATGTACATGACCATAATCAACATTGGAACAATAGTTGTGACCTAAAGGAAAAAACTTGAAAAAGTGAATCAACTGGGAAAGAGAATCAAAGAACAAAAAACCACAAAAACATACCTCTAAACCAAGTTGGTCAAAATTTGAAAACAGAAAGTGAACAATGAAAAACCTTTTTTTCTCAAATTCTTATTCCAGATCAAAGCCATCAGAGTTGCCAGCAAAAACTTTAAAGAGTATGACAACAATGCTTCCCCAAGCATAACTATCAACCTCGGCTAGATTTCTCAAACGGATGAGATATAAATCGAATACTGGCTTTTTATTCGAATATGGATATAAAAATACAAATTATATGGTAAAAAATAGGCTCTAGCATGTTTTTGAACGAGACGGAAGTTGGGTCCTCTGCTTTTTCAAAACATTCTCTCAAAAAACTCAAAAGTTTTTTTTATACTATTATGAGGCATAGAAATAACGAAATATTCATTGCACATGTTATTCAGATATTCCCTACTACCAATAAGTGGTCTCAATAATGAGAAGACCTCGACAAAAAACATGAAATTTTGATTAATCTGTAGCCCTGAACTCACTAGTAAAGTATTTCAACAAGTTAACTAACTCGAAATATAAGTATAAGATAGAACAACATATGGTTATTGAATTTAGTGGGTGCAAAAATGTCACACTTGCAAGATCTGTACAATTCCTTTGAGGCTCTCATGCACATATATATAAATCAAGAATAACTAAAATAACCTCAAAACATTTAAATGAAGAAGCTACTAATAAATAATATTAATACCGCCAATTAGTATAGAAAGAATAAGAAATAAGCATATTTACCACATCTTAGTTTTGCCGATTCGTCCCATTCTACAAAACAATTAAACTTTTGTTTAATTAGTTGTGACATTTCCTTCATTCTCCCAAGCTGCTTTTTGACTTTGGTAATACATACTAAATCCTACAAGCAACAAATATCATCATTCCAGTTAGTTTCGAAGTTAATCTTTTTTTTTTCCAAAAACAAATTAAAATAGTTTATCAAAGAGTAATGGAGAACAATAGTTTTCTTCGCTTGTGACGGAAAAAAATAAATAAAATACGATGCTTAAACTGTTTCTGCAAACAAGATATATATTTTGTTATTATCATAAGATGAGAAGTCTTGAGGAATGAGAAAATGAACTCACAAGCAACACAAAAATATCTCGCCAATTCACCCAAATTTCTTCACAAGTCTTTTCGGACAGTGGTTCGGGATCATTAAAAACCTGCAACATATAATTATGTAATTAACACAATAACAATAAAAAACTACAATTAATCTAACTTGTTAAAGTAAAAAACTTATTACCTCCTGCCACAAATCCCTAATACCCGCTCGAACTATGGTGTACATCCAGTGCATCACGTAATAACCGCACTCATAGGCCCCGATTTGTATATTGCACTTTAAAAATCAATAATTTGAAATCAAATTATATATATGACATAATTGTTGTAGAAGCTAATAAGATGTGGCTTTGCATATCCGAAAGTTAAAATTTACTTACTTTAGGGAAAATCCATTGAAGGCTCTTGGATTTACACTTGGACTTACCATCCAACATATTAAATGAGGTCATAACACTGATTAAAAGAAACATGAATTATATTGTACAATCAAACATACGATACAAAGCATAACATAAACGTGTTACAAAGTAAAACTTACCTCTGTACTATGGCTTTGATGTCGGAGTCGGGCTTTTTGTTCAATGAACACAACCACACGACAACATTGTCCTTAGGACAAAGTAGTAAGAGTTGACAGTGATGACTACATAGCATTGAGAATAAATTTAGTGTGCTTTTATTTAATAAGACAAAAAAAAGTGTATACTTTGTGAATTAAATAGAGGATAATATATATGTTCAAATTGAGTTGTACTTACTTGTTGATGTAAACTCCAATGTTAATCTATTTTTTTGTATCCTGCATATGTCTCATAATATACTTAACAGATTTTGGTTTCTTATTTCCTGAATTTTGTATGGATTGGGGCTCAAAGAATCCATACACTACGTCTTTCCCCGACTGCATACTTAATTCATTTAGAAATCTAACATGTTCAAAAAATATGTAACTGTAAATCAATACGTGTAATAACATAATTAAACCTAAAATTGAAAATGTACTTACGTGATCCACAATTGTATAACTGATATGTTGAGTTACACGTTGCCTTGAAAGATTTCTAAAGCTTCTTGATGTTGTATGTACAATGGGACATCACTATCCATGCTAAATATCTACACAACAACATTGTCCTTAGGACAAATTAGCAACAGTTGCTTGACTGCATTGGGGAATAAATTTAGTGTTTTTATTTAATAAACAACAATTTAAGTTGTATTTACTTATTGATGTAAGCTCCTACAGTCCTATGTAAATCAATTTTCCTAGAATCCTGCTATATCTTAGAATGTAGAGTGCAGTATGGATTCTCGTCTCTTATTCCCTGAGTTTTGTATGGATTGAGGCTTAAGGAAGATATGCACATATCATAATTCCTCGACTCCATACTTAATTTATTCAAAAACCTAACATGTTCAAAAAATACATGTTAACTGTACAGATTAAACCTAAAATCGAAAACATAGTGACATGATCCACAACTTTATAACTTATGTAAAAATCTTTTAAAAAATTATAATTATGCCACCACCTTTCTTTTACATCGGTAATTTAATAACCGCGGTAAATGATTGTAATAAAAACCTTTTTTGTAGAAGTGAAGGGTTTCGTCTCAATAGCAATGGAAGGGGATCAATATCTTAAAAGTTGCATACTTGTAGAACACCTAACTGGAAGTGTCTAGCACAACGGCATGAAATGGAGCAAGTTTGGAGTACAATAACAATTAATATATGATATTATTATCACACAACTTACATGTACCTAAGGCTTTTTAATGGTATAATTTCATAAATGCTTCTCGTACGCAATAGTGAACATTTAGTTTAAACATTTCATTAATAACTACTTAGAGAAGATAAACACCTGTAAACCATGAGGTTTTATAATTAGCTGCCCCAAACAAACACTGAATAGTGCCCCTGTTGTACCGTTCGAACTTACAGTCATATGTCAATTAAGTTCCACTGTATCTCTCTTTTTCGCAAACATTCCAACTGTTGTCTATCCCAACACTATCCACTTTCTTGTCTCACAATTTGGTTGACTACACATTTAGCAAAATACAAGTGTTGTTTCAGATATCTAAGACTTAAATTTCAATAGGACATTAAAAGCCACACTATTAAAGTCTCAACAGTCTTTGTGTTCTCCTAGGTTTATCTTGTCTCAACCATCTGTTTTCTCCTTAACTTATCTTGCATGACTTATATATCTTGTAACGCTTCCTGCCTATGTGGCATCAAAAATATAATTTGTGTTCACAGAGTGATAATATGTATGCATCCTTAAGACCCACATCACATAATAGATGGATGTAAAAGAAATATTAACAATGAGAAGCTGGCGTGTTCATATCAAACAGATACTCTCACCTTGAGCTTCATGAATTTGGGATCTTTGCTTTACTTCATGATAATACTTAATTTAGAATTGTCCACCCTGATTATATGCAAGCACAAAAATTTATGCAAGAAAACTATCACTCATCTCATTCGTCTAATACTAGCAATAAGACAAAATGTAACTTGCAAAACTCAATTCCCAACAAGATTAGATAATTCAGTTATGCATAGGAGTAATACTATTATTATCAAATGATGCAATCATGCAAGATATACAAGAAATAAGAATTTACCGGAGTTTTTGTTTTTGCCGAATCCTTCCATTCCACAAACACATTTACACTGTATATTTTCTGTATTACCAACATTCGTCCACCATTATATGGAACAACTTTTTGAAAATCTGCAAGCACAAATATTATGGATCCAATTTAGTTGTAAAACAATCACTCATATCACTAGATTACTCACTCTGATTCAAAATATTTTCCAAAAACAAAATGCAACACTTTTCAAGAGAGACAAGGACAACACTTTTTTTATTTTTCATGTTGAATCTTAATAAACAATAAAAAATCACTTTTATTTAAAACATAACACATACAAATAAATAGAAAACTAATTAAAAAAAATTTTTCCTATATTTTTCACATAGAGGTGTGCATTCAGTAAAACTGTTTCGTACCAAACCAAAGTTTTGGTAAACCAAAAATTCGGCATCTCATTTTTCCAAACAGAATACTGAACCAAGAAAAACAAGTTTCTTACCAAAAAAAAAAACCGTAATTGGGCACGACATTTATTAAAACCAAATTTGTTTCTAGTTCAGGTTTTAGTTAATATGGCCTTAAATCTCATATTGTTTTTAATTCAGATTTTTCAAAGAAACAACACCCGGATTTCATTTTCTATGGGTTTTTCACCATTTGATGTCAAAACAAACGGAACCAAAGCAACTTACGTAGCAAAGAAGGAAGCGAATATGCACGACGACTGCAACGAACAAAATGAAAATCAACATGATAAGCATTCAAAACTAGCGGTAAAACAACTACTAGCATAAACTAAAAATCACAATTAGTACTGACCTCTTTTTTTGGTGGCTAGGGCTTAGGCTTTGAAAATTGGGGATTTTCTCTCACAAGCCCAAATTGGGGGCAGCGACGGCCGGCGATGGACCGCTGGTCCCTGGCGGCAAGTGTGCTTGAGGCGCCGGCGGCGAGAACCAGAAACGAAAGTTGAGAAAGAGAAAAGATCGAGATACGAGAGAGACAGGAGAGAGTCTGTAGTCGTCTGGCTTTCGGTATGGTTCGGGCAGTTTACCCCTTCAAATTAAAATTCAAGGCAAACAAATGAAAAATATCAAAAAGATGGACATATACACGAAGACACTCGGGGGAAAACCATGGATGGCCTTTTTAAGTGGTCAAAGAACAAATTTAGTCCAACTTATAGAAGATATACAATTATGGCCTTTTTAATACAAAATGTCTTAAATACCCTTTTTTTTATATCTTAAAAGTACAAAATTGCCCTCATTCTTTTTTTTACTGAAATTGACCTAAACCTCATTCCACCCATTTCCTCCATTATTCTTCTTCTTCAAGCTAAGGTGTTGCTGGGTTTCTGGATTTCTCCCAAAGTATATTGTTGATATTTGGAGGTAAGAAACATCTATTTGTTACACATTATCATATTGGTTAGATATTTTGGTTTTCCCATATGAAGAAAAGTTGAACTCAGAGTTGCTGGAAAAAAAATTCGCGATAAATGACTACAGTCGTTTACTGATCGAATTTGGTCGTTTCGACAATAAACGACTACAGTCGTTTACTGATCGAATTTGGTCGTTTCGACAATAAACGACTTTAGTCGAACTTGGGTCATTTTTTTATTTGTTGAATTGTATTGTTTATTGATTTTATGTGTTGAAGTGGTACTTTGATTTTCACTACGAAGAAAAACCAAACACATAATTGCTTAATAAAATTTCTCCAATAAACGACTATAGTCGCTTACTGATCGAATTTGGTCGTTTTGACAATAAACGAATTTACTCGAACTTGGGTCATTTTTATTTTATTTGTTGAATTGTTGTTGTTTGTTGATTTTATGTGTTTAAGTGTGTTCTTTGAGATGTTATGTGTTTAATTGTGGTCTTTTTTTGATTTTTTTTGTTACATGTTGAATTGTGTTGTTTATTGATACGACCGTATTCTTAATTTCTTTCTTTGATTTGAATTGCAGATATGACTTCACATTTTTGGGTAACTGTATTTTATTTTGGTGAGCTTGTCAACGAAGATGACAAATGGGTGTGGAAGAGCAACAATAATGGGAGTGGTGGGGTAGAAGGTCTTCCAGTCACTACAGATGTGTCATATGAAGAATTATATTCTCAATTTCAGAACCTTTGCAATGTTGATTCATCATTGCATGATATTGAGATGAGATTTCTTGCCCGTGGCCGCGTGATAAAGTTCCATTCATATTAATTGTGATAGACGTTTGAAGTGGTTTTTAGGTGTCATATATACAAGTCGACTTTCTCCAATTTATGTAACACTTGTGAGAAAGGATCCATTGGGCAAGCAAATGATTATGAATCAAACAATTACCAACAACCAATAGGGGACAATCTAATTGTTTTCGACATGCAACAAGAAGAAAATGATAACAACCAACTTGTTAATTGGAATGAGTTGCAGATTATTCGAGAAACCGACTCGTAATGATGCTACAATCAAGAGCCGAGTGCACAACGCTATAGAAGATAACGCATTCACGAGTGAGCATCTTATTACTTCTTCTAAAGAGTAGTACATCGCATGTGATAGCCGATGGTGATTTGCGGGGCCGAGTATTCATTGATACCAAAAAAGAACTTGGGAAGCCATACATTTTCTCGCTACTAAGCATAATTTTGAATTCAAGGTTAAAAAATCGAATAAAGAGGTATACACAACAGATTGTATCGTTGACGAACCGCAAATGGCGTTTGCGTCTGATAAAGTTCCATGAGAGTGAGTTTTTGAGATTCAAAATATATGCATGAACATATTTGCTCTATAAGTATGACTCGCAATGATCATAGGCAAGCAACAACGCAGATCATTGGAAAACATATCATGAATAAATTGAAGAATCCCAACACCACGTATAGAGCAAAGAAAATCTCATGAGCGGCGTTCATCATGATTTTAGTATACAAATGAGTTATCAAAAGGCAAGGAGGTGTAGAGAAGGCGCTCTGAACTCCTACGAGGTTCCCCGAGGATAGTTATGCCAATTTGCCCGCATATGCCCACAACTTAGCCATTGCTAATCCTAATCTGTGTATTATTTAGAGATTGATGATGACAACCGTTTCAAGTACTTTTTTGGCATTTGGGCCTTGCATTCATGGATTTCACTCGCCAATTCGACCGGTTGTTATCGTAGATGGCACATTCTTGATCGCGAAAGTATAGAGGTACGTTGATTGTTGCTACATGTCGATGCAAATATGCGGATATATCCTCTTGCATGGGCATTGTTGATTCCGAGAATGATGTTTCATGGCATTGGTTTTTTCAAAATTGAAAGAAATAACAAGGTGATAGGGAAGATCTTGTTGTTATATCGACCGCCATAGAAGTCTCATCAATGCAAAGTCGAGATGTCTATCGAATGCTCGGCATGGTCATTGCATATATCACATAAAAGGAAACTTGAGGACCGTGACTCGAAATACCAATCTTGCCGCCTCACTTTTTATGAAAGCAAATTGAGTGCTTATATTTGTTGAAGAATTTGGAATCTTCATGGGTCGATTAAAGTCCGGATGAGACAAAGTTGGAGGTATCTTAATGGTACGCATTTTCGATACATGGGCAAGGTCACACTTTCAGGGGAACCGTTATAATATTATGACATCGAACAATGCGGAGTCGCTCAATTCCTTGTTCAAGAAGGAGCGACAAGGTCCACTTCTCCCGTTAATTGAGAGTATAGGTAATAAGCTACAAAAATGGTTCTTTGAGAGACGTGAAAATGCACACAATTGTACAAGTCGTTTAACCCCTGCAATGGAACAAAAAATGCGCAAACAATATGATATGGCGAAGAGATTCACAGCTCAACCATTTGATCAGTTGATGTATACAATAAGTGGCGGGACCACGAACCATATTGTTAATTTTGCTGAAAATACTTGCACATGTAGAAAGTTTCAATTGAATCACTTTCCATGCGAGCATGCAATAGCAGCCGGCCAAACAAAGACAATTTTCAAAGATATGACTTATGTTCTCATTACTATACTGTTGACTTTTGGAAAGCATCATATGCATATAGTATAATGCCTGCAACTAATGAAACGGAATGGGATGTTCCTGAGAATATTAAGAATATAAATGTCTTACCACCTCTTGTCCGACCACAGACTGGTCGTCGTAAGACAACGAGAATACCTTCAACTGGGGAGTTTGTTAAGAGTTTGTTAAATGGTGAATTTGAGAAATAAATATGTTCAACTACACTTGAATATGTATTAAAAGTGATTGAAATAAGAATTTAGATGAAATATACACCAAACGACCAAGGTCGAGTTTAAGCGACTGCAGTCGTTTAGGGACTCGACTTTAGTCGGGTTCCCTCGACGAAAGTCGTTTTTTGAAATTTTTGTTCTTTAATATTGTATTTAACTACTAAAATTCACATCAACAATGTTAAAAGACTATATAATGATGTTAGAAGTGCTTTTGTAACTATCTAATCACTCCTCATTTGAATCTTTAAAACATATCTCAAGACATGTCACATTTGGCTTGAGTGTTCACAAACACACTGGTAATGTAAACGTATTGCAATCACAAACAATAATACCTTATGAAAATGTTATGAATTTGATTAAATGGTGAATTTGAGAAATAAATATGTTCAACTACACTTGAATATGTATTAAAAGTGATTGAAATAAGAATTTAGATGAAATATACACGGCCATTTTCTCTCTCCATATCTGGATGTTATCTTGAACCACATCCTTTACAAAGCGTTCAATGCTCAAAAACTCGATAAACTTGATTGCAAAAATCCCACAATCACCCCTACAAAATGACAACAATACTTAGTAAAAATGGCATGAGAAATTTTTGCTTTAGAATACAACAAGATAAAAACTTACGAGACTTTTTGTTGGGGTACTCCTTCAACTCTATTGATTGAAAGTGTATCTTGTACATCAACCCTAATAGTCTTTACCAACTTGGGGATTAGTGTGGCATCATTTTTCAATAAAATTTGAAGTTTTTCCTCCGTGATGCAACCCTTGTCCGGATCATAGACATTTATCACAGATTTTTTCAAGTCTACCTCACAAGCAATCCAATGTTTTTCCTCAAGGACAGGATAGTAAATATGAGTGATGTCCTTCCAGCCCTTGCCTTTCGTAGGCAATGTTCCGTTGATGTATCCATTGAGAAGAGTGATGTCTCCAAACCCACACAGCTGATGGAACATGGAGTCGAGTATAGCTCTTTTATAACGGCCAAATGACATTGGGTACTTGTTTTGCCTCAATCGCAATGACCGTTCATTGCAAAATCAACTTGTAGATTCTCAAGCCATGAACCGAGAGGTTAAAATATCTCCAAACCATTTTTTGGGCTCTTTTATAGTCATACCAATTTTCATCACCAACTCAACATCATTTGTAATCAAATAAACGAATAAATTCTCGGATAAACAATTACATATTAATTCATACCTAAATAAACGATTCGATCGCACATAAACGACTCTAGTCGCACATAAACGACTCTAGTCGTATGCACAGATAATGTATGTATTTAACTAGATTGAACAAAAACACTTGGACAAAACTATAAATATTTACCTTTCACCCAATTTTGTGTACCATTTGTTGAACTCCTTTAACTTTGCCACAACCTTTTGAATTAGGATAGGAATCGAGTTGTCCATAAACTTTCTTGGCTTCAATTCGTTCGTATATGGAGATGATACTGAATGAAGGCATTCTAACTCTTTTACTTGCCTCTATGGGAGCATCTTGATTTGTGTCTTTGATCCTCTTTTATACGTCTTTCTTATAGTCCTAGTTTTCTTTTGTATCGCACCACATCAATATTTTGTTGTTCACGCTCACCCTCCTCTTCAAAGACTCCACCCTCTTAGCCACATCCCCCACCAATACTTCAACCACTTGTTCTCAAACCTTCTCCTTAGTCACATTTGATGCTACATCAACTGTCAGGTCCAATAATCATATCAATTTCCTCATCATGCATAGGCGGAGGAGAAAGAGTTCGATTCACATTCTCGTTATGCATAGGCGGAGGAGAAAAATTTTGATGCACATCCTCATTATGCATAAAGGAGAAAAACATTTTGACGCACATCATCGTTATGCATATGAGGAGAAGGAGCTTGATGCCTCATCTCTAAGATGCTCTCCACTTTTTCGATCTAATGCATTGACTTTCTCGGTCAATGCCAAAATGGCATCTAAAATATGTCTTCCCGTGATAGGAGCGATGAGGTCGACGATGAGTGGAAGGCGTCGGAAGGGGTTGGCGCACATCCTATAAAACAAAACATAAATCATAACTCAAGTAACTATATTACATTAACGAATTTAAAAGTGCGATACAAAATTTTAAATATGCTTACTTCATTTGGTTGGCATGATCCTCTCGTGTCACCCAAAACATCCCGAGATGACACCCTCTCTCCCCGGTTTGGTTGGGTGTTTTCGAGGCGTCATCACCAAAAAATCATATATTCCAATAATTTCTCCTCGGGTGAAGGAGTCAAATGCGCATACACTTTAACCTCGATGATTTTTAAATGAAATAATTTCAAAATCTAAATAAAATATTACTTCGACATGAATCCAACTCGACTATAAACGACTCTATTCAAAATTAAAAACTGATTTTAATTTTTGAAACAATTAGAGTACTCACATTTGGCGAATCCAAGATATTAGAAATATAATTTTGCCCAAGTGTCAAGCTTGATTTCCATTTCCACATCCTTGGAATTTTGTCCTTAGTCATAGATGCTTGAAATAAGTTGGCGATACTTTTAATAGACTCATATGCCCATACCTTGAAAAAATAAACAATATAAGTAACAAGTTACTAATCAACTTGAGAAAATATATCAACTAACTAAATAATAAATTCAACAATTTATTTTTACCTCGTATAGCTAATGGAAATCCATATAAAGTGTATGTTTTGGCGGAAGACTCTTAAACTTTCTCACGAATCCAACTTTTGTATGATCAAAACATTTCCTACCCCCAAGGATATGAGTTGAACAATTCAAGATTGTCAACTAAATCTAAAACGTCCATTTCAATCGATGTAGATTTCTTTTTCGCTCTCAAGATACTCTCATAAATGAGTACTAACCCCAACTTGTATTTATCTTCTTCGTCCCTCTACCCTCTCCAAAATTGTCGATTCTAATTCTTCCACTCGCACAATATTACATGCATTAAAATATTTTCTTTCTAACCTATTCTCACGGGAAATTTGTCCCTATACTCCTCCTCATTCCCGGGTTTCAATCCGTAATAAGAGTGAACTCTCTCTCAATGAGAAACAAGCTTTGGATGAACCACCAAAAGAGAACCAAATCTCATCATCATCTACTATCCCAACTACACCTTTATTGGTGATCCTCCGAAGCATTAAAGAATTCGAGAGCTTGCCCGAGAATTTAATTTTTTTACTCATATAATGAAAATTTGCAAAACAAGAACTTAACAAACTCTCTTTGTATTCATCGCTTAATATATTATACACTTTCCCAAAACTTTTCAAGTTACATCGAATCGATACTCTTGCATCACACCAAAACTCGTGGATCAATAGCGTATGTCATTCTCAATTACACAAGAAGTTATCAATAGTTTCACAATTATAAATTCTTCAATACCGCAACACCTTGAATTTCCAAACCCACTAGGACAAATATATTCTCAAATGAATTACAAGAAATACAAGGAAGTCACTTATACAATATATTGCCTCAAATAGACACCCATAAGCAATTGCAATAGTTTCCTCTAATCATAAATAAAGCAAATTACATACCATAACCAAAGAAAAGGAATTAAAACCAAAGTTCAAGAAAAAAATCAAGACATAGGAACATAGTTGCTACATTCGTATCAAAAAAGCGAAACATTAGTATAGCATAGTCATATTTTTTTCATTTGTTCAACTTTTGATACCTATTCTTTCAATTACGTAGACTAGTCTTCTTTATAACAATAATATATCAATTATTTGACCAAGGTTTCTGTACTAAACATAAGAGTATTATGTCCTGTTTCGATTTCGATTTGCTTTCTTCAAGAAAAAACAGATTCATACTTGATCCTCACCAAACCCTTGTTTTTTTTTAATGCTTTAAAATCTATCAATATGAAAAATGACCGAACTAATCAAAAAACATCTAAACATCCAAACACCAAATTAAATATTACATAAATGTTCTTCTAATTCTCAAAACAAAAGAGCAATAAAATCATAAAATGAAAAAAATGAGCTAACAACAAGAAACTTTAAAATGAATATTTAACAAAGAAAAGAAACTTTAAAATGAACTAACAAAGAATAAACTTTTAATTCTAATTAATACGTTTTTAACAAAGAAGAACTAATAGCATTACATCTAATATCAACAAAGAAGAAACTTCTATTCTTTTCGTTTAATTTCTTTTAGTCATACAAGTAAAATGTAGAATCCCATCCTGCTTTCTTTTTTATACTTTGCTAATATCAACAAAAAGTGTCTTGGTGCTTGAATATGGGCAATCACTTTCAATAACACACAAAATTAGACTAACAACCAACTCACTCGAGGATAATTTACGCAACTAAAAACAAAAATAAAAAAGGTTCTAGGGTTTTCATATTTGGGGAGTGAAATAAAAAATGAGAAAAAGAGAGATTACTCTCACCAAACCCTTGTAATTTCAACATGAACAATCGCTTTTCTCTTACTCAAAATCAAATATAAAATCACTACTTTAACTATTCTTCCCAATATTTATTACCACCAAAACAAAATAAATAATTTACAAATCAAAAATACCTTCAAAAGAGACAAAATCTGCTATTTTAAGTCGATTGTTGGTTGATGAACTCGATTGAATTCACTCGATTATAGTGGTTAGGTTTTGGAGACTTTGTATTTGAGTAAATGACAGAGGAAAAAAAAGAGAAGAGAATGAGAAGAAAGAAACGAGAAGGCGTGAATGAGGGAAAGGGGTGAAATAGGGATTACCAAATTATAAATTTGTTCTTTTTTTTTCAAATGGGTCAATGGTCTTTATGGGTCAAAAAGGCCCAAATTGTTTCTCAACCGGGTCACCCGGCTATATTTGATAGTTTCCACAAGACACTCGGTGATTACTAAGCCGGTTGAGGGTTTGGGGAGGGAAGAGAACGATGCATGCCCAACCATGTGAAATTATAGAAAAAAACAACAAATAGAGTAGATCGGGCCTTGAACCCTTCAAACACTTGAACCGAGAAAATTCTCGGCTCTCGAGGAAAACAAAAAAATGAGATTAGCGAGAGAAAGCGAGATTGTTGTTTTTTTTAGCAAAGAGAAAGCGAAAGATTGCTGGTATAGAAGGGTTGGGCCTTCAAGAATCCATAAAACAGTGCTAAGCAATATAGTTTGGGAAAAGGGTGGCGCTATTGGCACCCCTTTTTTTATAAGTACACCCACTTTCTAAAATTTCAAAAATGTCATTAAGTTAAAAGACTATAATACCTTTACTAAAAGTCAAGTTCTAAATACACCCCTAATCTCTAAATACATCCACATCATTCACTCACATTCTTCTTCTTCTCGAAGAAAGTTAAATTTTCTTTATACAAACCCTAGATTTTTCCAACACCCAAATTGTTGAAGATTCAAACAATAAAGTATTCATATCCCCATATAATGAACGTATATTCTTAGTTTATAGCATAAAATATGTTATTTTTCAAATTTTCAGGTTGAAAAATATTGTCGCACAGTAGCAGTGCGATATAAGGCACTATCACGCGCTATGACAAAAAATTCAGTGTGCCATCGTGCCACACCCATCGTGCCACATGGGCCATCGTGCCATGTTTTTGCCATCATGTCATCGTGCCATGTGGCATGATGGTGAAAATGCCATCGTGCCATGTTTTTGCCATCGTGCCATGTGGCATGATGGCAGAAAACCCATCGTGCCATCTTGCCATCGTGTCATGTGCCACCTAGGGTTTTTCATGAAAGGGTAAAATGGGAAAAAAGGCGGGGTGAACTCATCAATTGTGTCATATTTGAAAAAGTGGAGGGTGGTGTACTTAGAAGGTGGGTGTACTCATAAAAAAAGGGGGTGTCAATAACGCCACCCTTGGGAAAAATGCTAATATAGTCATCTATGCAATTTTAGTCCTATTTCAAAATATATTCATATATATATATAGTCCCAGTTCATTTTGCAATTTGCAAATTTAGTCCCATAACTTAAATTTTATCACGATTTTGGTCCTTTTATCGCCATAGTTCGGAAATCCGACAACCCTTTTGCACGTGAACATCACATGACCCATATTAATGATGAGTTGGATCATTTTTATTTGCAAGTCAATAAGTGTTGGTCAATTCGATGAAATTGGTCATATTACTTCATTCACACAAGCTTTCTCTGAATATGTCCTAGATGTCCGCAAGCGAAATAAAAGTCAGGGAGTCGTTCATACGCTAGTCTGATGATAGTATCCTCCTTATTATTTCCAATTCCGACCCTAACAAATTTCTTTAAAGGTTCAGAGATCATAAATTCACATGTGTTCAGATATATTTATCGAGGAAACTGTCACATTCTCAAGCATCCGTATCTTCTAAAGTTCTAATATGCTTGTCGACATTTGGACAATGTTTTTATTCATGAATGTGACATGGACATTATGGCATCGTACCCAAGAGTGAACGCATCAAAATTTATGGAAGATAGAACCCTTGAGTTCTTTGAAAATGACCAAGTTGATGAATATGTGTCATGACTCTTCATCCAGTAATCAATAATGAAATTGAATAAGTAAATAAATAAGTCATCATCAACCGATTCAATTTCAACTTTTTTTGTTGCCTGGAGGATTTGAGGGATCTGTTGGCGATAAACTTATTGATTAATAGATTTAGGAGAGAAAATCTTCGCAATTAGGCACTTATCTCCCTTTTCAATATCTATTTTCAAAGTTTGTTCATCTGGAATTAACTTCATATTGTCAGTAGACTTTGTAATTCAAATCTTTTATATTGATCTTGCAATGTCATCACGATCCATGGTTAAATTAAAACTACAACACGAAAATTGATCAAGAGAAGAAACTTGCACTAACTACAAGAAAACTAGTCTCACGAGAAAGACGACGGTTTTTCTAACCCCGTGAAAAAATATTTCTCTAAGGTTGCATTTGTGTTGGGGAATTCGGGATTTGAAATCTTTAGCTAAATTTTCACACATGGTTCGCTTATAAATCCAATCAATGGATTTCAAATCTTTCTTTAAGTTTTAATTAATTCTTAAAGGATTTAATCTCTTCTACAACCTAGTCATTTGAAATCCATTCTTTTTTATTGAGATAGCACTCGAGCAATATCCACCCTCTCTCTCTCTCTCTCTCTCTCTCTCTCTCTAATTTTTCTCTCCCTTCTCTACCCAAAAAAACCCCTAACCCTAATTTCTCTTCCCCTCCCTCCCCTATCTCAGTAGTCGCCCCCCTCTCTCCCTCCCCCTCCCAATCCCCCTCCATGCTTCCTATTGGAGGGCCAACAATGGCGGTCCTTGGGAGTCCGAAGGTGGCCAAAATTTTTGGTCCAGGGTGAAAGCGGGTTGGAGTTTCACGGAAGTGTCTCGGAGCTGAGTAGACGATGGGCTGCGACAGTAGATTTGGGAGAGGGAGAGGCATTTTTCTCCTTTATTTTTGTTTTTTCTCGTTTTTTAGCGTTGTATTTTTCTTGTTTTTTTTGGGTTTCTTTTTTTGTTTTCACCGGTTGAAGGGCGAAATCTGTAGGCGGGTCAGTTTTGTCAGTCCCATGGTGTTGGGTGGTTGCTCGTACCCGATTTTTGTTGTAGTGTTGCGGTTTCTTAGTGTTTTACAGTCTCCATTAAGGAGTGATGAAGTCTCCTAGCGTGGGAGTGGTCTAGTTTTGGGTGTGAAGTTTTTAGTTTGTGAAGTGGATCTGAATTAGTCTTGCCAATTCCCCGCTTGGCTTTTATTTAGTCAAGTCGGCTCTTAGCCAGTTGGCTATGTTTGTAGTTGTAATTCCAGTTTTTGAGTTGTTCTAATAAAATACTATCGTTCGGAAAAAAATCCATTCTTTTCTTGTATCTATGCACACTTACACATTCAAACACATGTACATGTACATTGCTTACATTAAGCAATGACATGCTCTCTCCCTCACACACACATTCACACAATTAAATTTATAAAATTTCATATAATTATTAACGTACAAATTTATAATTATTATAAACATAATAAGATTATATTTTTATTATTAAATACTAATAAAGAAAAAAACAAAGCTTTTAATTTTTTTATCAAAAATTTGCCAATAATTTGAAATTCTTCCACAAATCCATATCATTCAAATGAGAGATGGATTTCAAATCAAGGTATATAGAATTCATCCGATTTTCAAATACATTGGATTTCAAATAAGAGGTGATTATATATTTTTATAAAAATTAGGGTTTTTTTTTTTGAAATATTTTCTAGCTTATAAAAATGGAAGCAAACCTCAAGAGGAGTTTTGTTATTTTCAAAAACTTCTGGATTTTTCTGTAATTAGCCTGAACCTCAGGTTTTATTTTGTAATTATCCCCTACAATTATTGCTTTAAGATCTAATGCCTATTCTTCGGCCAAAGGACAAACCACAGAAAATTTCAAGAAAAACCAAAAGGCCTCTCTACAAGTTCTCCAATTTAGTTTGGCACAATTTCACTGCACCATCCAACAACAGTGTAACCAAGATTCATAGGGCAAATGATACGTTAGATATTTCACTCGAAATACAACAAACTTTGCAGAATATTTCAAGAACATTTCTACATCAAGCTCCTAAATACATAACACAATCAGAGGTAGTAGTAGTATAATAAACGCAGGAATACACCTGATCAACAAAGAAATTTTATACAAAGTTCACAAGATAAAACTACTACAGAAAAAATGAACTAAAATAAGCACGCTAAAGAACGCACATAAAGATGTGCCAAATAAATGCTAAACGGCTTCATCAAGCTCGGATTCCCAAGATCAGGACAGAGCTCGGTTCATAACCGTGTACTCTCAGTCGGTAGATGCATGTATGAGAAGCACTCCCTTGGTTGGATGTAACATCAAGCCTGATAGTGTCAACAAGATTAGAGGTTGTTGACTGCACCTTAAAAGTTTGAGCATTGCTCTTGTCAAGGTCATAGGTAAATTCAGTCAAAAGAAACATCTTTCCAAATCGGTTGAATCTTGTCCTCGCATCCATCCAGACACTCTGCAGTGCTTGGGAGCACTGGACCTATCATAAGCCACACTCTGTTCATAGTAGAACAGATTAAAAAAAAAAAAAGTTAGTGATTGTAAAGTAAAGCTTTCTGCAGAACAAACACTGGAAAAATTCTCCCTCCACTTGAATAAAGTTCATGCATCAGCAAGTTTCAATATCAACAGCAATTTTACATGAATAATCAACTTGAACTTGATCTAGTTTTTATCTTCTTCATCAAGTACTCCTCCAAGCCAGCACCAACATCCACTATTTTAGTGTTTGGCCTTATCTCCATCTTCAGAACCCGTTTTAGGATGTCCCACATTGCTTCTGTATCGTCTGACTCACAGATCCTAGGTAAAATTTCAGCCCAAGTGTCTACATGTGGACTATTCCCATACCTCAGCAACTCAAATAACACTTCACAAGCATCTTCAACTCTACCAATTTTACAAAAGCCTTTAATTAGCATATGAACAACCGAAAAATGTGGTGGAAACCCTTGGCCATCATCACCTTAATATAACTCTTCGCCTCGTCATACATGCCCTGATTGCATAAACCCCGACTATATTCTGATATGACAACAAATTCGGCAAGCACCCATTCGAAGGCATGTCCTCTAGAACCTTACAGGCATCAGCAGCACAGCCTACCTTACAATACCCTGAGATGTCTGTATTGTAATGGACGATATCAGGATTGCATCCCTTCACTTTCATCCGACAAAGAAGCTTGTAAGCCTCCTTAAGCTTCTTTTTCCTACACAAGCTATTCAGCAAAGTGGTATAGCTTAAAGTGTCCGGCACAAACCCTTTGTTCAACATATCCTCCAGCAAATCAACAGCTTTATTCACCTGACTCTTTCTACACAATCCTTGCATTAGAATTCTGTACGACTCCACATCAGGAAGAACATCACGCTTAAACATTTGATTAAACAAAGAGTACGCAATGCTCAAGTCACCATTCAAACAAAAAGCTCGCATCAAGATGTTATAGGACTTGGTGTTAGGGGGAACCCCATATTTATGGGCGGACCTGAAGAGGTTGAACGCAGGGCGGAGAAAGTTATTACTGGCAACGAGTATTTCGAGAATTTGATTGAGGTGTTTCGTAAGGGGCTTGATGTTGAATTCAAGAATTGTATAAAAAGTTTTGAGAGCTTTCGCAGGCAATTTAGCATCACCGTAGATTTGAATGATGCGAGCAAAGAGAGATGGAGAAATGGAATAGTGATGGCACTTGAGGCTTGGGAGGAGGGCCTCCATTAGAGAGAAGTGGTGAGAGCGACCAAGCTTGAGGATAAGGGTGTGGCAGGTAGCATAGGAATGCCGAAAATTGGGCTGACGGGAAGCTAAGTCGAAGATTTCCTTAGCAAGGAGCGGGTCTGATTGGGAAGCTATTAGCTTTTGGATTCGAGCAGGAGACCCAATAGAAGGCTCTTCATTCTCTTTTCGTTCTTGGTTCTTTTGTCTATACCTATCATCTTGTTCTTGTTTTAGATGATTAAGCGGTGATGAACAGTATGAAACGGAAAACTTTTGGACTTTTGATAAGAATGAACAACGGAGAGATGCCAGGTGCATTTCTCTGCAACTGATTGATGTAATTGCAACAAATTATATTTGGAATTTCGCAACAGTATATGCAGCAGCATCGGCAATTTCTCGCCTGGACACCTAAATCTCATACTTCCTCATCTTCTGTGCATACCAAGCCCATAAGAGTAACATGTTTTCCGTACTCTCTGATTTCTCAGTCACATGAATCCAAAAATTGCACCCTGACAGTATAAAACCGAATCCAATTTACTTCACAATCAATAACTAGTGCTAACAATGCCAAACTTGAAGCACACATTGTGATTCACTTAATATCAATTGCAGCCTTTTGTAGTTCTCATATATGTGATTCAATTATATTCAAGGATGCAACAAAAGCAAGTCACTGACATAGATAAAAAGATAGATGTGTTGGAACAGTTTTGTTATGGAAAATGAAGAGCATTCAGTGCAAGCTCAATGACCACTTGAATGATGGAATAGATTCTATTACCGTGAAATATGAAAAAACATTTCTTCTTTCCTAGGGATGGCAATGGGGCGGGGCGGCATTAGAAGGGACGGGGCGGGCCGACCCATTTTGCCCCCGTTTTAAATTAAACTAAATAAATAATATTAAAAAAATGAAAAAAATTATATATTTATAAAATATTATTTACAAAATTTATTATTATCAATTTATAAATGTTAGATATAATATAACTATATAAGAATACATAAAAATTGTATTAAAATATATATTATATATGCAAAATATATATTTAAATATATTTTAAAAATAAAAATTCTAGGCGGGGCGGGTACCCACGGGGCGGAAGTGATACCCAGGCCCACCCGGGTCACGAGGCAGGGCGACCCAAACGGGAACGGGCGGGGCGGTTCAAAATTGCCATCCCTATAATCTTTCCTTCCTTTTTTTTTTTTTTTTGGCTTTTTCATTATCATCTAAGATTCCACAAAGTAATGTGAGGTCCCATTGACAAATACCTAAAATCACCATTCACCCTCAGAGGTCAGGACCACTTCTAATAACCAAATTCAAAGAAAATTATAACATCAAGTACATATTTTTTACACTAGGCTGCCCACCCCAAAAAAGTACAAATCCAGTGTTTTTAACTTCAATAACTACAACCTGATAGACTTTCATTTATACTAATCAGAAGAGTTTATGGTTAAAAAAAAAAGTTCCTAGAAAGGCAATCAACCCGCATATTCATAACTTTATATTTATTTAATTCAGTTCAAGCTCAATGATGTGTTGGACAGAATAGCTTCTTCTTCTTTTTTCTCTTCGGGTCAGATTAAGAATTGAAGAAAGCTTGGCTATGCAAAGCTCGGTTATAACTTAACTATGCACATTGACATCTTAATATCCCTGTACCCACGAACTGCAAAATTGATTACATGAAAATTTTGCCGTATGTCTTAACATGATATCATAATTGAAAACGAGAACAATATTAATAATTGAAGAACTAAAGTTAATAGTTACCTACTTTTTGTTGGCTAGGGCGAGAGTTATGAAATTCATGCTTGCTTTATGGCAGGGACGGCCGACGGTGTGGCAACGAGCATAAGGGCTTCTTCCCAAGACGGTTCTAATGGTTGAACACCTTTAAACCATGAGGTTTCATAATTAGCTACCCCAAACAGGCACTGAATAGTGCCCCTGTTGTACTCTTTGAAGTTACAGTCATATGTCAATTAAGTTCCACTGTATCTCTCTTTTTCACAAACATTCCAACTATTGTCTATCCCAACACTATCCACTTTCTTGTCACACAATTTGGTTGACTACACATTTAGCAAAATATAAGTGTTGTTTCAGATATCTAAGACTTAAATTTTAATAGGCCATTAAAAGCCGCTCTATTTAAGTCTCAACAATCTTTGTGTTCTCCTAGGTTTATCTTCTCTCAATCATCTGTTTTCAACTTGACTTATCTTGCACGACTTATACATCTTGCAACGCTTCCTGTCTTTGTGGCATCAAAAAATAATTTGCGTTCACAGAGTGATTATATGTATGCATCCTTAAGACCCACATTACATAATAGATGACTCTGACTCTGAGCTTCATGAATTTGGGATCTTTGCTTTGCTTCATGATAATAATTTTTGTAATACTTAATAATGAATTGTCCACCCTGATTATATGCAAGCACAAAAATTTTGCAAGAAAACTATCACATTCTCCTAATACTAGCAATAAGACAAAATGTAACTTGCAAAACTCAATTCCCAACAAGATTAGATAATCCAGTTATGCATAGGAGTAATCCTATTATTAGACAAAATGTAACTTGCAAAACTCAATTCCCAACAAGAAATAAGAATTTACGGGAGTTTTTGTTTTTGCCGAATCCGTCCAACACATTCACACTGTATATTTCCTGTATTACCTACATTCATCCTCCATTATACGAAACAACTTTTTGAGAATCTGCAAGCACAAATATTATGGATCCAATTTAGTTAACTCATATCACTAGATTAGTCACTCTGATTAAAAATAATCTCCAAAAACAAACTGCAACACTTTTCAAGAGTAACAAGGACAACAATTTTTTTATTTTTCATGTTGAATTTTAATAAAAGAAAAAAATCACTTTTATTTAAAACATAACACATACAAATAAATAGAAAACTAATTAAAATACACTTTTTCCTATATTTTTCACATAGAGGTGTGCACTCAGTTTTACTGTTCCATACCAAACCAAAGTTTTGGTAAACCGAAATCGGCATCTCATTTTTCCAAACAGAATACGGAAACAAGAAAAACAAGTTTTTTACCAAAAAAAATCTGTAATTGGGCACCACATTCATTAAAACCAAATTTGTTTTTGGTTCAGGTTTTAGTTCATATGGCCTTAAATCTCATATTGTTTTTAATTCAGAATTTTCAATGAATAACACCCAGATTTCATTTTCCATGGGTTTTTCACCATTGAGAAGAGGTGTATATTACTTTTAGTATGATTCCAGAAAGCATGTTGGGTTAGTATATCAGATTATTAGTGCCTACAATTTCTGGAAATATATTACGTATAGTCTATATACAATAACATGCCAAGACATATATATCAGATTATTAGTGCCTACAATTATATAGTAACTTATGGAAATATATCAGATATATAATAACATCTATATTATTACACTTAGTCAAAAAATATAATAACATGCCAAGACATATATATCAGATTATATAGTCAATATATATAATAACAGTAGTACTACAATTTCTGCTTTTGGAAATGTAAAACACTGTTCATAGTGTTTTTTTTACCAGGCAAGATGTTTTTACCAGCATTCATGTCAATTGATAATTTTTGTAATTATCCCTTATACTTAATACACTGTTCATAGTTTTTGTAACATAACCTAAGTTCTAATAGGTTAGATCTTTAGAAGTGTACCAGGACAAACAATGAATTTGGAATTTTCAATAATAGTTTTTCATTATTGTAGCAATACGAAATACATTTCTAATTTCCAAGTTCCAACAAACAATGAAAAAACAAAAGGATAAAAAAGAAGCATTTAGAACAGAAAGACATAAAGTAAAAGCTAACATAAAATTTGACAATCCTTGCAGATCTTAAAATTCTAAATACCTCAAATCCCAGGAGAGTACAAAAAAGATATTTGCAATATGAACAGGATTCTTCACATTGTAAACAAAGATCACCTTCACAGAAAGTCTATAGACATTACAGAAAAACTCAACAAAAAGAGAATTAAAATGACCCAGGATTCTATTTTATCACCAATTCAATCCCCTGGAATAACAAAAAATAAAAGATAAATAAAAAAAGAAGGATGAATTTAACCATTAAAGTGATGATTGCTGGGTTTTAATTCGACAAGGCACCATAAACCTATCTTCCTCAAAACATAGCCATATTTGGGAAACAAAGTTTAAGAAAATCAAGAATTTAGTTATGATATAATCAATTAGATTACCAAAATCTGATATGTATATGGACAAACATTTGCAAATGTGTTTTCCTCCATCCACCCAACCACAGGACAAAACATTCACCAATCTCAAATTGAGAGAACTGACGCACAGCTAACCAGCAAAGCGAAACGTCAACCAAGTACAACTCGAGATGAGCGATGTACAACATTTACCCCCAAAGAACAAATCGAGTGCGTGCAAAATAAACACCCAAACACTCGACCTAGAATGCAGAACACATATAATTATATAAACAGGGGACAAAAATAAAGACGATTGAAATTGTGGTTTGTGCCCTAATTCGTGAATAGGGAAAAAAATTTAAAAAAATCAACCTTAAAAACTGAACTGATGGTAGGCGCGGCTAGCTGGTGGTGGTGGCTGGTGGTGATGCGAGAGTGCTGGTGGTGGTGGCGACGCGGCAGTGCGGGGGGTGGTGGCGACGCGGTGTGTTAAAGAGGGGAGAAGATGATTGAAGTTGTGGTTTGTGCCCTCGATCGTCTGAAAAGAGAATACTGTAATTAAAACCTAACAACGGATTTAAATCCGTTGCTAAAGTGAAAAGATTTTAGCAATGGATATACCGACGTTAGTTAAAGCAGATTTAAAATTTATCTTTAAAATTAAATGGAACGACGTCGTTCAACTACAATAAATATAACGACGGAATATTCCTTCGCTAGTAGCTGCGGATAAATCTCGGTAGCTATAGGTTGTTGCTATTCCGTTATGATTATTGTGCAAAAAAAATGGGTTTCGCCTTATTTAACGCCTTGGTTTACCAAATGTTTTAAAGTAAGCCAATTTTCATTATTTTCGTAGCTTGACCGTCTAATACGTTGTTATTTTCTTTTTAATTTAAAATGTCTATTTCCGTCGCTATTCCGTTGCTAGTTAGCGGAGGACTCTTTCCATCGCTAAAATTTGTAGCTATTTTCCAGTTTTCTTGTAGTACAAAGCAACTTATGTAGCAAAGAAGTAAGAGAATATGCACAACGACTGCAATGAACAAAATGGAAATTAACATGATAAGCATTCAAAACTAGCAACAAAACAACCAGTAGCACAAATTAAAAAAAAAAAAAAAACAATTAGTACTGACCTGTTTTTTGGGTGGCTAGGACTTAGGCTTTGAAAATTGGGGCTTTTTTTCCTCACAAGCCTATACTGGGGACAACGATGGGCCGCTGGTCACTGGCTGCAAATGAGCTTGAGGCGCCGATGGCGGGTGGACAGCGGCGAGAGCCAGAAACGAAAGTTGAAAAGAGAAGATATCGAGATGAGAGAGAGGGGGGGGAGAGTCTGTTGTCGTCTGGCTTTCGGTATGGTTCAGGCAGTTTACCCTTTCACATTACAATTCATGGCAAAATGAAAAGTGTCAAAAAGAGGGACATATACACGCAGAGATACTCAGTGATTACGAAGCCTGGTGAGGGATTGAGAAGGAAAAAGAATAGCAGCATGCCCAAACCATGTGAAATTATAGAAAAAAACAACAAATAGAGTAGATCGGGCCTTGAACCCTTCAAACACTTGAACTAGCTTGAGGGAAAACAACAGAAAATGAGATTAGCAAGAGAAATCAGTATTGTTGGACGTTGGTATAGAGAAGCATTGGGCCTTCAAGAGTCAATAAAACAATGCTGAGCAATATAGTTTGGGAAAAATACAAAAATGTTCCTCACTTTAGGCACAAAAGTAATTTTTGTCCAGTTCATTTTGTAATTTGCAAATTTAGTCCCGTAACTTAAATTTCATCACGATTTTGGTCCTTTTATCGTTGGAGTTCGAAAATCCGACAACCCTCTTGCACGTGAACGACACATGGCCCATATTAATGATGAGTTGGATCACTTTTTTTGCATGTCAATAAGTGTTGGTCAATTCGACGAAATTGGTCCTATTACTTCATTCACGCAAGCTCTCTCTGAATATGTCCTAGATGCCCGCAAGCGAAATTAAAGTCGAGGAGTCATTCATACGCTAGTAGGATGATAATATCCTCTTTATTATTTCCAATTCCGACCCTAACAATTTTTTTTAAAGGTTCAGAGATCATAAATTCACACGTGTTCTGATATATTTATCGAGGAAATTGCCACATTCTCAAGCATCCACATCTTCTAAAGTTCTAATATGCTTGCCGATCATTTGAACAATAGTTTTATTCATGAATGCGACATGAACATTATGCCATCATACCCTAATAGTGAAACATATCAAAATTTATGGAAGATGGAACCCTTGAGTTCTTTGAAAATGACCAAGTTGATGAATATGTGTCATGACTCTTCATCCAGTAATCAATAATGAAATTGAATAAGTAAATAAATAAGTCATCATCAACCGATTCAATTTCAACTTTGTTTTTGTTGCTGGGAGGATTTGAGGCATCTGCTGGCGAAAAACTTATTGATTAATAGATTTGGGAGAGAAAATCTTCGCAATTAGGCACTTCTCTCCATTTTCAATATCTATTTTCAAAGTTTATTCATCTAGAATTAACTTCATATTATTAGTAGACTCTGTAATTTAAATTTTTTCTATTGATCTTGCAATGTCATCATGATCCATGGTAAAATTAAAAGTACATCACTTGGATCAGAAAATTTGATCAAGAGAAGAAACTTGCACTAACTACAAGAAAACTGATCTCATGAGGAAAAATATAGGTTTTATGAACCCGTGAAAAAATATTTCTCTAAAGTTGCATTTGGGTGAGGGAATTTGGGATTTGAAATTTGAAATCCTTAGCCAAATACTCACATGTGTTTTGCTTATAAATCCAATCAATGGATTTCAAATCTTTCTTTGAGTTTTGAGTTCATTGTTAGAGAATTAATCTATCCTAAAACTTAGTCATTTGAAATCCATTCTTTTTCTTTTATCTATGCATACTTACACATTACGCACATACACGTACATTGCTTACATGCAAACAATGGCATACCCTCTCCCTCTCACACATATTCACACAATTAAATTTATAATATAATTATTTATAAACATAATAAGATTATATTTTTATTTTTATTTATTAAATACCAATTAAGAAATAATTAAAGCTTTTAATTTTTTTAATCAAAAGTTTGCCAAGGATTTGAAATTCTTCCATAAATCCACATCATTCAAGCGAGAGATGAATTTCAAATCAAGGTATATGAAATCCATTCGATTTTCAAATACATTGGATTTAAGAATTCTCCGTCCAAATACACCTTAAGTTCTAATTTATTACCAATTTACTTTTATTTTTATTTTTCAATATCCAACTTTTCATTTTGTTCAGATAACAACAAATAAAATAGCTTGCTTTTAACATATCATTTAAGAAACCAAATTATGGCCATGAACATCATCCCATATTCTTCCAAGTGTCTCTCTCATGGCCATGGCCATGTCTAAAATCCTACTCTCCCTCTCTCCCACCCCACCATCAACAATCCCAAAACCTCACCCACACCCCAATTTCCCCTTCTTTTTTCAATTACGTTCTACTGATGATGATATTGTTGTCTTAAGAAGAAGTTTCATCCTCACAGCCTTCACCACTTTTTCTTCACTTGTAACCTTATCTACTGCTGCACTTGCTGAAACGCCAACACCACCATCTCCATCACCGTCTTCTAATCCATCAAGGTCTTTTCTTTCGGGCATTGCCAATACCAAGTCTTGGTTCCAGTTCTACGGCGATGGCTTTGCAATTCGTGTACCCCCCAATTTTGAAGACATCATGGAACCTGAGGTCCGCGTCCTAATAATTTATTTTCTTCGTCTTGTTTTGCCCTAATATCGTGTGTGTGTGTGTGTATTTTTTAATATATTTTCTGAAAGTTTGATTTGTTTATGCTTGATGCTAATGATTCCCTTTTTGAGGAGGATTGTGTGGGGTTAAAGGTATGTATGGGGTTTTGGAAAGACTAACACGTTTTAGGCAACATTGAAGATCCATATGTCTTGATTACTGGAAAACGAACTATATTGCATTTTCAATGGTGGAGATGGAAATGTTGGTGAAGGGTATGGGAGAAAATGACAATTTGGTCATTGCATAGTTGTAGCTATTTAATAAAGTGGCGTTGATTGTGTATTGGCCAATACACATGTTTTCAACATATATAATGGTTAGAAAAGAATTTGGAAAATTCCCTAGATTTTTGGGATTGTCTCGAATATTCTGTTTGAAGCACTGAGTGGTGGTTTGAGTAATAGGTATGTAGTGCTTGACTCTGATTTACAAGGTTCTGATGCTGTTGATTGAGTAGAATGTGATACATATAAGCACAAGATAGTGCTTAGTGCTTCATATGTTTCCTTGATTTTAAGCTCCCATTGCCCAGCATGAAACTGGTAGTTTGTAGAAAGTAAAAACTTTGAGCTCCAAATACCATTCTTGGTCAACTAGGAGACCAAAACCCACTTCTGCATGCGGACCATAGTCCTCATGGTTGAGTCTTACTAACTTTCTTGTTCCTCATAGAAACCACTCTAAAATAATTTCTCCCTTGGAACAATTCTGAAATCTTTTTTAATGCAAATGTAAATTCACTGTTATCACAGTGGCTTTAAGATCATCAACTCAAAGTCAAACTCCTAGACGTCACTGCATCAGGAAAGTTCTGAATATGTTATGTCCAATTGACCAACTTAATGCTGCACCAGCATCTGTACGCGGAAAAGCCCATCTCAGAGAAAGTTAGCAGTAGATTTAACAAAAGCTGTTGCAAGGTCTACCACTGAAGCCCTTATAAATCCGAATCTGTGCTCATTCTTCTCAAGCTCACTAGCCAAAATATTCTCTTAATCTCTTTAATTCCATTATTGCACACTGATTAAGCTGCTGATCATCAGTCTTGGAGTGATGACGGTCCCCATCAGATACTTACTATTATTAGTATCATCTTGCGATATTTGATTACGCTAATCCTCTCACCAGGTTGTTCCTTAAAACCTTTATTTGTTTCCCAATTTATTTCTATATATTTGCATGAAAATTAATTATACAACTACTATGATGACTTGTAGGATCTCAGAATTTGTTTGCTAATGTTTTCAGCGTAATTCTGAGAACAAATCAAGTCGTGATCACAGAAGATTATATCTCACCATGGTCTCTGCACAGTATATCTTCCAGAGAAACTCAGCAGATTTGTGACCCCAACTAGATCCCTGATTCCTTCTCGTCCTATAATCATCACGTTGATGTCATAGAAAAGTGTACATGAAGCCCTACGGTTGGCTGAAGGAGAGATGAGAGAAAAATCATAATTCTTACCAAGTATTGAGAATAATTACTCAATGCAATGTCAAAGAAGTGAGTGCATTAAATTAGCTATTGGTCTAAAAGACTTGCATTACGAGAACACTTGACTAGTGTTAAATGGGCTTGGGTAGAACTCATCCCCAAAAGCTAGCTCAAATCACTTTAATTAACAGCCCAGTAAATAGGCGAGACTGGCCTGGGACTGTGATGGTCTTAAAAACCAAACCGGGTCATACCATGTTAAATGGGCTTTAAACAAAAAGCTCCTGGGATTTATTAAAACAACCCATCACACTTATCTTGTCTACTAACAAATCACTGAAGAACTGGCCCAGGACTGTGATGGTCTTAAAAATCAGTTTTTTTTTTCACAAAAATCCTGCAGATTAAAGATCACACTTATCTTGTCCTAACTAGAAGAACGTATCTTCATTTGACTTTTCACATGTTATTTTTTTGAAAATAAATTACATTAGTTACCTATTATCTGATGAAATAAGACTTTGAAGTAGTGTTTTGTGTTCAACATATTGATGTTTTTCAGTTTTGGATACAATCAAGTAAAATGTTAAAACGGATACTTGATTATTGGACATAAATTTGAGTATTGCGAATTCTAATACTCTACAGAAGGGAATACATTTTTCTTTAATAAAAAATTATTTGTTAATGTTCTTGGTAAGATGTTTTCTGTTGAAATTTTGAGGAGAGAAGAATAAAGACAAAGATATACGTGGTTCAGCCATTTGGCCTACATCTACGGACAAAATGCCCAAAGGGCTATAACACTTTCATTTCTCTCTTACTTTCACCATTACAATATCACGTATATATAGGTGTAATATACATGAGTGAAATACACATGAAAGGAAAGAAATCATCACATAAATGTAAAGAGATAGTCCATATCAATTTACATTTAATGAAATATTCTGCTATCTCAGCAAATCAATTCTAATTTGATTCTGATTCATTCTAATTCTCAACACTCCCCCGCAAGTTGAACACGGAATAATCTGTTGGAGTGCTCAACTTGAAATAGAATGAATTGCTTCCATAAATCTTGAACGTTTGCACTGTAGTTTTGTGGATGAAGGTCCATATTAAATAATGTCATAATGAGGCACAAAATGACACTTCCGTGCAATTCTAACATGGAATACCACAACATAATGGAAGTGCAACCAAGATAATGCACGAAATGAACATCATGCTATATAGAAAATGGATTTTGCACGGTAGGAACATCATGCTAAATAGAAAATTTTTCTGCACGGAATGAACATCGTGCTATATAAAAAAGATTTTGCACGGAATGAACATCATGATATATAAAAAGATTTAAAAAAGATTAATTTGCTCGAAAATTTTGAAGAGAGAAGAATAAAGACAAAGATATTAACCATTTGCCTAGCCCAAATGTCTATAACACTTTCATTTCTCTCTTACTTTCACCATTACAAACCTATATATAGGTGTAACGACATGAGTGAAATACACATAAAAGGAAAGAAATCATCACACAAATGTAAAGAGAGAGTCCATATCAATTTATATTTAATGAAATATTCATCAATTGTAATTTGATTCGATGAAACATGTTGAAATTTTGAAGAGAGAAGAATAAAGACAAAGATATGTGGTTCAACCATTTGGCCTACATCCACGGACAAAATACCCAAAGGGCTATAACACTTTCATTTCTCTCTTACTTTACCACCATTACAATATCACCTATATATATAGATGTAAAAGACATGTGTGAAATACATGTAAAAGAAAAAATCATTACATAAATGTAAAAAGATCATCCATATCAATTCACATTAAATCAAATATCATGATACCTCAACAAATAATTTTTGATCGATTCAGAATATTTCAACAAATCAGTTTTGATTGAATTTTGATTCTCAACATTTTCTAAAACACTATAAACCCTACTTATACAATTTTAATGGCTTTCAGTAGTAAATCAGTCACATTCCATCCTAAGTACTAATATTTTTCTGGATACAACCTATTGCTAATGTTTGTTCCTGAACCCAACTAACCCGAGACTTTAAGAATTTCCTTCTTTTTGAGCATATGCCCACATAGACTTTAGACTTTATATGTGGGTTCAGGAGTTGTATTCTATTGTAGTTTGTTAGGTCTTTAACATTCTCTTCTCTTGTTTTACATAGTTATTATCCATTTTTCATTGTTTCGTGGTGTATAATTACCGTAACACTACGATGACCTTATTGGAGCATATCTGAAATAATGTCTGGAGTCTTGTCTTATTTTTGGTTCTTTGAATTATGACATATGGTTTAGTGGCTTTTGTAGGACTACAATGCTGGATTATCTCTCTATGGAGATAAAGCTAAACCAAAGACTTATGCTGCACGCTTTGCAACTCCTGATGGGTAAAGGCTACCTTCCTCTCACGAAATTGTCTTCTACTTGTGAACTCTGTACCATGGATAAAGTGTGATACTTTAATGTGTTTGACCTAAGCTTGACCTTTTTTATTCTATATTTCATTCGGATGTACCATTTAGCATGGGTTCCGTGAAAGTTTAGAATCAAATAATGCAAAACATTAGATTATGTTTTGGAGGTACTTCTTTCATGCAGATTGCTACTCTGATACTTGTTTTTAGTTGGTTTTTTATGTGATGTTTCATTAGTCTGGCAGGTACTAGCTAATTGTTTTTGTTGTCTTTAGAGAAATGCACACTTCCGACTATAAATTCCAAATTTCCAATTAGACGTGAGAATAGAATTACTTAGTCGCGGAAAGAAAAAGGAAAATGAAATCTCAGGATTGTAATTGCCTGGGTTTTTCATTCGATATTTAGTTTTCTGCTGAAGAATAGTGATTTAATTTTGTTTCTTTTGAAAGAAGACGAATGATTTTTAAGATTGTAATTGGGCATGAGATGAAAGTGTAATGATGATAGTTGATGTGGTAGTTTTCTAGTGAAACGATGATTGGATATGGTTGGTGATTGGAAAGGTGAGAGTGGGTGAATAGTGTAACTTGTGAGATGAAAGTGTAATAATGTTAGTTGATTTGATGTTCATGATTGGATGTGATTAAAAGTAAATTGAGTGAGTAGTTTATTATTTGAAACTTTTCCTAAGTAATCGTATGTTGGGGCAAAGTATTTTCTCTAACAAAAAGAAAGTGAATTTTCGATAAGCAATCGCAAGTTTGTGCAACTCAGTCTCTTCTGGCTAAAACAAAATGCTTTTGAGTTTTGATTATCTATGTCCATTTTTGAAAAATAATTTGGTATATATCAAACTTGTCCGAGTGTCATTCAGCTATAAGTTTTTGTTATATTTTGAAAATGTCAGCTATTATTTTCTAGGCAATTGGGTTGATAATTACAGAAGTTTTAGATAAGTCTTCTGTAGATTCATTGTTATTGAATCCATGCCAGGCTCTTGATGATGCTCACAGTCCAATTTTGACTGATCTTCTCCTTCTGGTTGTGTGACCTGAATGCAAAAACTTCTCTGCAAATGTCCCTCCTAACTATAATCACTCATTAATTATTCAGGTGATTGAGGATGTGTAGTAAATTTCAAGGTTGTATTCTTTCTTATATGTCATTGTATCTCTGGCTTACTCTTATGCCCTTATATATTCCATATCTGAACTCTCAATCAAGGCAATCCTAGCTTATTCCTTATAGCTGGACTTTACTACCTCTTGGTGGACTTGATTTCAGCCTACTTTCAAGTTAAAGGGCCTTCTGTTGTCAGGAGATGAATACAAAGCAACAAATAAATTGTTACTTTTTTTTACGGCAAATAAATTGTTACTTAGAAAAGAGAGTTGGCTTATCTTTATGCATAATGAATCTAATGCGATGAAATAATGCTCAAAACTCATTTTGAACTAACTATAATGTGTTGTATTCAGTGAAGAAATAAAACTTTTTGAGCGTGTTTCTTTTGGCACTTAATATTTCAAGGTTATTAATTTCTAGGATGAACTGAATTAGGTGTGATATAATGCTTTACTATGGCACCGCCACGCTCCATATGAATTTGTTTTTGGGCTTGTAATTCTTCAATTATCTTTTATTTGTATTGATACTGCAACTCTTGAAAATGTTAGTAAATAATCCACTTGCAAAGTTTCATACAGCACAATTTAACTAGGTTTAACAGCAAAGCCAAACAACTTTTAAATGCTAGCTTTTGGTTAGGTGGTTAATCTTATTTATTCTTTGAATTTATGGACTCTTCTCGAGTCTTCGCAGTCTGTTGTTACATGGTTGCAATGTCATACAGATCTGAAGTTCTAAGTGTTGTCGTTCGGCCATCTAATCAACTGAAGATCACCTTTCTAGAGGTTTGTGAATGTAATTCTTCTTACTCGAACCTATCAGAAATTCATATTATATGTTTCTCTATTTAAAACTCCTAGTCGTTTAGTCTACTTTGTTTGTTGTCTGCAGACTAATGCAAACAAATTAACGTTTCTAAAAAAACTGTTATGATGGCGGCTAGTTGATATGAATTAAATTTAACATCTTGATATTTTAGTCTATGAAAACATCAGAAAATGGGTGATCAAGTGCATTTTTTTTATCTCTTTCACAGGCATTTTTGCATAGAAAACACAAGAGTCAAAGAAAGTAGGGCTCAACGTATTATCCTAGTCCTGAATAACTTGGTTGCTGAATGAATTCTTTTGATTTAAATCCATGGATGGTTATATAATTCAGATTACGTACAAGCAATTTGTGCTTGTCAAAACCCTTTGTTTTAGATTATAGGATCCATGATATGTTTTCTCTTTCTCGCTCCACACATTATGTTGAGCTGATTAAAATGGAGGAGAAAAGAGATGATGTTGCTGCGCTATTTCGAGTTTAATGAGGTGAAGGTCAAATTATTTGTGCTTTACCCATGTCATCTGTATGTTCGCTCCACCACACCACCAACAAATTGCAGATGTTACATATAGCAATCGTCTCAACTGAATAACACTTTACCTAAAACCTTAAATTGTTAGGGATGGATATAGGCTTCACTCGGAGTGGCTAATTCTCTGAGTGAGCATTTACTTGGTCGGAATTCTGATCATGTATGGGAACATGAGAAAGATGGTAACAGTAGTTTCGGCCTAATTTCATGAGGTCATTTTGCTGATTATAAATCAGCTAAGTTGTGCATGCCTTTTGCAAAAAGAATTAAAAAATTCACACATTACAGTACTTTCTTGTAAAAGTGAAATTATGTAGACCTGAATCATAATTAAAATCTAGTGCTCTGTTCCATTTATCATCTTATCAGAGTGCTTATTCTGATTCGTACAGGCCAAAGACATTGCTGATTTAGGTTCACTGAAGGAGGCAGCTAAAATATTTGTTCCAGGTATTTTTCTGTAAATGCTGTTTCATTAAGAAAAAGCATCAAGCTTTGTTTGTTCATGTCTAGTGCTTGCACTACTTATAATTTTCTTGCAGTTGGGGCAACTTTGTACTCTGCCCGGGCAATCAAAATTAAGGAAGAGGAAGGTTACAGGTATCTTTATTTCAAAGTAGCCACAATAACTCCAGCTGTATCATTTATAGTCCCCAATTTACCAGCTGTTGAATGAAAGCGTGTTTTGCATCTCAGCCTTTGATAACATTCCAGTTTATCCAACTGTAATGTAAATAGTAATGGGACTTACTTATATAAGGAGTATCCGACACGTGTAATAAATAATTACAAACCTCCCCTCCCCCCAGGTTTTGGCTATCAAGGTTTTCTTTGTAATTTTCAAAAACCTTCGGGTTTTTTTTTGTTGTTAGCCCAAACCTTGTTTTTTTTTTTTTTTTTCTAATTTATCCCTTTATTATTTTAAGCTGTCACATTGGTGATGTTCCTCCTTTCATTTCCCATTTACTGATCTTATTTGTAAATCTTAAAGTTCTTCAGGACTACAATGTCAATAGCGAGTCATTTTGCATATGGAACTCTGGAGAAAGTAAGATAATTTTTTCCATACATTCCTAATGCGTATATCTTTTATGCATTACTTATTTCAGGAATTATTACTTCTATGAGTTTGGAAATGATGAACAGCATGTTGCACTAGTAGCTGCTGTTAATAGTGGAAAGGTGGGTCTATCTGGTTACTTATCATCGTCCTCAGAAAATCTTCGTCTCTCCTTGCACTAAATTCTCTCTGAACTTCTTTCATGCCATCGAGATTCATTAAATTGTTCCTTTTTTTTTTTTTCTGTTATACGTTTAGGCAATTATTGCTGGAGCTACTGCACCCCAGAAAAAATGGGTCGATGATGGTGTGCGTCTTCGCTCTGCTGCTGTCTCACTGACACTCGTGTAACGTGACGCTAAAAATTCTGTTTGCGGATTTCAGAATCTTTTGCAGATTCATTTCACAACAAGATGATTTTTGATGACAAATACTGCATTGTTGCAAAGCATGAGATCCAGTGTCGTGGAGTTGAGTTCTGAGTGAGTCGTAGATATTGGTGTTCAGATTTTTTTGCAAAGGATCGTATTTTTACCTTGGATCCAGGAATCACAGTTCCAGATACTACTACGTAGCTACTCTGGAAAACTGCTTTTACAGTGTTTTCTGTTTAGAAAATTTGATACAAGATTGATGAGAGAGTTCGTATATAGTTAGGGGTGATCGTGGTGCAGTTCGATAGTTTTGTTTTCGCTAATGTCAAATCCAATTGTCTTAGGTGGTTTCATTAAATATTAATTTCAATTTGTGATTTTAATTGGTAAAATGAAATGTGCAGTTTAGGCCAAATGCAGGTTGTTTAGCAGTTTTAATAAACGGAAATATTATGCGATTGAAATATATATATATATATATATATATACACACACATATATTATAGGATATTTGTAAAAATGCAAGAAAAATTCTAAAAAACGGAAGTTGCTTTATGTTTTGAAACAAAATGCATTGCAAATGGAATAACCTTGTGTTCTTTTTTGAGTTAATTACATTTTGCTTTACTAAGTGCTACAAAGCCTATAACTACAGATTTTATAACAAGTCATTGCAAACTCTTAAAGTGGACATTTATTCTGCTACATAAAAGTGTTCTTTTTCTTTCTGAGGAAGTGTTTTAAAATACATTTCGACAACAGCTATATATTCAACAGTTAGGTAAATTTATTGAACAACTAAATGTTTAGTTCAAATTACACTGATTCTAGCAAACTGAGAGTTTGTTGCGCAATATATTGCTCGTTAGCGTCATTCTTTTGCTAACTTAATCTTAGAAAGTCTATTGGGAAAAAGACATAAATGTCCGATTTTGGATGCCCAATCCCCGCACAATGTTCATTTTCCACTGATTTTGGATAAAAATACCCATTTCCGCTGAATTTAGACACAAATACCCATTTTCCGTTGATTTTTGACAAACATCTTATTTTCCTCATTGATTTTTTTCATTTATTTCTTTTTTTTTTAACTTTTTGTTTTTCAAATATGTTTCTTGTTCTTTGTTGTTTTTTTTTAGGTTTCTTATATGTTGAACTTAGCCAACTTTTTTGAATTCCACAAACTGCATACAATGGGAAGAAAATAGAGTGTTTTTCAATTCAGAAAATTTGAGCTTACTTGTCCATCATCGGCTACGAGATATGGACACGACTCCACCTGCCGGACCAAAAATACTTTGTATTGACTTTCAACAACGTTTATTGAATGCAAATTTATTGAAAATACTAAATCTTTGCTAAATTAGTTTTAGTTCTTAGACACGAAATGAAGCAAATATCAACAATTACAAGGATGGCAAAAAAAAGTGAAGAGTATTGAGGAAAAAACTACACATTTCTCTAAATATAAAAACAATTTACTACAAACTTTTATCACTGATCCCTTGTTTCACAATTGTTTCATTTTCATTTATGTTTCTTACATGTTTCAACTGATTACACCATCATTTAAGATTTACATAACAATAATTCTCTAAAATCATTAGGAAGTGGAGGTAAAACTCTTGTCATTCATCACCATTTTGCGTTAACTTAGCATGATTGTGAAGCGGATAGATGGCGCTGGCACTTTCTCTATCTCAAACGCTTCGACGTCCATTTCTCAATAATAAAGTGTTTGGCATAACAAGCAACAAAAAATCTCACATTCACTACAAAATAAATAAAAAAGATACAAGATAGATAACACAACAAATCAAAAACAATAAAAAAGAACAAATAAATGGAAAATACATAAAAAGAACAAAAAAACAAAACATAAAAGAAACAACTGGTAAACAAACGAAAAACTTCAAATTACAAAATAATAAAAAACATAAAATTGGATTTAACATCCGAGTCTTCGCAATTTCATCAAATTTAAATATCTAGAATCAAGTTTACATGCGATATATAAACAATAAGGAAAAAGATAACCAAAAAGCGAAAAAAAAATGTACTATGAGTAAACGTTAACAAATTAAAATCAATCGACGAAAAATGAAGCACTTTTGAACGCACGATCATGTGACCAAATGAGCTTGAGCTCAATCCTCAATCAACTCTTCGACTTGTCCACATCCAAGTTTTTCTCGATCGCCTCTCGTCCTCCTCCTCCTGGCACACCTTAAGGCGGTGGCGCGTGAAGCTCTCAACACACGGCTTTCGGTATCCCTCATCCTCCGGCACCACCTTGATTTCGTCTAGGGTTCGGGTATAGAGTCCCGGTTAGCACTTCTCGCGCGTTGGGTAAAAGTAAAGGGTGGGTATATTTGGGAAGTTTTAGGAGTGGATGGGGTAGATTAGTGATAGGGTGGTATTTTTGTCTTTTTTTTTTTTAAAATCGGGGTATTTTGTGGTATTTACTCAAGTCTATTCACCCCTTTAGACTTTCTCGTCCACTCTTTTGGGCCAACACTTCAATTGAAAGGTCTTACTTGTTGGAAAAAAAAATTGGCTAGAAACTGGTAATGCTAGCATGTGCAAACAATTGTAACCACCACCTTTTTTTTTTTTTTCTCGGAGTAAGAATGGAAATAACCATTGTCTGATTGGATTCGTCCTCAACACCATTCATATTTATTATATCACAGATCTCTAATAATGTATGATGTAGCCAAATGGGCACTCAGGTCATCCATTGTGTTACCCCCAAATTGATTTTGTTGAACCGTACTAATGAGAGTTGGCTTCAAATCGAAATTGTTTACATTGACGGATGAATTTGGTCACCCGACTCGGACTTTCCTCACATGCGCGGTGACGCGACGCCAACTTCTGTCGACAACAGTGGCATGCCATAAATAGATATTTCATAGACAAATACCGATTTTACCCAAAAAAAGGGAGAAAGGAAAAAAAAGGAGCTTTTCAAAGAAATCCATCAAGAGCATGGATCCAAAAATCATTGCAATAAATGAACACTTGGAACAAGTCAAGTGTGAATAGTGGAAGCCCAATAACATCCCAACCATCCAAAACCACAAAAGCACTGCTCTGCAATCGTACTTCATTTATATGTACATACGTCTAAATTCACAACTGTGCATCCTGAAGTTGTGATCATCCATATATTATTTTCAAATCTTAACTCATGATCACAATTGGTTAATAATAGAAGAAAACTTGCACAGCTCACCAGATATCATCACAGGGCAGTTGGTCACCGAAACGGGTCTCTTTTTCCATGAAATTTGCCCAGCACGGAGAACTGTAAAAAAATGGCAACAACTTGAGGGAATTATACATTCCAAACTCTCTGTGGTAAATCACAAATGAGTCTTAACACTCTAAATCTTGCACGAGTTCTGCCCGAATCAAACCGACCTCCATTCACCACCAGGTAAATAGAATGGGAACAGACGTATCTTTTCCAATTTAGCTGATGCGTAAAAATGATATAATTCCAAGAGTAGTGATTAACATTGACGCACAGTGTCCGAGTAGATACTATTACTCTCTCTTGAACCACCAGTAGGTTTTAGTAGACAACAGTACAATTGTAGGCTATTATAACTTATACCTCCTTTTTGTAGCTTTGGATTGATGCAAAAACGACAATTCTTTTTATTGAATTGATTTATTTCCATTGATCTCTCCTCTTACCGGCTGGCTGACAGACCATTGATACTTGGTTTGATTCTAAGCATGTGGTCTGACGTAATCAATCGAACACTATCTGAAAACCGATCAAATCCAATCAAAAAGGTCTCTTT
Source organism: Rehmannia glutinosa (assembly GCA_016081115.2). Taxonomy (NCBI): domain Eukaryota; kingdom Viridiplantae; phylum Streptophyta; class Magnoliopsida; order Lamiales; family Orobanchaceae; genus Rehmannia; species Rehmannia glutinosa. The sequence goes on along the minus strand of JABTTQ020000330.1, from coordinate 72,846 downwards.
TAGGAAAAAGATTTAAGCAAAACAGGAGTCGAAATGCAATGAGCAACCATTTTACACAGCTGCATAGAATAATAAGCCTGAGGCAAACTTACAGTCAAAGAATAAACAAGGAACGCAAAGTTTATATACAAAAAGTGTACAAAAAATCATCTTCAATTTCAGGTGATTCACCAGAGCTTACAAGATTTTTATATGCAAAGCTTATCAAAGTACACTAAAATACTTTCTTTGCAGCTCTAACGAAAATAAATTCCGATTTCAGTCTTCAGTCAAGCTGCAGCCTCCAGCAGTTCTTCAGACTCTGTTTCTGTTGCTGATATTAAGGAAGCTGATTGGATTTTTCCAGCATGCTCGAGGCGCATCAGAATCACACCCCTGCAAAAAGAAAATGGAAGGCAACTCCTCAGAGGGCTTTCAGCTAAAAAGCCAAATTCACAACAGGCGACAAGTACAAAAATACAAGATTGGTTGGGGGAGATGGATGAGAGCACTAAGAGTTAAGATAATTAAATGAGCCAGCTATATGGGCGCAATTGGGCTTCAAAGGGTGATTTTGGTTCCAATCGAGATGAGAGTACAACATGGATTTATTCAACCGAAACCCAATCCGTTTTTCCACCAACCCATTACGATTCAACTCTAGCCCAAAACGAGAAACTTCCAGGTCAACCTGGGTTGACTTAATCATCGACCATCATCTAACCCATTAGACTTCCGATTTTAGATATCACTAACTACTAATTACTAAAAAATACTTGATTATCCGAAAAAAGGTTCATCGAAAAAGAACACTAATTCAAACATTGAACAAAGTAATTTAGAACAAATTCGACCAAATTAACGTCAGGAATCAATCTTCAACTTTCAAATTCTTAGATTAAAGTATTCAACAAAGTTTAAAGTATTCCTACCCTGTACTCCACAAGAAGTTCCATGACTTCAACTATGGAAACATTCAACAAAATAAGGCAAAAACCATAATTCATAAGCATTCGAGAAAAATAATACCACAAAATAAGTAGACCACTATGAATTATGAATCAAATTTACCTTGTCATTATTAAAACTACTACCCTTAATAATGGGTAGCTCCTGTAAGATTTAGTGGGTCGGGCTGGTGGGTTGTGCAAAACACAAAAGGTCTTGGGTGACCCAAAACCAAAACCGACTCAACCAAAAAGTTTTGGCCCAAACTTGGGTAGATTCAAAACCAAAATGCTCAAGCCAAACACAATATTTCACGCCATTTTCTTATTAGCTTATTAGGTCGCAGTCCACACTGTCACCCCCAGTCAAACCTATGACCGGTTGTCATGAGAAACTTCAGCATTGCATGTTTCTCAAGACTATGTAGGACAAAAAGGTGGTCAATATATGGTAGTGAACTTCAGATGCTTAAATCAGCATAAATTTGGCTAGTATAAGCCTATTAGGTCTGTATCTACAGTAATTCAAATGAAGGAACCACTTCTATTGCCTTTGCTAACATACAAAAAAGAACAGGACTATGGGTGTGAAAATAATCAAATAGAGCATAAAGTGGTTGTGAACCTCCATTTCTAGAACATATAAGACGAAGAAACAATTCCCCCTATTCTGGTTTCGGTTATGAGGTGTGTGATACACCTTGGCAGCACAAATAACATGAGCAATAGAAAATATGTACCAACATAAAGTACCTTGCAAAGCGAGACTGGATGGAGATATCCCGTACTTTGATCCGGTTGACTGTTCCACTTTGGCTGACCAGCACAACTTGTTCATCACTTTCTCCATCCTCTGTTGAAACCATTATGTTATTCATCTCTAATTACAAAAAGTGAGTTGCTTAACAAAATAGAATGCAAAGGCATAGGAAGCATCACCTCCTACAGAGAATCCTACTACAAATACGGCAGCCAGACGATCCTCCAATGAAAACTAAATCAAAGAAAAATGATTACAATGAAGTTACGCAAAAGCAAAACTCATTATATTCTACAGTTGATGTGAATCAATCAACCCTCTTCAAATTACATTTCCTTGTTCTATTCAATCTGGTGAGGAAAAGAAGGTAACCTACCTTGTAACCTTTCAAACCAACCCTATTTAGTGGTGACATGCGGAAGCTAGCAAGTGGAACTCGCTTCCCAAAGCCACTTTCAGATATGAACAGCAGCCAAGGACCAGTATATCCCTTGCCACTGCGCAAATAAACCAAGAATAGTTTTTGAAATTTTATAGAGGAAAAATGTTTGTTTAAAATGTACATATGAAGAGTGTTAAATATCTAAACAGCATAAAGGAAAAAGAACATGAATACAAATGAAACAAGATAGCAATCAAGACAACAGAAGTAAACATATCCGATTTTCACATCGAGGGAAAAGACACTTAAAATTCTTGATCATTTCACCTCAAACAGCTATAACATTCATCTGCACTTGGAATCTAACATCAACAGCATAAAAGGGGAGAAAAACCAGGATTAAACAAAAACAAATTGACATGTGAAGTATTAATTAACTTTCTTAGATGTTGCATGACCACATTGTTCATGGAAGTATGAAACCACAAAATCACCAAATTAAGTGTAACTGGTTGGACTGCCAGTCAACTGTAACTGATTTGAAATCATGCAAGTGTACAGCTAGATATAATATGAAAATGTTGAATAGATTGATATTTTCCTCGAAGTAAATTCTTCATAAAATTTAATTAATATAACTTACTATGAGAAAATGAAATGTGATGACATCAGATAAAGGCTAAGTTTGAAATCCACTTCGATCACAGAACTAGATCAAGCAAAACACAGAAGTTCCAGTGGCAAACAATAGAATAGTTTGCAACTAATAGTTCCATGACCCAGTCAGAAAAACTTCCACGAAAAATGAGTGTTTCAGAAACAAATGCATGTAGGCAAAACCCTGACTAATCTAAATTGATTGATAGTCATCCAAACATGTCAGGTCAATCATTTAAGCAGCAGTAGACATATAACATCCAAAACTCATTATGCATTGCTAAATACTCATTAGGGAATCTTATTGAAAAAACTTAGGCCACAAACACAGAGTTGTATTGTATAGAGATAGTACTCTCCCTGCTGCAAAACAAATATATATATACACACACATATATACGGTAATGATTATGATTGAGAACTTACTGGGTCTGTTGTGTTTCTGGGCCTTTCTCTAATTTTTGGCCAAAAGAAGCAGGTATTATGTCCATGCTTGCCATTTTATCCCCCTGTTTCAGTCTCATGGCAACTCCACCTCTAGTATTCCTTCCAAGTGCTCTAATCTAAACAAAAAAAAAGCACAAGCAAGCAATAGAAAGGATACTTTTAGGAGTGAGATAAAAAAGGAATACATCATTAAAAGGCCTGAAGCATACTTAGCAGCAAAAAAGGCCTATAGCATTATATCCAAAGGTAGACTAAAAGATGGTACCAATTCAAGGTCAAACTGTGAAATTTCAACTGCAGAAAAGTCTTGAACTCTCAAGGCTTAATGGTTACGGCTTTGTATCAGACATTTATTTAAGCAAGTGTGCTTTGGAGGAGAAAAAATGATATATTAACTTACATTCTCACAAGGGCTCAAAATCACCATTCCATTTTGTGAGGCCATGGCCACAAAATCATCATTTGTGCACCGCCTCACCCATTTCAATTCATCACCAGGAACCTGTCAGTTGAAGTTTGTTGATTAGGCTCCATGATACCATATAGCTGAAATTCCAAGCAACAAAGAAGTGGAACAAACCAGTTGAATTGCTATGATTCCAGTTGACCTTATCGATGAGAAATAGTTTAATGAAACTTTCTTGATATATCCCTTCATTGTTAGCATCATAAGATATTGGTCCCCTTCAAATTCACTAACTGGAATAATTGAAGTTACTCTCTCACCATCAGATAGAGATAAGATCTGGATCCAATAAAAATTCAATGGCAATTTAATAGAAGTTGGAGAAGATTAAGCCAAGAATTTTGGTCAAAGGTAGGGCAGTACCTGGATTAAAGGCGTCCCAGCACCAGCCCTGCTGCATTCAGGAATTTTATATGCACGAGCGGAGTAAACTGTTCCCTTATCACTGCAAAAAGAAATACATGTATAGTAAGTAATAAAAAATTACTCATTACCCGAGGAAGTTTGTCTTCAACAGAAAGCAAGTTCCTAGATGGACCAAGACAAAATGATGGAGATACTGATGCTAGTGACCGTGGATGAACCATAATACCACTGACACAATAGAGGTGATGTTCATCAGCATCGCCAACATTTCTAAATAGAAAAATATAAGGAAAAAAGATGCATCCTTTTAGTGTATATCTGATATTTTCATCATAATGTTTGTTGGAGCAACTCATACTGGCATTGCTAAGTGATATCCATATCAGATGGGGGGATGAACTACAGATCCATCTGTCAGTGCAAGAGATGGCGTTGGAGTTGTCTTGCAGAATCGGGCTGACATACATCACGTGCACTCAAGATAAAAACTAATGTTATTTTTTATTTAGCAGAGCATAAGCTAAAATTATACACTGTAAAAGGGTAATTTGTTAGTTTGTTTGGCACATCATTATTACAAGGAACCAAATAAATTACGATACATGTTTCTCCTCTTGGGTTATCTCTTGTGGATATGTTTTTATGTATGACTTGTCAAGAAACAAGACATTTTCTTGGGACACTTTTGTCTTTCAAGTCAACATACATCAGTCTCAAAATTACCCCATTTACCATCTCACAGAATATTGTTATTGCTTTATTATGGAATATCATCTCAAAATAATAATGATAGGGGAAACCCTCGAACACCATGATGCTCCAACTCGGTACCAATCAGACACCGTAACTGACTTCTATGCTGAATCTCTAGTTTACAGAGCGATTTCTACTGTGTAAAAAACTTATCTAACTCTAGACAAGTTTTTACATCCACGTGCAGATTTGCTATCAAGAAACAGTTAAAATTAGAACTAGTCTGTAATTATTATAGCCTCAAACTAGCCTTTTAAAGCTATAACCACTTGCTGTTTTCTATGATTGGTCATGATCAAATTCCATCCCACAGAATACCAATCTTATATGGCTCCAAATCTCTTTCCAAATTCTGTTTTTTGCTTTAGATACAAACTTCATGAACCCTTCCGAGACTTTTTCCATATCTAACATTACAAGGACTGCCTTCAATCTGCATGTTTTATTGTACCATTGCGAGTAATCTCTAGATGTATTTTCAGTTCAAATTTAAAACATAGTCTGTATTGCATCTTTAATGAATCATTACAGAGTCTCAAAGCGGCCACTATTCTTTTGTTCACAAGATCCCTCAATTATGTACTCTCGTGCGTGTGTGTGCATATATACATATCTCTCTCTACATATATAAATATATATCACTATATACATGGCTGAGTTCCTGATTTACATCGAAACTAAACTTTAGCAAAATCTCCTTCTTGGCACCATAATTAGGAGCTGAATTTAGAGATTTTAAAATAGAAAAAAAAAATTGCTTGACAAACATACAGATTTTTTGCTGAGACTAATTAAAGGATGTCAATTGCTAAGAGGGAAAGGCAAACAAGGTCATGTGTAAGCAAATACCTGAAATACAAGACATGGTCATGGGTCCGACATACAATGAAATCAGACATGGTGTCGTTTACTCTCAATTTCCCTACAGATTTTCCAATAGTCCCACGGTTCTGAAGATTGAAAGTATCAGGTCTCATTCTTTTCAGGTAGCCTTTTTCACTAAGTGCCTGAAAGTAGAATACATAACATTTCTGAGCAATGACATTGCATATACTTTTGTTTCTGGAAATAAACAGTTCACAGATTATGTACCAGTAGCATTTCTTCGTTGGGGATAACATCTATATCTTCAAGTTGGCCACTATCAGTGTCCTCCAGCATTGAACGCCTTGGAGTAAAAAATTTGTTCTTTATTTCATTTGCTTCCGCTTCTATTACCTAAGTAATAAGAAAAATTTAACTGCTGATAAGACAATGAATGTGTCATCATTTATACAACTCATTACTCACCTTCTATTGATGCCCAGAGAGGGCACCAAGGTCCAAGGGATACAGTAAATACACAGGAAATTCATTAAAAGGTAGATTCAAAACAAGACTAAACATGTAAATAAAGAAGACATTCTTGTGGCTTCACAGGAAATAAAGTCAGTTGATGTATTTTTCCAAAATCACCACAGAATATGCATAAAAATGACAGGTATAACTTATAAGCAGCTTGTTTAACTAATCTAACAGATAGCAGGATTAAGATTATGAATAGACAAGGAAAGAGAAAGCACAATAAATTTCAATTGCCAGATGTGATACATTCAGCATGAAGATGGAATTAAGAGCATGTAAGGACATGTATTTAAATAGACACAAAAAATGGATAATGAAGCTCCATCAGAAAACTACCTCAAGTATTAGTTTTTGACTTGAAAGAAGCTCCTGTAGCTTGGAAATTTGTCGTGACAAAGAATTTCCTTCATCAATGAACTTGTTTTTCTGGGGGGAGAGAGAGAGCCTTCAATATGACAGAAAATCTTTACAAAAGTTACTAGAAAATAGGTGTCACAAGATACTAAATTACCTCAAGAGATGTTAGCTTTCTGAGGCTTATATCCAATATAGCTTCTGCTTGCTTGTCAGTCAAATTGAATTCTGCAACAAAGAATAAATCATTTGATAAATGAAAACAATAAGGTTTTATTAGTATATTTCACATCGGGATAGGATTCACAGCCGAAAAGGAATTAATAATGAAGTTAGATAGTGGCTTGATTTGCACACCTTATGTGGCCTCTAATTCACAATTGGCTGATGTGCTCATCAAAGGAATTAACAATTCAGCGTTTCAAGCAATTATCACCAAGTTGGGAATGGACAATGTCTATTCACCAGCTTGAAGGGGAGTGTTGGAGAAAATGTCTGTTTGTTTGCGATCATTTATTTAAGAAACTGTATATCTTTTATTATTTAGTTTCCTAGATTTAGGGTAGTTAATTTTAGAATCCTTATGTCAAGGGATTTGGTAAGTAATCAATTTTCTATTTCCCTTTTTATCATACGGCATCCATGTATAAGAAAGTAGGAACATACATCGTATGATCAAAGAATGAAAAATATATTCATTTTCTGATTTTCCACATAGGCAATATAATAACCTTCTTCAACACTCTAACTAGTCCACAATGTCTTCCAAAGACAACTCAGAAATGAAGCGGGACTGTCTACTGAACATGAATAAATATGGCTCAGTGAAATCAGAGGACAACAATTATTTCTTCTAAATATTTCATATTAAGAAGTATATTGAAACTTCCCAAGTTCAGAACTAGCCAGTTGGTCCTTTAATTTTAAATTGTGTTTTCCTGTGGTATTATAGAGAAAGAAAGCTGCACAATAGGGAGTGATAAAAACATAATTCAAATATTAACTTGCCTTCTCTTAAATTAGTTGCCGCCAACACATGGCTAGAAGCTTTCCGGATTACGTCAATGACTCTGTCCAGATTACCAAGTCCTATTATAATACCCTTAGATCCCACAAAACCCAAAAGAAGGGGAAAGAATATCAGCAATTACAATTACAGATGGGAAATATGATGTGGCAAGATAAACAATATGATGCATGATTCAAGCAAAGATCATTACTCGTATAACATTCATTTTTTTAAATTTAATTGACTTTTAATAACAGTATAAGCTTTGTATGGATGATAGAAGCCAATGAGCTTCTGGAATTGTTAGCATACCTCCACAATATGATAGCGATCTTGTGCTTGAGATAGTTTAAATTTTGCACGCCTTTCAACCACTGAACATCTAAAATCCAAAAATGCCTGCACACAGAAAAGGTTAGAACAAACACACTAATTCAACCTAATACTCAGAAAGCTCTACTTTTGTGTGTAAAGGTGTTCACCGAAATCAAGTTAACATCATCTTGTCCTTTTTATGAAATGATTCCATTTCTTTATTCAACATATTTCCTCTACAACTTAATCCCCGGGATTAAAGATGCCATATCATAAAACCACATGGCGTTGGGTTGTGGGTCAGCAGAAAACATCAGTATCAAATTCACCAATGATCTTAACTTCCAAAAATGAATTATATATGAACTATCTGATCAAGATATCACTTCAATGTGTATGCAAATCATCAAGGGGTTAAAAGAGTTTGTTACCTGAAGCAATTCCTTCAGTCCCATTTGTTTCGGTTGACCATTAAGAATCCTGAGATGAGGAAACAGACAAGGATTAATCGAATCCATTAGAAAAGGGCATTTCAACTACAACTAAATGGAAAATATAGACCGTCATACAGGACGAAACTACAGGCATACTTCTTTCCCCAATGCACCAGTTAAGAAAGGCATAGAAGAAAAGCAAATCACATTAAACAATAACATCAATGGAACATAAATACATCAAAATGGTGTTAACTAAATAAGAAGTTGTGTTTTTAACTATGCAATGTACAGTTCTACAACTTTGTTTCATGGACATTTAAGTGTATCATGCACGGGATTAGAAGATATGTTTGGTAGACGTGTGGTTTAAGTTAATGTTTATTATGATCGGAACATATTACTTCAGGTATGCCCACATTCAACTCACCAAGTTGCCCATTTGCTTCATCCTACTATTACTAACAATTGTGACAATAAACCTCTTTATATCAGCCTAGGTGGAGTTGCATCAGGAAAAGGTGTGACATCCTCAAGAATAAATCAATGTGATTTTTCAGGAAATAACCTTTTCTCAGCCCAACACAGGAAACCCCAGTGGTTTGAGTAACTGACCTCTGAGGTAATACTTGAATTTGAGAAAGTAGCTTTCCCATGTTATAAATTTTCTAAGGGGGCAAACATCTAATAAGAAATATCCACCACAGTTCCGCCGAAGATCAAAAATTGAGAATGTATCAAGTTCTTAAGTCCCAAGGGACGACATCTTTTATTGAGTCATCACCAAGCATTTTGATTAGTAAATGAAATGACTCTCCACCACACAAACATACGAATTCCATGTCTATACAACAACAATAAAATATAAACAGTCCATGGTTTTGAAACTATCATACCCCACCATGTTCATAAATGTTTCGATTTCTGCATAACATGTCATGTTTAATAGATTATTCAAGACAATTTTAGGATGGATCTTCCCCTCTTTTGATTTGTTGAGTGATTCTTTACCTCAAAACAAAGAAAGAAAGGTTTCTATAAACATGTCCAAAAATCTTAAGGATTCTCTAATTTTCTCGTAGAACTAAATTTGTTTCTAATGTGTTCATTTCTTATTCTATCTAATCTATGTAACATAAATAAAGATTCTCATCTCAATTAACACATTTTTTGTCCACAAAATCCAAACATATATACACCCATAAACTGGAAAATTTTCCTTTCAATTTTAATGGTCTTTTAGAAAGTAAAATAAATAAAAGATCACTCAATTAACACAAATTATTCCTCAATGATCATATGTGTGACATCTTTATCGATTTCTCTCTCTTCAATTATAGATCACTTATTTAAAACCTTCCAGGATCTAACAGTCCAAAAAAAAACTTTCGCAAATTGATGATTTTATAAAGAATTCCAGCACAAACTATAAGTGTATAGTAAAACCAATAAACTTCCAAGAATTTTGCATTTACTCCTTCCCTTGCACATCAATTAAAACTATCATGTCAAAAAAACATGTTCAGCCATTTGATTTTTGGTGGTGTTCCCATTTCATCAATTATTAGGATAAAAGCATAAAATCCCTTCTAAACATAAACAACGATTCTGACAGACATCATTATACATCATTTAATTTTTATGTGACATCTATGCTTTTTTTAAAATCACTTTTTTTCCACAGGAAGTTGATTTTCACTTGACTATCGTACCCTTTTCAAGATCAATAAAAATCATCTTCTTGTTTTCTCTCATTATATTGTTCATCTAATCTGTCATCCTTAATAAAATATAAACAGTCCATGGTTTTGAAACTAGACCCCACCATGTTGCAGCTAAATGTGGACTGCAGAGCAAAAAATAGATTATTCAAGACAATGGATGACATTGATCCCCTCTTAACCTGAAAAAAATTGGAATAGAAAATCAAAACAAAGAAAGAAACTGAGGAACTATGAAAAAAATCCACAAAATCCAAAGGATATATACACATTGTAGAACTGGAAAATGGTTCAGATTTAGTGTCTAAGAATGTAACATAAATAAAAGATCACCAATTAACACAATTTAATCAAAAATTTCGAAGGATATATACAATGTTAAACTGAAAATTAGTGTAAACTTAGTGTCTAATGACAAGAAAGTAAAATAAATAAAAGATCATTTAACACAAATTATTACCTCAATGACTATGCGATTCAGATTGATCACTCCCCCACCCTTCCAGGAAACAGAAAAAAAAAAAAAAAGCAAAAGGATGATATAAAGAATAAGCACAAACTATAAGTGTAACAAAATAATAAACTAAAGAATGATCAAATATTGCAAAACGTATATGCATGCTATCCATGTCAAAAAGTAACATGTTCAGCCATTTGTCTGGGTGGGTGGGTGGGTGGGTGGGTGGGTGGGAAAGATAACACAATTTGCTTTTAGGTAAAAGCATTCAAAATACGATTCTAAACTAAACAACTATGAAGACATCATTCATTAAAAATCATTTAATTTTCCATGTGACATCAGCAATTTTCTCAAAATCACTTCCACAGGAAGTTGATTTTGCTGTTCCAATTAGAAAACAACCTAACAAATTTATTCTGCCTTTTCTAATTCTTGTTCATCTAGCTGTCATGCTATAAGTAGTTATGAAACCAGAGGTTTCTTTAATGTCAGGAAAAAAAGATGAATCCCAATACCATTGATGACATTATGCTTCTTACTTGAGACAAAATAAAGCAATTCTTTCAGAAATGTCACTGAAAAGAAATGATGACTCACCCGAATAGTATTACATGATGATGGTTCCCTCTGATTATCACAGGATATACAAAAAGATACCTCTAAAAGTTTCAAATCATATTTGACAGATTATAAGATGTTAAAAAAATTAGTCAAAAGATGTTAATGACATGAAATGGCTAAATGGGATGATAAGATTCATTGAGATGACATTCAAAATGCAAACTTTGAAAGATACCCCCACCACCAAAAAAGAAAAGGGGAAACTGAAATAAATTTCATCAAAAGAAGGAATGACAAAATAAGCCTACAAAAATTGTGCCTGCATGTTTGTTTATCAATGTATCCATGCATACTAGGCAAGTGCATTTAGTTTCCTTAGAAGGACGGGGTAATACAAGATAACTCAATTTGATTAGTTTTACTTTGGTTCAGTATACTTAAAGCTCAAGACAACTTGGTAACACATGTTCATTAAAAATATACCTTATTTTCCACAAGTTCAGCAATTTTCTCAAAATATGCTTTGTTGGTCTGATACGGAATCTGTTCCAAATTATAAACAAATTTTATATTAAACTTAAATGTTTTATTTTATTTTTAAATTTATTTAAATTATTAAATTATTAAATAAATATAAAATGATAATATATTTTCAGGAAAAACTCAATAAAGTCTTCCCTCTGATTAAACGCCTCGTCCAGTTCGATATGCCTCTAAAATACTTGACAGAGTGACAAGATGTTAAAAAAAAAAATGTCATAAGGAATTTGGTCCAAAAGGTAAATGAACTATTGGGTTGGTTCGTTTTTCCTTTATGTTGTTTTTCAATTTAAGAAAAATGTAAAGATACTGATTCCAGGTTTTTGACGTAATATCACAGCATGCAAAGTTTTTGTTACAAAAAATTGGCTCGTTTTACATTTATCAATGCACCCAGGAGACAGATCCAACTAAAATACACACAATAGAATGCTAAAATCCTGTGGCAAACAAATATATCGGGGGTGTTAATCGTGCTATCTTCATGCAGTCAGGTATACAGAGCTGATGCCTATTTGCACACGTATATCAACTAACAAATATATGACGATGGGCCTAATGGGATTAAGAGAAATATCCAGAAAGGGGGTTCCTTGTGCTGTTTAAAGTTTCACGAGCTTAAGCTCAATAGCTAAAGAAGTCAATTAGGCCCTTGTAACAAAAAATAGAAAATGGTTCCATTTTCTAGATAATCATATAATCATAGAGCTTATATATTTCCTAAAAAATGTCCAGTGTGTGAAAATCATGCAGATGATATGGATGCTTGTTTTACATCCATATGCTGATATGCTGGGATGGTGGTGATGCAATAACTTACCCAAGATTGCCCATTATTATTCCTCCAGTAGGGAAGTCAGGTCCAGGCATGTATTCAAGCAATTCTTGCAACTATTAAAAAAACATATTTGCATGTAAAGGATCAGAAACTGGGTCATAAACATATATTTCTACAGAAATATTAATGGTTGGGCTATATAATTTGTATGATTTATCAATTATGATCATAACATAGAACAATGAGAACACTGATGCTATGATTGATTCCATAAATACATAGACAGTCATCTACTTCCAAGATTTATAACCTTGTCAAAATACACAAATTGTTTCAACTTACTTTGTTAATTTGTTTTCCTTTCTCCATTGCCAGGGATTCAGACATTGAATTACTTCTGACACCCACTATTTACAACGTTATTTGAAAATTGATTGTCTTCATATTCAGAAAAGTATTAAGCAATTTACTTTGCAAAAACCTAGGCAAAGAACTTTGTTTCTTAATACAACTTTCCAAGCATACATCAATGACATCTTCCTGGATAAAGAAATGAAAACAGTCTCACAGTGACGAAACATATTTAGTGCCACTTTTCTAGGCAAGGAAGGAGGAACCACAGGAGTGGAAGAACAAGCTTAAAGAAAGGAGAGGAACCAACATAACAAATTCAGAAGCTAGTTTAAGATTTTCATTCATTCAAAAAAATTCAGAAGAGTCCATAAGATAATGATGCTTGACTGATTAAAAAAATACCGTTGCTTCAGGATTGTGAATCAACACAGACAGTGCATCTACCAACTCCCCAAGATTATGCGGAGGAATATTTGTTGCCATTCCAACCTGAGAGCAGAATGCAAAGTAAAACACGACAGAAATATATATGAAATAATAGACTCGACCAACCATGCAGTAAATTCAGAGTCCGGGGAAACATTTTAAGTACACTAGAGATCCAGGTTGTACCGCAATTCCTGAAGCACCATTCAATAATAAGTTTGGGATGCGAGCAGGAAGCAAAGATGGTTCTTTTTGCGAGTTGTCAAAGTTTGGAACATAATCAACCTACAACATGTGAAACGTGTCATTAAGAGGCAACACTAAATTATAATACAATTAACTAAAAACAACTGGACAATTTAAAGAGGGACATAACGGTATCTTGTTCCAGGTCCGCCAACAGCATTGCCTCTGTGAGTGCCTGAAGGAAGACCAGCAGCATATCAATGCCCATCAACTATTAAACACTAACAAAATCCAGTAATTGGAGCTCTGGTACGGCTATAGATTCAATCCATGTTAGTCTACCTCCAGTCTGCACTCTGTGTAGCGCATTGCTGCAGCGGGGTCAGCATCAATTGAGCCAAAATTCCCATGTCCACGGATGAGTGGAGAACGTAAAGAGAAATCCTGAGAAGAATCAATTGCAAATCGCATAGTGAAACAGAAGTTTCAATATTTAAAAATAAACTAACCCAACTACTTTGCTTTACATGGATTAAGGTACTAATTCTTGATATTGGCACTTCATCAATCTGGCATGCAAGTAGAGGTCACACATACACATTGGTGCTTAAAAAAAATAGAAAAATTAGACCCTTTTCCCAAAATGGTGCATCTTATTATCATTAAGTGGTTTTGAGAGAGCAATTTGTATTTGTTTTGTTCTGGAAACCGAGTTTTTTGTCTAACTAAACCGTCACTAAAAAGTAAATCAAATTCAGTAGTCGAATCCCAGTAGCAATGATAAAATTATCTTACCAGAAGAACCAAATGTTATTTAATATGTCCTTCCTTAATAAGACATTAGAAGTGGCGTACAAATTATACCAATTGTACCGTGAACTTATTGATTTTTAATTTGGTAAGAGACCAACTTAGTTACTGCCTTTATGCATAAACATTTCATTCATTTCTTAGTTACATCTTTTATTGATGGATATAAAGGCTCTCAAATTGAATAGTTACCTGAGCCATTCGAACCAATGAATCATAGACAGCACTGTCTCCATGTGGATGGAACTTACCAAGAACCTTAAACAAAACAAAAGTAAAAGAAAAATTGATGATCGGGAACAATCGCATAATGATGGTAAAAATGCTTATGACACAATGATAATATTGACGAAATCATAAAGGCAATTTTGTGTAGCATGAGGAATTACTCAATATAGATCAAATACCTCACCAACTACTCTTGCACACTTCTTGTAAGGTTTCTTTGATGAAAGGCCCAACTCATGCATCGCATATCTGTTTAATTAGATAAAGAAAAATACTCGAGTCAGAGGGCTGTATTATAGTACGAAAATACTTTACAGCTCAACCACTGGAGATACATTTATGAAATTAACAAATTCACACGCTAAAAGATAGCATAGAAATGAGTTTTTACAGTAAGTACTCACGCCAGCAAGCAAGCCATTCAGAAGAAAACGTGGCTTTGTTTGGATTCATTTTCATTTTAGCATTTTCCTTCTCTGGAAACCAAAGCACGTTGGACACTAAGCTGATCTAGAAATGATCGTTTTATTCTCAAAAACACCATTCATCCATTACATGTGACACTAATCATATCCCCTATTATACCCCCACTAACTACAACAAAACGACATTGACCTAACAGTGAAAATGTTTTCCACTAACTTCAACAAACAACATCGACAAACATCTACAGAAAAGATGTCTCCCAAAATACATCACATCATTTCTTCCCACCACACCCAGCATATTTTCATTCTCCACATATTCCAATTCCATTACCAAAATATATTTTTTTAAAATAATTTCCTCAAACAAACGGAAATAAAACCAAAAACATAATATTCGAGATGATAAGCTCATAAAAAAAATTCTAAAAAAATACTCATAATATTGACTGTAAGCCAGCTGCAATACTAGAAAGTTAATAAGTATAATAAAATGAACTCAAAAGGTTATAGAGAGATTGAGAGGGATCAAATTTCAGCTAGATTAGTCAATTCTCCAGCTCAACAAGCCAAGAATGAAGCGTGTTTCGCATTATTTTAATTAACTAGGGGAAGCTTGAGGCTAGGAACTAAGTATTAGCCCCAAGGAAACCAGCCCGAAAAAAACAACTGGCACGTTTTATCTTGCCTCAGTTACATACCAAAGTGGGACTTTGAAGATAAATGAGTATGCAATTCACATCCTTATCTACGATTCAAAAACATGCTAGAACCTTCCGAGTATTTCGGTTCACTTGTAATCAACAATATAAGCAACAAAGCGGCAAAAGTCAAAAGCAATTGTTCATATTATTCAACCAAATATCATTCAGCAAAGCTTATTCTTAATATACGAAGTCATAAAAAATATATCATTATTTCAATACTGCAAAGACACATTAGCTTACAGCTGTTACAAATTACAAGCCAACAAAAAGTCATCGAATAGAAAAATGAATGCCATCTAGCTAACCCTCTTCTTGGACAAATCTATTCTTCAATAAGCCAAAGAGGTATTACGCCCATTGGGCTTCATTTTAACTTCATGCTGATTTTCAAAAAAATGTACTTCCCAAGTTGCAAACAAGATTCCCTTGGGACGTGTGAGAAAATGAAAAGTGTTGTATTAGTTGAGTTGACTCCAAAATGTGAATACAAGTCTGTTTAATTTACTTATTCTCAAAGCAATGATAAAATGAACACTTGGTCATATTTTTTCCAACCAAATGATCAAAAGAAGCTTACTATTGTTTCAGCCCATAATACAAGCATAGAACAATAAACAATTATCTGAAAGTGTGACCAAAAGCTCAACTTTACTTTATTCTGATTACAAGACCACATACTAGTCATAGGAAAAACAAAAATAAATTGATTATATCAAAAACAGAGATAGAAGTACAAAGTTCTCTTCTTCCCTTCCACACTATAATTACTAAATTTTCCCACTTTAAATCAGACATTGCCAAAATTGCAAAACAACTCACAGTATTCGGCGGTGGACGGGCTTGAGCCCGTCTCTGACATCAGGCAACGCCCGGCCCAAAAGAACAGACATTGCGTACGACATGTAAGCCTCTGTGGCCTCCTTGTGCAGCTCTGTAACGACTATTCTACCGTCGCCTCCTTCCCCACCATTTCCGCCAACGTCCCTCACAGCAACCACACTCCCATTCTCTTCTACTTCCTCTTCCCTCCGCCTCGAAGAAGCTTTCACAGCAAAGAGCCTCCTGCGCTGATGGGGGCCAACGGCGGAGAGAAACCGGAGCTCCGACACCCGTCTAGCGAGTAGCAGACGAGAAGGGGCGGTGAGGGAAAAGGATAAGGTGTTGGGGTAAGAGCGGAGCAAACGAAGTCCGGTGGCGAAAGCCATTTGTGGTTTCGCGGGTTTGGGTATGGGATTCGGGGGTCCGAAATGGTTTCCGGGTTGAATGCTACACGGGTTCATGCCATGGAAGCAAAGGTAGAGCTTTGTCCGAAAGGGGGTTTGGGGATAAATATTCTGTAAAATTGTAAAACCCTAAAAATGGGGTGAGGGGTTTATTTGAGGTGAAAGCGCGCCAAGCTCTCTGTTCGTCTGTAGAGATGTCTGCACGTGGACAGCACGTGTCTTGCTATATGTTTCGGTTAGCTTATGATCCTATGCGGGATAAATTGGCTTTTGATGTCAAAAAGTATTAGTGGTTTTACTTTTGATGACCATTTTTTTTGGGACTTATCATTATTAGACCCAACGTTTCAAAACTTCACTCATTTTTGGCACGTTAGTTAGTCAACCGTTAAAGACTAACGGTTGGCCGGAATGAGTCGAACAATGTTGGATGGGGATGGTGAATTCGACTCAAAATTTTATCCTGAGCAACTTTGTCTTCTTGGTCGAAGGCCAATTCGGCCGGCAACATGGAGATACGGGCCCTAAAAGTCGGAAAATCGATTTTAAGATCCCCTTTATGCGTTTTTGTTCGGGGCAAATCGGACCGATTGAGGAGTGGGATTTGTGCGCCTTCAGATGAGGAAGACGATGGTATGCTCAATTTTGATTTGGGGAAGTATCTTGGATGAAATTTAACTTTGAATTAAACTTTGGGTTTTTCAATTATCGTTAATTGGCATCGGAGACAAACTCAAATCATGAAATTGACCACTTGGCATTATAGGGCTTGCGGATACGCTCAAAATGAGTGGTTGCACGACGACACTGGGGTCGCCGAATCGGCGGCCAAGACGTCGTGAAGCATGCGCCAACCGTGAAACTTGCTACGATTGGTCAACCGTTAGTCTTTAATGGTTGACTAACTAACGTCTTAAAAATGAGTGAATTTTGAAACGTTGGGTACTAATAATGATAAGCCCCAAAAAGTGGGTATCAAAAGTGAAAACCGCTAATACTTTGGGTAACAAAAGTGAATTTATCCCGATCCTATGCTTGTATTTAATACAAATGCATGTTTTTTGTATTCACTAGTTATAATTGTATATTAATTCTCCAAGTTTTAAAAAAATGGCAAACGAAATGACACTACTTAATTCATCCTAGAGCTTCTATACGTGATTTTTAGGTAACTCTATTGATTGTAAAGGCTATAAATTGTATGATTTTATCGAAATGTGGGATTATGAGAAAATATTTTCTCTTTCCATGTTTTGCAGAAAACTGAAATATAACTCATTTTTTCAATGATACAAGTCAAAATTTTGTATTTCTATCACTCAACAATTCTAATGATTCTCTTGTTACAAATTTGTCAATGAACTTCGAGCTCCATCAGTCAATGAACCTTAAGATCAATTTGTCAATGAACATCAAGCACAATCTGACATCAATTCTCAACCTGGTAGCCTCAGAAGATCAATGAGAAATAGAGTTGTTCCACACCATTTACAAAATTATGATTGTTCCATTTCATAGTCTATCACAAACAATTCTTCATGTGTAGTACTTTCTACAACAAAGCAATATCATATATCAATTTCTACTCTTATTTATTAGTTGTCTGACATTCATAAAGCTTATACAGTCAACATTACTCAGATTGTTAAACTAAAAATACATGCTCAAGCTAGCAAACTTCAAGAACGAATCGATACAATGTTAGCAGAAACACAAGCTCTTGAAAATAATAACATCTAGATTCTAGACATTGGTTGATTTGCCTCTTAATAAATATTTCATAGGTTGTATATAAAGTCAAGCACAAATCATATGGTTCCTTGGAAAGGTACAAAGCTAAGCTTGTAGCCAAAGGGTACACATAGCAAGAAGGTTTGGATTATTTTAAAACCTTTTCACCTGTCACCAAACTCAAAACAGTTAGGTTAGTTTTGCTCATGACGGGTATTAAAGGTTTATACATCAATTGGATGTAAATAATGTTTTCTTAAACGGTGATTTATATGAATAGGTTTACATGAAACCTCCAACGGGTTATTGTGCTCCCAGTGACAAAAGAGTTTGCCAACTGATTAAAAGCCATTATGGATTAAAGCATGCATGTAGGCAAGAGTTCCTAAAGTTTCAAACCTGCTTACTCTCTTGTGGGTTTATCAAATCAAGGTCATATCTCTCTTTTTGTGTGTGTGTGTGTGTGAAATCAAGTTGTAATTCCATCACCATTCTATGTGTCTATGTATATGATATTATACTTGCTGAAAATAATATCAAAGTGATACAAGATATAAAGACATGTCTACACCCACGTTTACAATTAAAGATTTTGGAACTGTCAAATTTGTGGGTATTGATCTTGCCAGATCCTCCAAAGGTATTACTATTAAATTCGATATCTTGGTTGTAAACCAAACTCTACTCCCATTGATTCCAAACTTGATTTCAGTGATAAGGATGATATACTTCTAAAAGACCATTCTTCCTATAATAGGTTGATTGGCATGCTGGTTTATCTCACAATCACTAGACCTGATTTATCTTATAGCATTCAAAGTTTAAGTTTGTTTATGGCAAATCCTACCAATATTCACATTTCAGCAGCACACTACATATCAAATCTTATATAGGGAAATGTATTTTCTATTCTGCACAATCTTAGCTTCACCTCAAATGATATTTTGATGTTGATTGGGCAATATGCATTGAAACTAGGAGTATAAGTGGTTATGCCATCTACATAGGGTATTCTCTTTTTGTTGGAAAACAAACAAACAAGACACAATTAGTAAACCTTATGTTGAAGTAGGACTATTTCTTTTATTACATGTGAATGACAATGGATTAGTTATCTACTTCAAGACTTGCAACTTTCACAAATCCAACCAGCCATTGTGTGCACCGATAGCGAATTCGCTTATTGTATTTCACGAAATGCCTGACACCACAAATGCACCAAATATATATAATTGGACTGTCATTTTGTAAAAGAGAAAATCCAACAAGGTTTGATCAAGTTAGTCCACATTCCTTCAACACAACATATATTAGATCTCATGACAAAACCACTGCCTCCTTATTCATTCCAACACTACATGATCTCAAACTTGGTATGGTTGGTATCTATGCCCCACTTGGGGTATCAAGACCCAAATACAAAAAAATCAATTTATAAATTCTTCTAAGAGATTCTTAAACCATCGAGGTATGTTCACTCGTATTATTCTTAGAACTCGATATTTTGTTCTTGTATTGTTTATGCACTTATCTTTCAAAACTATTTCATCTCATTCCCTTTAGTGCCACTAAATGACTTTGTGATTTTTCTCAAAAGGGCACTACTCGTAAAATCTCGTTTTCTCATATATATGTTTTCTCGAAACTCATATTTGTTGGATTTATTCCATAATTATCTTTTTGCAAAGTTTTAAAACTTTTGGGGTGAAAATCGAGTTTTGGAAAATTCTGGGGTTTGGAAAATTGCACTGGGACGGTTAAGGCAGGGCCGACCGGTCACTCTGCACGTCGACCGGTCGCACCCTACCTCGACCGGTCGCCCAGGCTTAATTTTTGGCTTAAAACGTGTTTGTCTTCATTTTTCAAACAAAACACAAAAACTTCAAAACCCTCGTTCAGCAGCGATTTTTTTCCCCTTTTCTCAAAATCTTCATTTCTTTATCAAGGCTTGTGATTCTTGTTGCTAATCCACTTCATTTTGCAAGAATCTTACAAATATGGCACCTCCTAGAAATTTTACCGGTCAAAATCCCACTTCCAAGCGAAGAAAGGACGGAGAGAGTTCTTCGAGAAATCAGCAAGAGGAAGCCGAACAACGGAATATTCGAGCTACCCAAAGGAGTGTAGCTCAAGAACGTGATGATATTCAAAACCCGGTACTCTCCAATCCTCAAATTGCCGAACCGCGGGACGATTTCATTCAACAATTGCCGTTGGGCAAAAAGTAAGAAACCTCTTATACCTCAAGCTCCTCGCTCTAATAATGTTTTAGATTTTATCAACAAATATGCGGAGTGGTACTATGAAAATTTGAACATGGGTGCAAAATCGATAGCTCGTACGAAAATTTATCGATTTAATTCATTTTCAAATGAGTATCCTGCTATTAGAGGATTTTTTGAAGAGCAATGGTGGATGTACTTATGGGAGCATCCTTATGTTTTATATGATGATGATGTGATTCTACATTTTTATGCCAATATGTGGGTTGAATATGATGCTCAAATGAAGCCTCTTGCTTTGAATTCATTTGTAAGGGGTCGTCATTTTAGATGGACTCCTAATGACATTTGTTGGGTTTTACATGTGAGAGAAGGTGGTTGGGATTATTTTGCTTGTGCAATTCGGAATGATGATATGTTGGGTGTTTCTATGGAAGAGGTTAAGACCTATTTGGGCGTTTGGCCAAAATATTCGCTATTGGCCATGACTCTGTTAGCACGGATTATTTCTCATTATTGTCGCCTAATGTATCGTGGTAAAGCGGGCAAAATGCCTAGCAATATGGATTACTTTTTGACTTATAAGATTGCTAGAAGAGACCGCTTAATTTTGGCGCAATACTTATTCAATGCTTGATTGAGTCTATCACACAAGGAAATAAGAAGTTTGTAATGGGCAATTGGATTTGTAAATTTCTTATCCAATCGGGGCTACCTTATTCGGAATGCAATTCGGAGGTGTTTCAAAATGATTTTGACATTGACAACATCTCTCAAATGGTCCACATGCGAAATAATATGGATATCCGCCCAACTAAAATGGCTAAAGGAAGAGGGCAAGGTTCTACATCTGAAAATCTAAACGACTTCTTCGATGACGTCGGGGTCAAAAGAATGGCGGGGTGACGGGCGAGCAATCCGAGGGTAATACCGGTGTTCAACCGCCAGAGCTACACTCAAGCCGAATTTGATGAACTTAGAGCATGTCATGAGGCTAACTATGAGGCTTTGGAGCAAAAGACCTCAAAAATGCAAAAATCAATCGGCAAATTGAAGAAGTTCATTAAAGAACTCATACCCAACGCCTGTTTTTCTTCCGATGAATAATGATGAGACTATCACTTTATTTGCTTTTCTTCTTATGTCATTATATTTTCTTGTAATGAACTTAATTTGTATAACTCTCTTATTCTAATGATATTTGCTTATTGTTTGTTGAAGGGATAAAATAGCAAGTATGAAAGTGGCTTTTGGTTGATCTTGATTATGGTATTATTGGAGTATTTGATGGTAAAAATACTCTATTTTGCATTGTTTGATAATCGGTATGAAGTACTTGATGGTAAAAGTGCTTCTTTTAATTTTTGCTTAATTGCATTTGTGATGCCTTGATTATTTTATTTAGATGGATAATTTGGAACATTTGTAATGTCTTATATGCATTGCTTGATGATATGAGCTACTTGATGGTTCTTTAAATGGCATTCGTAATACCTTGATTTTTTGGCTAAAATTATCTCAATTGGGTCGAACCCTTGAGAATTTACTTTGTTGGGGCTTTTATTTGTTGGATTTATGTTGAAATATTTGCTTTTGGTGATGGTTTGAAAAACTTGGCTTTATATCTTTTACAAGGGCTATATACACCTTTTTTTTAACGCCCGTCAAGTGTTTGATTAAATATTTCCATGAATATTTCAACTTCTATATGAATCTCTTGCTTTCAAATGTCTTAAATACTTATTGAGATCATGTCTTGGCATAACAAAACGAGCTTATATATTTTTCATGGTGCATTTCTCCCATTTTCGGATTCTAAGCCTAAATTTTTCAATGGTTGATAAATCGTATCTTTGGCGCACCTAGATATACTTGTATGATGTCTTTATCATCCTAACATTCTTTTTGATGATTCCAAAGGGGGAGAAACAGGAAATTGGCTCGTTAGCTCAAAGAAGCTAATAAAAAGGAAATTGGCTCGTTAGCTCAAAGAAGCTAATAAAAGCTCAATATAAAAGCTATAAGCTATGGCTTCTTAAAGCCATAAGTTGTGGACTATACTTAGTCATATTGTTATGAACTTATATACTTGTCTAATGGTGTTTTGTTGACAAGGGGAGCTTATAAGCTCTTGTACTTAAGTACAATTTGTAAAAGCTAAGCTTTTAGCTTGTGGTTGATTGTTTGAACTATACTCTTGATGTGCTTGATGATAGGGGGAGCTTGTACTTATTTTTGAATATATTCACTCCCTTATTTGGTTACTTATGTATTTTGGAAATGTTAGTCGCTTCTAAACGGTTAGATGTTTTTACCAGAAAATCGTTTTAAAAATTGTCCTCCTAATTTATCTAAAAATTGTTTTGGTTTGTAATCATCAAAACAGGGGAGATTGTTTGATACATGTTTTTATCTTAATTTTGATGATTTTATTTTTACACCAAAACAATGTTTCTAATTGTTGTCCAGATACTCCTAAATGATTTAAAATGTTTTTACTACTTATTCGGAGTATTTCTTCAAGTTTTATTTTAGATAAAATTGGACAACACTTTTAATGATTTTATGTTTATAAGTTTCTACTTCAAAACAAGGTTCCTAAGTGTTGTCTAAATACTCCCGATCGGTTTAAAATGTTCTTACTAAATTTTCAGAGTATTTCTTGAGGTTTATTTTCGACAAAAAATTGACAACATTTCTGTCTCGAGGTCAACCGGTCGCCCTATAGGGCAACCCGTACCTGAAGATGAATTTTGGAACAAAAAATGAGACGGAATAGAAATTGGCCAGGTCGACCGGTCGACCAGGGTGTCGACCGATGACGTCGACTGGTCAACATCCCTATCGACCGGTACCTGGGCACTCGTTTTGAAACAGAACAAAACACTCTTGGTTTTTCATTGAGGGGGACCGGTCAAGGTATAGGTCGACCGGTCGAAGACCCCCTTGACCGGTCGCCCCGTGTTAAATTGTGATATGTTCTTTTAAACTTTATTTCTGTGCGACCAGTCGCCCTCAAGTTTGACAGCAAATTTCTGACCGTTTGACAGAAGCAGACAAACTTTCCTTAAATTGTGGGATTGATTTCTAACAGCTATATTCTTGATTTTAATTGTATTTTTCTGTAGATTTTCAATCCCCAAGAGGAGCCTATGCTTGATCAATCATCTCCTATAAATAGAGGGAGTTTTGGAGCAACCAATACAATAATTGAGATACAACACAACAAGATACATTCCAAGCAAACAATTGTTCTTCATAGTTATCATTCTTGTTGTAATTTGCCTAGCTTATCACTTTCACATCTTGAGGTCTAGGCTTTCATTTCTTGATTACACTTGAACTCAAATTGTATTATTCATTATTGAATTGTAATCTTGATTTTTGGTTATCATTCAACACAAGATATCATTGTGAGTGTTCTTGTGGTAAGAACACACTTGGGTGATCTAGGTGATAGGTGTTTCAAGAGTGTGGTGCTCTTGAGGTGTTGAAGAATTTGGTATTCTTCAAGATTGAAGATTGTGGTGATCTTCAAAGGTGTCGTTGAAGGAAGATTGTGGTAATCTTCAAAGGAAGATTGTGGTAATCTCCATAGGTGGTGTTGAAGAAGAGTGTGGTGCTCTTCAAGGTGTTGTAAGTTGAATTTGTATTAATTTTGGTAATTAATAAAATTCTTTTTCCTTTTTGAAATCCATCCGGGATATACTGGGGTGGTAGAGCACGTAGTCCCTAGGTGGGGTGAAGCTCTATAAATCGACGCATGTTGTTTACATTCCGCACCTTTATTATTGTCTTGGCTTGTATTATTCGAAAAAGAAGGCATAATCGAAAAGATGGAGATAATCTATTCACCCCCTTCTCTAGATTATCGTAGCCGCTTGGACTTACACTTAATTTATAACTTAAAATGTGTTATTTTTACCATTTTTACTCGTTTTTTACAGTTTAGGTGGTGTTGAATAAAAAAAGTGTGACACTTGACACGATCGAATTGCAACCTTGGTCGTGTCATGGTTGCTCGTATTATCGTGCCAAGTGGCATGATGGTACGATCGTAGTTACAACTCGATCTTGCCTTATGACACGATCAAAGTAACTCGACCGTACCTTGTAGTATGATCGAGTATACGATCGTGCCACCCAGGGTCATCGTGTCATTCATCGTCTTCTTCCCCAAACTCAGACAAAACCAGAAAAAAAAAAGCTCTATAACCCTAGAATTCAAACTAAAATACAATTACCCAACACTTATACCCAACAATTACCCAAACTAATCAAACTATAAGTGTGAAATTAAAGTAAAATATTAAATTCAAAATTAAAGAAAAATAACAACTGTGTAATTTAGAAGATATTACGTTTTTTTCCAATGACGAAACTTCTTCCGCCGCCGCCACCGGCCATTGGGGATGTATCATTTTGGGTGTATTTGAGGGGAAATAGTGCAAGAGTAAAATGGGAAATTGTGAGGGGTATATTTAGTAATTATTAGGGTTGTAAACGATCCGATCTGAGCCGACCTGAACTTTAACTTGTTTGCCATATGTCCATTTAATTTTATACATGTTCAAGTTTGGCTTGGGTTTGATTCACATTTTAAAAAACTTGTTTGTGTTCGACTTGATTACTTTTTTTAATGTTTGAATATGTTTGTGAACATGTTCGTGAATGTTTCATTTCGAGTTCATGTCCATTATGTTTGCGAATAATTAAATAATTTATTCGCGAACAATAAATAAACAAAAAAATAACTTTTTTCGTGAACAATTAGCAAACAGACATTTATCCAAATCTATAGATGATAATACACATAAATTATTGTTAAAAAATAAACACATTATAAAAAACCAAACAAGTGACATGCCTGCAGAACTAGATTATAAATAGTTGAAAAATATTCCAAAAATAAACTGATAAATAGTACTGCTACTCATTGCAAGGTTGGATCGTATCAAGAAATCACATTTTCTAACAAATATAGAAGAATTTTAAATTAAAATAGACAAAGAAAAATCGAAAAACTTTCAGTATGATGTAATCACATAAGCTAGTGACCAAATCTGAGAAAATACTCAAACTAAGCTTAGTTAGATTATGTAAAAATATAAGACGT
Organism: Rehmannia glutinosa; assembly: GCA_016081115.2. Classification (NCBI taxonomy): domain Eukaryota; kingdom Viridiplantae; phylum Streptophyta; class Magnoliopsida; order Lamiales; family Orobanchaceae; genus Rehmannia; species Rehmannia glutinosa. The sequence goes on along the minus strand of JABTTQ020000330.1, from coordinate 47,145 downwards.
GGAGTGCACATGATAAATCTTTCCATGATAGATGTTTTTTGGGAAAATAAGATTTTTAGTTCTATAAGTTGGACCTTTTTGAGAATTAGTCCTCTAAATTGTCACCTTCATGTTTTAGTCATTTTACAATTTCTAGATATTCAGTCCTTTAACTCAATAATTTTACCTTTGGTCCTATAACTTAACAAATTTTAGAAATGTAGTCCTATAGCTTAGCAATAGTTAAATTTAACTAATTTATTAAAAGGTTAGTACCCACACTTCACATATTTTTTACAGGACCAAAATTAAAACAACTAAACTTACTTTTTTAAAATTAAATTAAATTATAAAAGCAATTAAAAATTAAATTAATTTGATTAATAACAAATTTAGATAAATAGAAATTTCTAAAACAATAAACGAATTTTAGGGAAATCAAAACAATTACATCAAATTAGTAAATTAAGAATAATTTGTCATATTTATACAATTAACCTTTGGTAAGGAGAATTATCTCCAAGAAGTGGATCTGGACTAGTGTATAAGATGCATTTATTTCAGAAGGTTAAAAAATTAATGTTTGAAATATTTTTCAAAAACTAATTAAATTAAAAATTGATTAATTATTTTTATTTAAAAGTTAACTACTAATTAAAATTATTTAATTTTAAAAATAATATTTAATTAAGAAATTAATGCTTGAGGTCTTCTCACCAAAGGTTACTTACAGAAATATAATACATAATTCTTAAAAGTTTTTAATAAATCTAGTCTCTGATAAAAATTTTGAGCACCATGATAAATAGATTTGGAAAATTGAGGTAAAAAAAAAAGTATATTTTAAACTTAAAGGACCAAAACACACAATGTCTTAATATATAAGACTAAAAAAAACTAAAGATGTAACTTACAGGACCAGAAAACTAAAGATGCAAACATATAGGACTAAATATCTAATTCAATATAAATTTCTAGGACTGAATCCCAAACCTGCCAAAATAAAGGACCAGATCTCAAAATAGACCAATTTATAGGATGAAATTTCTCATTTTTCCATGTTTTTTTTTCTATGATACCTCAAAAAACTACGAGATATAAGTTTCCTTTTTGTATCCAACATTAATCAAATTTAGGCTGCCATCCAGCCATGTAGCTCCAACTGTAGGTCTTTAAGTCTTTTTAATTTTACTCAAATAAAATATTTTTAATTCTATTTTTTTTAAATAATTGAACTATTAGTCGAGCCCTTAATGAGTTCATTCACAAACAAGTCTAAAAAAAATATACGAGCTTGTTCATGAATAAACGAACACTAAACAAGTTTTATTCACAAGCTTTTAGTAAACGAGTATATAATTGTTCAATCTCTGTTCGTTTATTAAACGAGCCCTAAAATGTGTTCGTTTATGCTCGTTTAACTAAATAAATGAATATAAACAAACATTATCAGAGCATATTCACGAGTTGTTTGTCGAACGCTCGGTTCACTTACATCACTAGTAATTATGTTATATTTTAAAAAGTGGGTGAGAGTGTATTTAGAAAGTGGTATATTCATCAATTTTGGGGTTGTGATTCTTGTGAATAACACTACCCTATTTAGAGTAAGTCTCATGTGAGACCGTCTCACGTGTTTAAATTATGAGACGGATCTAACCTATATATATATATATATATATATATATAAAGAGACTCACTTGTAAATAGTAACCAAAACTTTTTCCCGCCTAAAATGTCATTCTAGAATTAGTAAAATATAATTATAACAAGTATCATTGATTTTGGTAAATAGTACATTAATTTTGGAAAATCTATATGTATATATAATAGCAAAGCATTATATAAATATAAACTTTCCAAATCTATGTGTGTACTACATTAATTATTATATTTGTCTTTTTATTTTTCTTTTGTAAAACTTAATAATTTTTTAGTTTTTTTATCCCTTTTTAACGTATAATATATCAAATTAATCGTCTTTTTACGATTATCGATTTGACACCCATATTGCATATATAAAATAAAAAATACACATAAAAATAGATATATAAAAAACTTATTTTGTAATGGGCTATAATAATTATACATTTTGGATATGGAACATTAATTTGTAAATTCATGTATTTTGGTATTTGTGATATATGTATAGTTATTAGGTGGGCGTAGCCCATTTCTTCATAATTATATAGAATTATTTTTAAGTTTATTAAATCTAATTAAAAAGTATTTATTTTAGTTGAAGAAAATATATCATAAAATATATCCAAAAGTATATGTTTTATATATATCACATATATTTATACATAACATTACATTTATTTATGTAATATTAAATTAAATTTATATTCCAAATAAAATTATATTCATATAGAGTTTTCTATATAGAAAATCATTTTTAATATTTAATGAACATACTTTTCAAGTTAACAAAAATTATTATTTTTATACTTATCGACGTATTTTGTTATTCAACTTTCAAGTAGTATATTTTAACAATTAAACATGAGTTTATCCGTTTGACACTTTTTTATATCTATGTATATGTAAAAATAGAATAATTTTTATTCTTTTGAAATATTTTATTTTTTACTAAAATTATGATGACAAATATAAAACACGATTTTGTTTAATCTATATATCTATATATATAATAACCAAGTCACTTAAAAATTGTAGTCAAAATATTTTCCAGACACGATTTCAGTATTTATCCTGATTTTGTTACAACAAAACACATTTTTTGGGATTCTAATTAGTTTATTTTCGATTATATATTATTCGTTGATTTCATTTTTTTAAGCGGATTTCATTTATTCAAAATATACATTGATTATAGTAAATTTTGCAATTATATGAAAGTTTGACAATTTGATTAATTACAATAAAATTTATATCCATAAATAAAAATATAAATAAAGAAATTACTGATTACAAATATTCCAAAAAAATGAGGTTCATATCTTAATTACAAATTCAAAACTCATACAGAATAAATACAAAATATTGGAAAAAATATTCCGAAAATCAATATAGGAATTAAAATCTAATATTAAGGTTTTGCATAACAAATATCAAAAAAATAAGATTCTTATCTCAACTAGAAATTCCTTAATTATACTTGCTAATTCACCTGTAAGTATGGTTTTGCATTGTAGTTTTTCTTACTGCAAATTTTTTGTGCAATTTGAGTACTAATATTAATAAACTCCTCCGTCAATCATTCTCTCTCATTCTAAAGAAACGAATTAATGAAACATCTATGCTCACACTGATTAAGGATGTCGATATGACTAAGCAAAAATGGGGGATGAAACTCTATTTGGTTTGACTCTACGAGAAACCAACATACAATGATTGAAACAATGTGAATAATTTAGAGAGTGTATTCCATGACGCAGAGGTCTGAAATTTTTTTGTTTTAATATCGTATCAATATTTAAATTGATTGTAGCATAAAAGGTTTGTAAAATATCAAGTTTTCATATTGCAGGGTGATATAATACATGGATATTAGATAAAAATGTATTGAATACAATTAATATCTTTTTTACACTAAAAAGTCGGGCTAGAGCTATTATTAAAAAAATAGCCATTAGCATTATTATAAATTAAGCCAAAAGAAAATTTAACCAAGGAGAGAAATTATGAGATATCATAGAATATTATTCTATAGTAACATACATATGTTTTTGGTACAAGAAAGAGATTTATAAGAAATGATAAATATGTGTGGATATATTGATGACTATTTCTTTGGTTGTTAATCTTAAAAATAATATCTATTCTGTCAATTCTTTCTCTGTTTTCATATATTTTATATGTACAATAACTATAACAACACATACGATATTTGAAGTAGTTATATTTAGGTATATGATTTTATGGAACTTATTGATATAAAAGCATATACAAGAAAAGATATTATTTTTAAGATTAACATCCAAACAAATAGTCATCAATATATCATCATCTTAAAAGTATTTAAAAAAATTCCAAAGAATGCCCACATACAAACGCTGTTTCAAAGGAAAAAAAAACATTAACGGTATTCATTACTCTTTATGATAAACCAACGTACGATGGTAAAAGACAAATTCATAAATTCGATGCACGGGTCAAAAACTAGTTTACAAATTAAAGCAAGTTAGATCCAAATTCAAATGAGTTATACATAATAAGGGTCAACTAGAATCTGTCTCACGAAATTAATCCGTAAGACCGGTTTTTATCCCCTATTTATATTGCTTATAACTTTTAGCTCCAAGTAACAACTCACATTTAAATTACAAAATTCTTAAATATTTTGAGATGCACATGTATAGTCAATATTGTACTCATTTTCATATATGCAAGACTTTTATGCCCAATTTCTTCCCTGTAATAAACCCCATATTTTATTGGAACTAACGAGGACAGATAACATTGAGGACAAAACAAGAAATGAAATCCAAGGCCTAGTACTAGAAGGATTCATTCCCGTCGTTCCAATTTCCAAATCCCATAAAAATGGCTACCTCCGCCTTCAAGTCCACTTCCAGAAGAGGTGCAGCGGCGGCAGAAACCAAAGCCCCTCCGCCAGTCTCCGCCTCACGGCGGCGATCCCACAGCGTCAGCGCTGTTTCTCGAAAAACCCACGTCCCATTGGACGATAAAACCTTGATTTCCACCGAATTTTCCAACAGCAGAGATAACCCTCTTTTCTGGGCTACGTCTTCACCACCCGAGAGAGAAGAAAGTGAAAAGGTCAGTGAAAGTGCTAATAGTAATACTAAACAATCTTATTCTTTAAATTCAAGAAATTCAAGAAACGGCAATGGCAGTAGTAGTTCTGTTAGTGAGCAGAACAAGAAATGAAATCTGTTACACGGAGCTCCAGTGAAAAGAATGGTATCGGCCGCAGTTTGTCCAGGGTTCGAGGGGCGGTCTGTGTCAAGACCCCTTGTAAAGGAGCTTATGAGGTGTGTTTTAAGATGCTTTAGTTCCCTAGTGATTATGTATTAGTTTGCTTATCTATTATTTATAAAGTTGATTTCAAGATCAAATCTTGATTCTTGGATTTATCTTAGGGGACTGAATGGGTTGAATGACTGATGTGCCTTGATACATAGGATAGATGATTATTATTGACTCAATTTATTACAAATTAATAATCTTGAAAAGATCAATGAAATCAGATCCTTGAACTGGTAACCTGATAATGTATTGAGTTTAGGTGGCAGTATTAATTGGCTGAAAAATGTATCATGCCTCATTGAATGGTGAATCGATGCTACCAAGGTTGTATGGTAATGTTTGATTTCAAGGATCAACACACACACACACACACATCCACATAGGTGTGTGTTGATCCAAAGATTGATAGAACCCACTTTATTAGCTTGTGTGTATGTGTTGATCCAAGGGCATAGAACCCAGTTATTGAGTAGCTACCCAAGTGGGTAGCATCGTAATTCCCAGCTGAGAAGATAGTAAAAGTGAGAGCCTTCAGGATTGTAATGAACCAAAAAAAAAATAAAATGAAATGCTGCACTAATTCATTATATATTTTGTGGTATTTTGTTTTGTGACAGAGTGAAAAAGAGCAGGATATGGTAACTTCTGGTATTGCTCAAAGCAGACATGAGATTAAAAAGATTGGTAATGGTGTACATAGAACAAATTCAGTTAGAAATCGAGTAGATAAACGGGGCCATGCAATGAATGCAGGAATAATGACAATTCAGAATCAAGCAACAGAGTGGTCTGAAGATGATTCTGCGGTGAGTATGACTTGTGCGATTTTACTCAATCCACTACTAATGGTTATTGATGTTGATTACTCCGTGTAATACAAGATTTACACATTCGCAGTGTAGTATGCAAATATCAAATCTGGAGGATGGAATTTCAATCGGTTCCTTATCAGAATCTGAAGAGAAAACTATCAGAGCTGCGTATGATGAGTTAAATGTAAGTCCTGAATGTTTAATCTAAATATTAGTGGTTGCTTTAGCAATGGGAGTGTTGAATATAAAATTTTCTTGTTCTCTCTTTTCCGAACAAAACGATTAACTGTTATTTCACTGTCTATGTTTTGTGATTTTTTTTTTCAATCTTATAATGTTGATTGGGGAGAAGCATGGAGATGATATGCCACCTAGTGAATTATATGGAATTTTTTGATCTGAAGTGACTGATTTCCAAATCGACCATGAGAGCTTTAGGTTTCATAGGTGTTACTAGTTATAATACAAACTTTCTGCTTATTAAGGGATGAATGTCTATTCCTTATGGTGAAATGTTTTTGCTGTCTACAAATTTGACCTGTAAGTCCCATTTCTAAGATATGGTAGAAAATTGTACTTTCAGTACTCATCATATCGAAAAGCAAAAGTATATATAAAGAACGAAGGAATAATGTTTCGAACAGATTTAACGTATATGCGGTTTTTCTCAATTGGTAATTTGAGCTTTTGCTTTTCCTGCTCTGTATTTGAAGAAACCTGAATTTATGAGTCCATTCCTTGATATAAATGTTACTGTTATGTATTGTCTGTTAGATGTTTCACTTGAAAGCTTGTGATATATTTCACTTCCGGAAAATAGGTATTGTTTTGCAGAAATGTTCGAATGAAAACCTTTAAAATGAGAAAAACCACATTTCCAATTTGAAAAACGGATGTATATATTTTTATAAACGACTCTGAACTTACCCATATTTCGTTAGTGTGTTGCTTATTTAACTATTGATTTTCGGGGATATATATATATATATATATATACACACACACACACACACACAATGACTACTACATCACAACAATTAGTCTAATGTATATAAAGTTGGACATGCTGAATTGCATTTTGATGACCAATTAGTCTAAAGGTTGAAAAGAAATAGAAAATGTAAAGATATATGATTTTGATGTGATTGATTGTTTTCATACTTTTAAAGAATTTATTATTGCTCTATATGGATATATGATTTGACAATATATAGTTATAATTTGAATTTAAGATTTGATGAAGTAAAAAGAATATATTTTATTATTCAACAAGATAGTTGAAAAGGAAATAAACAAAAATAGAATAACTTAAGTAGCAATTTCTTTTTATCAAAATAAGTATTTATTGAATTATAATTATTATTTAATTTTTGAATGAGTATATGAATTTGAGATGTGTGCATACATATGTCGTGCATAATTGGTCCGGGGCCCAAAGTGCGATAACCTAGACATAATTTGCTCCTTTAAATTGTCTTGACCAGAGTACAATTTTGAGCCACATAATGATTGATACTAATATAAGGAACTAAACTTTGAGGGCCAAATTACAAAGAACTAAAGTTAAGGGTTGAAATATCCCTCCTATTTACAGAAGCAATATCAAGAATTTTTGCACTTACTAATCACCTGCACAGGTACATATAATTTGTGTGTCATCTTTCTGAATACATGTCTTTGACTGCTCCTTTTTTTTTCTTTTCCTATTTGATTTCAGGCTTTTCGGAGAAATAATGTCAACACTTTTACAGCTACAAATGTTGCTGCTACGCCTTCTGATTTAGTAAACCCTGAAGCTGTTGAGTTGATCTCAGAAGTCAGAAGGGAATATGCTATAAAACTAGAAGAGGTGAATATCTAGCAAAATTAAACAGAATATTCTCCTTATAAAGGTCACAAAATTTATTACAATGTATCGGTGCAGTCTGAAGAACGTACCAGAAAACTTCGAGCAGATCTTGCTATTGAAGAGCACCGTGGGAAAGAGCTGGATAAAATACTCAAGGAGATACTTCCTGATTCGAAGGCCTCTGGTATACAGAGATCTCGTCGAGGAAGAAGGGTAGGCAATTTTTGCTCTTCATTAATTATGCTGTTAGATATATATTGTCTGGAGTGATCCATGCACACTGGATATAAGTACAATTGAGTTGGTTACATAAGGGCAAATTGGTACCTTTGTTTAATGACTTGTTAAAGTGAGGCATTGGTTTTAGTATCCAGTTGCTTTTGTTGCATGAATTTCCCCGACAGTTTGGGACCTACAAATGATTATTCTAGTACATAGTTTGGAGTGAGAATGATAAGTTAAACTTATATTTACATTTCTTTGAAGTGCGTGCAATAATGTGATTCGTGCGATCTTACCTTTCATGATTTGCCTGCCCTTTTTCATTTTCTTAAAAAATGCTCAATACTTGTAACATTTCCAGCTAAAGATGACATTGGCTTTATTTTGGTGTTAGACAAGCAATGAAAGAAAACGGATGTCAAAGTGTCTGACTGAAGAAGCCATGGCATATTTTGACGAATGTGTGTCCTTGTCAACTTTTGATAGTTCCGACTTCTCTGCATCAGAAGACCCACCTTATAGTTCAGCTGGAGCTACTCTACCTGTAGTTGCCTCATCTCTTGTAAAAGAAAGTCCAAGCACTTCACGCTGTTATGACCAGAGCAGTAGAGACCTTCACCAGAAACAGGTGCCTCTCTTTAATGAAGGGTGGTTTAAGTTGTTCGTTTAAGCATATTTGATATTCATGCTGATTTGACATGTTGGTGGAATTAAAATCTATGCAAGTCTCCGTTATCATGAGTGACATACCTGCAGTTTTTTGTGAATGACGAGACTGTAAATGCATTAAAAACATGGGATAATTACAAAAAGACCCCTGAGATTTGGGCTAATTGCAACAAAATCCAGAGATGCTTCAAAATTATAAAAAGCCCCTTTAGGTTTGATTATGTCTTAAATTTAAGGGGGCAACTATAATATTTTAATAAATAGTATGAGGGGTTTTTGAAATGTTTTTTGTTTATGAAAAGGGAAAATGTAAGACGGAATCAAACCTTAATGGGGTATTCCGCAATTTTCAAAAACCAGTGGATTTTTTTGTAATTAGCCCGAACCTCATTTTTTTTTTGTAATTACCCCTAAAAACATTTACATGAATGCATGCTTAGGAAAAACATGTTTTGGTATATGATCAATATTAGGAAAAACATGTTTAGTTGACATCTCGATCATTCGAGGTCACTAATGCTGCTCTTTCTGGTGTTGGTTCTGTCATTTGTCATCTCTATATACGCAGATAGGATGGGCCTGCGAGTTACGGTAGTAAGAAAGAATTGCATCAAATTAAGTAACTGTAGCTTTAACTCATGCAAATATGGTTTACCCAGTTATCTGTTCAGTTGTCCTTTTGTCATTCTTGTTTATGGTTCTGAGATTCAATGCAAAACAATTCATCAAATTTTTATGACAAGGTTTTACTCTTCATGTTGTCAGCAGCATAGGATTAAGCCGATTATAGCCATTTTAAATGGTTTACTGGTTTTATGGAGATGCCAAGATTTTTTATCATGGTCTGTCTCGGATTTTTTTATCGGCTCTTAGTTCTCTATGTTATCCTTTTTTTTGGGCTTGTCTAGCTTGAGTGGGGGTTTCAGCTGCTAGATAGATGAAACTTTTTGAAATGGGCTCTTAGCTCTTTCATAGTTTCTGGAAGATATCATGGATTACCTGTATGGACAGTTCCTCAACATTCTAATGTCTTTCTTGAAATAGTGGTGGATTCTCATTCATCTAGTTCAAAAGCACAAAGCTACTCTTGAGGTTTGGCCTAATTACGAAAAAATCCAGCTAAATTTAAAAATTACAAAAACCACCCTTGAGGTTTACATCCGTCTTACATTTTGCCCCAAGTGTTAGTTGACCTGACATAATTTGCTGATGTCATCAAATATTATACAATTACACCCTCAACCTTTCTAAATGTGACAAATAGCCCCAACAACAGATGAAAAATGTAAGACAAAAGTAAACCTCAAGGGTGGTTTTTGTAATTCTCAAAGTTAGTTGAGTTTTTTTGTAATTAGGCCAAGCCTAAAAGGGTAGTTTTGTAATTATCCCAAATATATTTTAATAAGCGTCTATCTTTAGTGCTCCCCAATTTGATAAATGAAAAAGGCCTACTTTCCATGGTTCATTAATCTTGTTTGAAATTATGTTCAAGTAAAAAGTGCTACTTTTCCATAAAATCAAAGCTCTCAACGTGCCTTAGATTCACCTAATCATACTAGAAGTTTGGTATGTTTCAAAATCGTTTGTTGATTTTTAGATATTTGATGGCCAAGTGCAGCTCTATAGCTGCGAGGATTCTGGAATGACCGCTAACAGCAGCAGTGCTGAGCCAGAAACCACTCAGCTTTATCAGTTCTCATTTGCTGATAAAAAGTCCGACAATATCGGACCTCAAGCAGACATTAGGAGTTACATCAAGAATTTTGAGAGAGGCACTAAGAAAGATGTCGACTTGGACGCTGTTCCATCATATTATGATGCAGGAGAATATAAGGTACAAGGCCACACTGAAAGTGTATTAATCGACAGGGTACTGTATAACAGCAGGATCGAGTCAGGGGGTTTACTTTTGTGTGGCGGCGCTATCTCATTTTTGCCTTTTGCTCCAGTTTTGTGATGAATTAAGAGGGGCAAAGTGAAAAGTGTTTTGATAGGGAGTTTTGAACCAGTTGACTCTATCGTTGTAATAAGCAGTGCTGTAGTCTTCGTATATCTTTATTTGAGCAGTGAATGAGGTGAGCCAGTGTATGATTCTTGATTTTTTGTTCTCTGTTGTAATGCTATTCTTTGCTTTTCTTTTTCATTAATTTGCCATGGATTGGCTTGTCATGTTTAGAAGGCGATTTTGCGCGAGTTTATATACATGTTAAGATATCTTATAAATACATTACAGTATTTAGTGAAAGTTTTAGAAAAAGGATTCTTCCAAAGTAACATTTTAAATTTTTATAAGCTCCTTATTGTAAGTATGGAGTTTCTGCTTTTCTTTTTTCAGTTTTTGGTTATAAAATATGGTTTTTTTTTTGAGCGGGATAAAATATGAAATTGTCTTCAAGTGTTTAGGATTTTTTTTATCTGAATACGCCATATTTTTTTAATAAGCTTTAGCATTTTATATGATCTAAAAACATCATACAAAAAATTCAAAATCTTTATAATTTATTTAATGAAGCACTCTTTTATCACTATTCACATTTTCTACCTTGCTCGGCAGAATTCAGAAATATTAAACAATCTCATATTTTTCCCAATTGTCCAGATAATGGACTCTTGCATTCTACAGGTAAGCTAAAACTGCAGGTTGGATACCTCATTAAATCTCGAGTTTAACTCTGATGATCGAAAAATTCAATGTTCAATATTCATGTGCCCTCGACAACTAGCCAAACACTACAAGAAATTTGCGAAATCCATTGGCAGATACCAACCGAGTACCAAAGATAACAGTCCAAACCCCCCAACGTTTTGTTTCTCAAGGACATGAATTGTCTTCAACCTTCTTTTTTCTTTTTGGATTGAAAAATGAGAATGAGAAAGAGGGTTGACCTCAAATATTTCAGGGAACAATGTTGTCACACATTTGAAACAAACCCAGTAACTACATTGGAAATCGAAGCTAAAGAATAAATTCAATTTATTTTAATCGATTTTGTTGTCATTTACTAATTGATCTGGCAGCCCCATAATCCGGTTCAATTGTCAAATTCTAGAACAATTGACATAGTATTCTGTAGTTGTATTTCCTTCTAGAAATTTATTGTGCCCCAAAATACGAAGCCTTTGCCTTTTGCTTTAATAAGCCAAAGCTCATACATACAAGTAGTGTACATAAAAATTTAGAAGTTTGGTGTAACATTTCAAGAAAAATTAAATTTGAGTCATGTAAAGCACAACAAAATTGTAAGATATGAAAAGACAAAAAACTTCAAATTTTTTATTAATTTCTTTGTCCTTTTTTTAAAAAATAAAAATATTATTATATAGATATACAATATATATTGTCAATTCCCTTTACCAAACCTCTGGGGTTTTGCCTTTATAAGTTCAATTATACTTGTATACAAGAAAATTTATTTTTTCATCCAGTTTAAAAACTTGATCACATACTTTTTTATAATATTCATGTCTGGTTTTTGTGGATTGGAAAAAGAGACGGAAAAAGAGAAAAATGCGAAAAACAAAAACAAAAATGGAAAAAGAATAGGAGAAAGAGATTAGGAGAAGAAATAAGTGTGAATAAAGAGAGAATTTGATATTTAATACTTGGAGTTTACAGGAAAATGATTAGATAATCTGTACCTTGATCCATAGTCTCATATATAGAGCAGGGAATTATAACTCATGTAACAATATATAACTAACCTAACTAACTAAATAACTGCAATCTTTGAAATGAACTACAAGGAATCTTGAGCTTATTTGCATACATTTGAGTCTAATTTGGAGTCTTTACACCCCTCCCTCAAGTGGAGCATGAACGCTCAACATGCTCAACTTGCTAATGAGATAGTTAAACTGAACAGGTGGTAGTGGTTTTGTTAATATGTCTGCCGTTTGTTGAGTTGAGGGAATATACATCAACTTGAACAATCCTTCTTGGAGTTTCTCCCCGACAAAGTGGCAGTCGAATTGAATATGTTTTAGTTCTTTCATGATGACAAGAGTTCTGTGAAATGCAATAAGCAGACTTGTTGCCTGTATTCATTAGTGACTGTGGATGCTCTATGTGCATGTCTTGAAGGAGGAATGATAGCCATTGTATTTCACAAGTAATAAGAGCAATTGCCCTGTACTCGGCCTCAGCAGAAGAACGGCTACTGGTAGGATGTTTCTTGGATTTCCATGAAATGAGAGTCCCCTAGAAAGACTGTAAATCCATTTACACTTCTTCTTGTTTCTTGACATCTAACACAATCTGCATTACTAAAACCTTTCAGATGTAAAGGAGAGGTATATGAATAAAAAAGCCCTTTTCTTGGGGTTGATTTAATATAACTCAAAATTCTATGAGCTGCTGCTAGATGAGTAGTAGTAGGTTTGGATAGATATTGACTCAAAATTTGTATGCTAAATGATAGTTCAGGTCTAGTTATAGTGAGATATAACATTCTTCCAATTAACCTTCTATACTGTGAGGGATGAGCAAGGGGAGAGGAATCATTGCTTGAAAACTGAGCTTTGCAATCCATATGAGTAGTGCTTGGTTTGGAACCAAGAAAACCAGTTTCAGTTAGCAAATCTAAGGCATATTTTCTTTGACATATATGAACGCCTTTAGTAGATCTAGCTACTTCAATACCTGGAATGTATTTGAGAGTGCCTAGATCTTTTATAGTGAACTTGTTCACTTGGTTTTATACCATTGATTTGGGCTTCCGATACTAGAGTTTTGTGTTGTTTTTGAGTATTTTGAGTCATTTTTGTTATATCTCATAGGTTAGGCATTAATTTCCATTGTTTCGAGTCATTTGAGGGGTCAAGCCATGTTGAGAGCCAATTATATTGAGTTTATAGTCATATTAATGAATCGTGTATCAAAAGAAGTACGAACGAACAAACAATGAGAGATTGATTTGAAGAAAAGTCTAAATGCGTCTGGAATTTTTAGCACTGGCAGAGTTTCGTATTTTGGTCATAACTCTCTCTAAAAAATTGATATTGAGCCGATTCAAGTATCTATAGAAAGCTAAGAGATAGGGATACAACTTTGATGAAGGACGGAAAACCAAATTCGGACGTTTGGGTGGCTCTACAACGCCAAAAAGACGCGCTGCAGCGCACATGGCGGAAATCCAGGCATACCTGCCGGGCGCTGCGGCCCAAGACCCGCAAGCTGCCTCCCTAACAGGGCAAAAATCGAGTTGGCGCTGCAGCGCCGGGAGACAATCTTGCAACGTTGTCTTTGGCGCATTGGCCATGCCATGCCATGCCAAGGCGTCGCAGCGCCGGGCGATTTTCCTATATTGGCTACCTTTTTCTTGGATCTTTGTGGGGTTATAAATATAGACATGGGGGCGTGAATTCAGGAACTTTGGACCCTTGGGAAAACAACAAGACAACAAGAAGACAAGTAAGAAAGCTAGGGAAACCTTGGGACAAGCTTGGAGAAGAAGATTGAAGGCTCTTATCATCTAGAAATAGAGAAGATCCCTCAACTCTTGTTCTTATTTTGTTACTTTCTCCTTATCTTGTAAGATGTATTGTTATGTTCTTATGGATTTATTTTCTTCAATCATGAGCTAAACTCTATAATTCTAGAGGGATGGTGTAATATATGTTTGAACTTATATTTTGAGATTGTGGTTTGTCAATTTAGATCTATCAATTTATTTGTGCTATTTGGATCTATTGCTTCTAAATTACTTGATCAATAATTTAGATTGTTTGGTGTATTTGATTTGACACTTGAGAGAGGTAATTGAATACATGACCTTGGAATAGCATAACCTAGGATTTCATAGAATTGAGAGATTTGTGAATCCTTTGAAGTCTTTTATCAAGATCCATAGCTTTTATTGAGATTTTAATTGGTGATTTTTATAGAGATATTGATTTCCCAATCGAAATTTAAAATCATTTGGCACTCGAGAGAGGAAATGATTATTGTAGAAATCTTGACTTATAAATTGGTAATTGATGATTGATAAATCATGTTGATAACATAAGGGATAACTAGATGCATCACACCTCTAGAATTCATTTAATCATTTGGATAAACTCATTAATATTTTCATATTCTTGATTTATTTTTAGTATTTTTAGTATAATCACTCCATCATATATTGAATTTCTAAATAAAGTTAAACTACTATATTATAGTACTTAGCAATAATTCGATAATTATTCCCTGTGGATTCGACAACCTTACTACTCTATATTAAAACTTGACACCGTAGGCTTGCGGTAAGAAAAATTATCTAACAAGTTTTTGGCGCCGTTGTTCTTGAGGAATAATTCATCTTATTTGCGCTAATATTATTACTTAGTAGTTTTACTTTAATTTAGATTGGTTTTTTTTTTTTGTTACACAATAGGGTCATTGTCATTTTTGTGTTTTCTTGTTGATGCAAAAAAATAAAAGTGCTAATTTAATCTTATTTGATCCAGAAATTGAAAGAACGCTTCGAAAGATTAGAGCCGCACGAAGAATCGAATTCACAAAAATGGCAGGAATCGGTGATGATGAAGAACACATACCTATTGTTGCACCACCGGAAAGGGCCATTCGGACTATTTTCGACCAACCACGAATCAAAACTATTCGAGCATTGTTCGCCAACCTATCAATGCGAATAATTTTGAATTGAAACTGGTCCTAATAAACATGGTGCAATAAAATCAGTTTGGGGGTAGTGCCGTAGACGACCCGAATGCTCATTTGGCTATTTTTCTCGAGATATGTGACACTATCAAAATGAATGGGGTCCCCGATGAAGCTATTCGGTTGAGGTTATTTCCGTTTTCACTTCGTGATAAAGCTAGACAGTGGCTTCAAACCTTTCCACCCGGAAGTATCACTAGTTGGGATAATCTCACTGAAAAATTTATGGCAAAATTCTTTCCACCTAGCAAGACACTTCAACTGAAGAGTGAGATTGCTCAATTTCAACATATTGACTTTGAACCACTCTATGAAGCTTGGGAGCGATTCAAGGAATTATTGAGGAGGTGTCCACAACACGGGTGCCTGCTAGATTAGCGAAAAGTTCAATATTTTTATAATGGTATGAATGGCCATTTAAGAACTATTATAGATCTTTGCGCAGGAGAGGTACATTGATGGCTAAAACTCCAAGTGAAGCCATGCTTTTACTAGAAGAAATGTCTGCCAATAGTTATCAATGGCCTTCTGAGAGATCCACGCCAAGAAAAGTCGCCGGTGTTCTTGAACTTGATACTATGTCCGCATTGGCCTATCAAATTTCCGCCTTGTCAAAGCAAATTGCCACTCTAAACTCGGGTGGAAAACAACAAACAGAGGCTGTCATGGAATTAAGTCAAGAGATGATGAAGCCCGACATGGAGCAAGCCAATTATGTGAACAATCAGGGTTTCAATGATAGAGGAAATCAATTGCCAACACATTATCGTCCAGGACTTCAAAATCATGAAAATTTCTCGTATAGCAATACGAGAAATGTGTTGCAACCACCTCCGGGATTTCAAAACCAAGCAAGTACGAGTACACACGTGGGAGAACAAAATCCATCTTTGGAAGAATTACTTAGTTCATTCCTTGTAGAAACACGAGCAAAGATGAACAAGACTGATTCTAACATGGATAACCTTAGCTCGAGAGTTACAACAATAGAAGGTCACATCAACTCCTTGGTGACACAAGTAGGGGCGATTAGCAACAACAAGAAATTCATTGCAACAGAGAGAGTAAATTTCGAGTGATACGAGGTTAATCCGAGGGAGCATTGCAATGCAATTTATGTAAAACAGAGGCAGAAATTCACTTGACCAACAATCGCCCATTTATGCGAAACCAGTGGAATCCAAGAAAATGAAGTTGGAGGAGTTTGAGACTGTCTATTTGACAGAGGAATGTAGTGCAATAGTTCAGAGTAAACTACCTCAGAAAATGACGGATCCAAGGAGTTTCACTATTCCTTGTACTATTGGAGGAGTTTTCTTTGAGAAACCACTTTGTGATCTTGGATCCAGTGTGAATCTTATATCTCTTTCTGATGTGACGAAGTTTGGGCTCGGGGAGGTGAAACTGTCCAATATCACTTTGCAGTTTACTGATCGATCCATCGCCTATCCGTGGGGAATCATTGAAGATGTATTGGTAAGAATTAATAAATTTGTTTTTCCCGGATTTTGTAGTGTTGGATGCGAATGAGGACAAGAAAATACCTATCATCTTTGGGCGACCGTTTTTAGATACAACACGGGCTTTGATCGATGTAGAAACGGGGGAGCTAACTCTGCGGGTAAATCAGGAGAAAGTTGTATTCATCATTCATCCAACCAACATGCTAAAATTTGAATTAAATGATAGTAAGCGGATGGTTGGGAATATAGTCAAGACATTGGAGGTTGGGAGAGTTTCTAAGGGCAATGTGGATAACATGCCTATTGGAGCTCCAACTTGAGGAGAATCGCAAAGTCCGGTCAAGATCAGAAACTTAGCGCTTCTTGGGAGGCAACCCAAGCCCCTTTTATTGCTTTCTTAGTTTTAATTTAGTTTAGTAGTTGTTTTTGTTTTTACGAGTTTTTGCATTATTAGTAGTAAGTTGCATCACATTTCACCCCTCTTATTTATGCAAATCCCACATATCTCACTCCATCGTCACAACGGAGCACTTTAACACCACACACACCATCTTCATCTCATTCACTCATTATTTGGTAAGTTTATAACTTCCAAAACCCACCCCATGGTTTTCCCATCTTGTGATTTTTGGTGTGATTGGATTGTAGAAGTCTTGGATAATTGTGTTGATGTATGGATTGTGGATTGGTTGATCATGCTAGATTTAGGTTTGGTGTTGAATTTTGGGATTGAATTGAGTTATCCATTGCATTTACTATCTTTGCCCAAATTCATGCATATGAGGTGTTTGATGAAATGCCACAATGACAGTTTCACATTGTTTAGTGCTATTTTGCATCTCCATGTTTTCTTTTTTAACAGGGCACCATATTTTCTACTTGGGTGCATTATATATGTGCTGTGATTTTCGATTTCTCACCCATAATCGAGTTCCTTGGTTCCACGAGTTTTGTTTTTTTTGTCTACCTTGCTAGGTTGCAAAGATGTGAAGCCAAAAAGGGGCCGGGCTAAGGCGAAGGGGAAGAATAAGACCACACCTCGGAGCATACAACGCCCACGGGCTTGTGCGCTAGGATGCATTTTGAGCTTATACGAGACACCTCATACACGTAGTAGTATCACATGACTTAAGGAGCCTTCGCTCCTCGGCTACCAGGAAAGTCCTTTTTCCCACCTCTCCATTGGGAACAATGTCGTTTTAAGTTTGGGGGGTGCAGTCTGTTTTTATTCATCGAGTCGGGTCTTGAGTAAAAAAAAAACGAAAAAAGAGTTTAGAGTTGAGTCGGGGCATTTTTTAAACTGTGAAACTGCATGACTAAGTGAATTTGTTGAATATGAGTTGAACGGTCAAAAGAGCATGTGTTTGAACTGTGATTTAATCTTCTTTTCATTAATTCCATCTATGTGTTTAACTCTGCTGATTTATTTGGGGATGATTTATGCAATTGAGTGGTTCCTTTATGATCCCACCGGATGCTAGAACTTGTCTGATCACTAGTCGAGGCGAAATCCTAGGCGAAGTAACCATGAGGAAGTGATTTAGGCCATCTTTGAACAAGCTAGAGCCTAAAATGCCTACCTTTGTATTATATTTTTCCTAGTGTCCCCCTTTGAGCCTTATAAACCCGTTTCTTTGGCAACCAATCGAATACCCAGAGCCTAAATGTGAAAATCCTAATTACCCATCACTCATACATACACACATAATATAGAAAAATGTTGAAAGTTGAGGAAGGGATGATTAGAATGGTATGTGTTTAATTGAATGAAGTTGCCCGAGAAAAGAAAAGATGAAATCCCATGTACGCAAAAGAATAAGTTTGGGGGTTCCTAAAAAAGAGAAAAAAAAATCAACGGGATTGAAAGTTCATAAACATTGGGGATGCCAAAAAAAGTGAAGGGTAGTGCCTATTGATAATTCGAAGTGTTAATTGTGTGTTTGGGTGATTTGAGCCGCTTATTCCTGTATTTTCCTACCTTACCCTAATCCCACATTACAAGCTTTAAAAAGTCCTATTGATCCTTGTGTTACATTAGCCTACATTAGTGAAGATTAGTGTGAAAGACAAGCCTATGGAGTCTGGTAAACATCTTATCTCTATATTCAAAAAGTAGATCATCTTGAAAACACTTGATTGCGTGAATCTATCTAGATAATGAAAACGGGGTTGGCATGAACATTCCACCGTCATGATCACATTGTGAAAATACGCGCTTGATTGATAGTGAAACGAAATTTGACGAATGAGTTTGGTTGTGAAGTTTTGCAGTTTGTTTGTATTGTTATGTCTTGTATTTTTCATTTGAGAGTTGTAATTGCTTGAGGACAAGCAATATTCTAAGTTTGGGGGTATTTGTTCACTTGGTTTTATACCATTGATTTGGGCTTTCGATACTAGAGTTTTGTGTTGTTTTTGAGTATTTTGAGTCGTTTTTGTTATATCTCATAGGTTAGGCATTAATTTCCATTGTTTCGAGTCATTTGAGGGGTCAAGCCATGTTGAGAGCCAATTATATTGAGTTTATAGTCATATTAATGAATCGTGTATCAAAAGAAGTACGAACGAACAAACAACGAGAGATTGATTTGAAGAAAAGTCTAAATGCGTTTGGAATTTCTAAAGATCAGGGCAGGGGTTTCATATTTTGGTCATAACTCTCTACAAAATTGATATTGAGCTGATTCAAGTGGCTATAGAAAGCTAAGAGATAGGGCTACAACTTTGATGAAGGACGGAAAACCAAATTCGGACGTTTGGGTGGCGCCACAACGCCAAACAATATAAAACAAGATGTATGGAAATCCAGGCATACCGCCGGAAAGCGCGCTAAGACCAGCGCCGCAGCGCCCGGAACAGGGAAAAAATCGAGTTGGGCACTGCGCTGCAGCGTCCGGGCGACAATATTGCAACGTTGTGCTGGGCGCCGCAGCGCCCGGGGCGGATTTTCCTATGTTGGCCTACCTTTTTCTTGGATCTTTGTGGGGTTATAAATATAGACATGGGGGCGTGAATTCAGGAACTTTGGACCCTTGGTAAGACAACAAGACAACAAGAAGACAAGGAAGAAAGCTAGGGAAACCTTGGGACAAGCTTGGAGAAGAAGATTGAAGGCTCTTATCATCTAGAAATAGAGAAGATCCCTCAACTCTTGTTCTTATTTTGTTACTTTCTCCTTATCTTGTAAGATGTATTGTTATGTTCTTATGGATTTATTTTCTTCAATCATGAGCTAAACTCTATAATTCTAGAGGGATGGTGTAATCTATGTTTGAACTTATATTTTGAGATTGTGGTTTGTCAATTTAGATCTATCAATTTATTTGTGCTATTTGGATCTATTGCTTCTAAATTACTTGATCAATAATTTAGATTGTTTGGTGTATTTGATTTGACACTTGAGAGAGGTAATTGAATACATGACATTGGAATAACATAACCTAGGATTTCATAGAATTGAGAGATTTGTGAATCCTTTGAAGTCTTTTATCAAGATCCATAGCTTTTATTGAGATTTTAATTGGTGATTTTTATAGAGATATTGATTTCCCAATCGAAATCTAAAATCATTTGGCACTCGAGAGAGGAAATGATTATTGTAGAAATCTTGACTTATAAATTGGTAATTGATGATTGATAAACCATGTTGATAACATAAGGGATAACTAGATTCATCACACCTCTAGAATTCATTTAATCATTTGGATAAACTCATTAATATTTTCATATTCTTGATTTATTTTTAGTATTTTTAGTATAATCACTCCATCATATATTGAATTTCTAAATAAAGTTAGACTACTATATTATAGTACTTAGCAATAATTCGATAATTATTCCCTGTGGATTCGACAACCTTACTACTCTATATTAAAACTTGACACCGTAGACTTGTGGTTAGAAAATTCTCTAACAGAACTTTTCATCCAAATGAAGTTTAACGGCTTCTATTTTACTGATATCATTTCCAGCCAAGATTATATCATCTACATAAACACAAAGAATGGTAATAGAATTATCCCGTAACATGGTGAATAAAGAGTTGTCTGACTTTGATTGTATGAAACCATATGTAAGAAGACAAGAAGTTAACGTTTGAAATCATTGCCTTATGTTTGTTTTAAACCATAAAGGCTTTTTGTCAGTTTACATACATGTTTGTCATTAGGTTGTAAATAACCTGGAGGAGAAAACATGTATACTTTTTATGGAGATCACCATGTAGAAATGCATTGTTTACATCTAGTTGATGTAGGAACCACCCTTTAGCAAATACCGTGAGCAATCAATAATCTAACATTGGTTATTTTAGCAACAGGTGAAAATGTGTCAAAATAATCCAACCTTCTTCTTGTGTGTAGCCTTTGGCTATAAGACGGCTTTCTATCTTTCAATGGATCCATTTGATCAATACTTCACTTTATAGACCCATTTGCATCCTATACAATGTTTACCAGCAGTTAGCTCAATCATTATCCAAGTTTGGTTCTTTTCAAGTGCTTTTATTTCAGCTTGCATAACATCTTGCCACTCCTGTTGTTTGCTGGCTTGAACATATGACTTGGGTTCTGTTATTTGTGAAATTTGTGCTGAAAAAGCTTTGTGTTTGTGAGAAAGTTTGTCAACAAAAAGAAACTCTTGTATGGGATATTGTTTACCAGATGGTAGTTTGTACTGAAGGTTGTGATTGAATGGATGGAGGTATTTGACAGTCATAAACTTGAAGATAAGAAGGATTTGTTCTATGTCTAGAAGACTTTCTAAGAGTAGGAGCATTAGTAGGCAGAAGATTAAGAGGAATAGAATGTTCAACCTTAGAGTTAACAAGATCAGTTTCTGTATCAGGACCATTTTGTGTAGCACCATTCTGTGCAACACTATTTTGTGTAGGAATTTGTGTAGCAGGGTTCTGAGAATATTCAAGTGAGTGATCCTGTGTACTTGGGAAATTAGGAATAGGAAACATGGGAGTGTCAGTGGAAACAAATTTTGAAACATGAGAATCAAAAGAAAATATGTTTTCACAAAATACTACATGTTTAGATATTAAAACTTTATGTGATTCAATTTCATAAAGTTTATAACCCTTTGAACCAAGAAGATATTCAATGAAAACACAATTTGAAGCCCTTGCTTGAAATTTGTGTATGTATGCTGTGAGAGTATAAACATAAGCAAGGCAACCAAAAACCTTAAAATGAGAGTAATCAGGAATTTTATGAAACAGAATTTCAAAAGGAGTTTTATTATTAAGGATAGGAGTAGAAAGTCTATTGATGATATGTGCAACTGTGAGGATGCAATCATCCCAGAATGAAAGAGGCACTTTGGATTGGAATAATAAAGCTCTAGCAACTTGTAGTAAATGTTGATGTTTACGTCCAATAAGACCATTTTGTTGTGGTGTTTCAACACAACTAACTTGATGCAAAATTCCATTAGTGTTATAGAACTCATGTAGAAAAAACTTCGTGAGCCATTATCGATAACTTTGATTTTCTTGTATAACTGAGTTAAAACCATATTTAGAAAGGTTTGCAAACAAGATTTAGTGTCAGACTTGAATTTGATGGAGCAAGTAAATCCATGTACATCTAAAAGATGATTTTTGTTGTTTAACGGTTTGAGGAATGGAAACTGAACTTCCTTTTGGTTCGCCCCGAAAACGACCTTTCTTTTTTAAACCCATTTTTAACGAATTCAAAAAAAAATGGAAAAATTAAAAAAGAAGTATTTTTGAGTTCTAATAATTTTCAAAGGAAAAACAAAATTACTTCGAAAAGTCTGAGCCAGAGTGGGCTCAGCAGTCGGCCTATGTTTCCGGGCGCAAGCATAAAGGCATGATTAGTTCCACAAATCTCACTGCACTGACCATAGTAAACTCCTTCTCATTGTACCGAAATAGAGGTCTGATTTAAACGACCAGGTACAACATCACATTTGACACCTAAAGAAGGTACAACCCAACTATGAGGTACATCAGCAGGTGTTACAATAATACGTAAATGAGTTTTTTCTGGTACAACCACTCTATTGTCCACTTCTAATAAAAGTGATTGTCATCCACTATTGTAAGAAAGTATTTAAAACCAGAATGTGAAACAGTAGGAAAAGGGGCCCCAAATATCACAATGAATCAGATCAAATACATCATTAGAACTAGAAGTGCTTTTGGAGAAGGGCAACTTTTTCTGTTTAGCAAAGTGACAGATATCACAAGAATGAAAATTAAAATGTTTTACAGAAATATCAGGAATTAAGGCCATTTTATTAGCTGATGTGTGACTTTGCCTTGAATGCCATAGATGAGAATATGAAGATGCCATAGAAGCAAATGACTGAGGCTTAAACATATAAAGACCATCATGTTGTTCAGCAGAACCAATCATCCTCAGTTTTTTTTTGTCCTGTAAAAAATAATGTGAGGATAGAAAACGTAGGGCATAATTTGATGACTTTGTTAACTGAGAAACAAAAATAAGATTGAAGGAAAATGAAGGACACATAATGCTCTTTGCAGGATTAAATTTTCAGAAATTTTCACATCTCCAATGTGAGAGGCTGTAGTAGTGTTACCATTAGGTAAATGAATAAGAATATCAACTGGTATAACCTTACTTGTAAATAATGAAGGATCATAAATCATGTGATTTGTAGCTCCGATGTCAAGAATCCACTTAAAAATTAGAAATCGAAACAGTACAACATGTAGAAATTATACCTGACTGATTAGGTGCACTTGTGGGAAGGTGAACAACTGTGGTTGTAGTATGCGAATTATTTGTAGTAGATTGACAGATGTTAAAATCCTTTGCATAGCCTAAAAATTGCTCTACCATTTCTTTAGAGAATATAGGATGTTCAATAGACTGAGAAACTTCCTTTGGAGGAGAATTGGATGTAACATGAGCTCCAAGTGATTCTTTAGTATTTCTTGGTCCTTTAGGTCCTTTCCATCCTGGAGGATAACCAATAAGTTGAAAGCACTTATCCACAACGTGACCACTATAATCACAATGAGTGCATTTAGCCTTTTTCTTGTCTTTAGAAACTGTGTATTTGGAGAAATTGTTTTGTCTAGCCAACATGGCCATTGAATCCATAGTATTCACATAATTCTCTTGAATTATGTAGCCCTCTTTATGCTTCTTCTTGTAGTAACAAGGAATATACCTTAGAAAGAGATGGTAAATGAGATTGTAACAAAAGTTGACTCCTTAATGGAACATAAGATTCATTAAGGCCAACAAGAAATTTTATGACAAAAGTCTTGTTGTTGAGTAACTGTCATTTGAGAAGGAATATTGCAGGAGCAGAGTCCACAAGAACACTTAATGATAGGTCTGTGACTTATGTATTCATCCCACAACCCTTTGAAAGAATTATAGTACTTTGATGATGAGTTAATTCCCCGACTCATAGAACTCATAGACTTGTCAAGTTGGAAGACTCTTGACCATCACTCCTAGCATAGCGTACCTTAAGTTCATCCCAGACTTCCTGTGTGGTGGTAAAGTAAAGTAAACTTTGTCTAATTTCTTTAGAAACAGAGTTTAAATATGAGAGCACTAAATTATTGGCTCTCTTCCACGAATTGTGCAGTCGAGAGTCGAGACAAAGGAGATGGCATAGGAAGGGATCCATCAATGAAAACATTCTTGTTCTTCACACTTAATGCCATGGCTACTACTCAACTCCAAGATATGTAGTTATCACCGGAAAAGAATCATAAACTATCACTGCACCAAGGTTGTCACTGGGATGGAGGAAATAGAGAGAAGTAATGTCATCGAGCTGATGAGCAACAACAATAGTAGTGGGATTATCATTGCCAAGATCTTCAACCATTGTAGTCGAATTCTTAATATCAAGAATAGCATATAATGATTGAAAACACAGAAAGATTGATCAACTATCTTTCAAGAAGAAACAGATAGAAGATTGATCAACCTTTTTTTTTAATTACCTATGAAGTAAGTAAGTGTCAACCTTTTCTATTTAATTTCAAAATTTAAGAGCTATTATAAGATTTTTTTTCTTTCTAAAAACTAATGTTGGGCCTGGAGTTGGAAAATGAATTAATTTTTTGATACTCGAGATTAATGGTTAAAAGCTCATATAATACATTTCATTAATAATAAAAAAAATCAAACATGAAAACATTTCTTTGTGCGATAAGATTTTAGCTTAATTTAAACTCAACTGTAATATTAGTAAAAAATATGATAATATATGAATAGACCAAGCTATTCGAGTTTCATTTATGTAAGCTCGATTAAAGTTCATCTATTATCAATCAATTCGAGTTAAAAAAAGCTCGTTAAAATTCAAACATGCTTGGACAATAACATGTCCAAATTCGACTAGACTTGTTATTCACCACAATTAGACCAAGGGTATAAAATGCAATCTGTAAGTAAATTTGAATTTCTATCATTTAGATTGATGAGTTTGAAACAATAGTTTCAAATTTATAATAGAAATCCAGTGAACATGTTTGGATAATTTCAAATTACAAAATATTATTCAAATCATTGAACTTTTAATTTGAGCTATTTTTTAAGGCATTTTGATGGATTCTAAATAGATCAATTCATTTAAAATGGTTTTTCCACAAACTAAATCGTTCCATGATTCCATCTAATTGCATCCTAAAACTAGAGTTCCAATATAGACTAGAGACTATAAGAAACAATTTCCCAACATACTAATGCAACATAGAATGGTGCGACACAGTTATTGCACAATGACTAGTACTGGGTTGACCCGCAAATTAACCAAACTATTGAGGCTATTATGGTAAATTAACCAAACTATTGAAGCTATTATGGTAATTTGCTCCAATGCATCTTTAATTAATTTGATAATATGTGTATGTAATCATACATGCATCTACAGAGACAAGTATTTACTGACAAAACTAACCTATCTCTTCACTTTTAACTTAACAACAAAATGATTCTTATATAAAAATATTTTAGAGAGAGAGAGAGAGAGATTCCCCATGAATGCTGCAGAAACCAAAGGTGGGGTATAATTCCAATTGGTAGCATGGCTGAGTGCTTGGCCAAGTGTTGAAAATATTACTAACCTTGGTTTAGTTAACCCAAGTCTAACAACAACTCCAGTTTAAAATTCAAACCTTTACTATTTACCTTTTTTCTTTTTTCTTAAAATAAGACGAACCCCATCTCTCGAGGGTTCCTCGCCCTGCCTTGAGCCTTCCGTTGATGAGGTAAATCGCAAGATACGCCAACAAACTAGTGTTCTAAGCCGCTTTAGATTGAGTCACCACACAAGAAATCATTCTCTAACATGTTACCAGGCGGATTCGAACCTCCACGCTGCGGGTGTTAGCGAAACGGATATCACATCACTCAGATCCTTTACGAGTTGAGCTATGCCCTAGGGCACCTTTTTTCTTTTCTTTTCTTTTCTTAAATCAATGCCTTTTACTATCTGGGTATTGATTTTCCGGGTTTTGATTTTTTTTATTTACTCATACACAAATTACTTCATATATTTTGTTTATTTCATTTGAATAACAATTATTTTAATCTAAGTTGCCACACAAAGCAGAGATCAGAGTTAGATGATTATCCAATGGCACTGTAAAGTTTTTATTTTTAATTAATAAAGAAGGTACATTTATATATTTCTTTTTCTCCACTTTAATTCTTATTTAAGAGTTGTAATATGTATATTCGTTGATGTCCACATAATTACGTAACAAATAATTAAAACCAGCATTCATCTCGCCAGTAGAATAGGATAAGAATGAATCCTCTTTTATTTAGATATATATTATTAATTCTCTAGATCTCAAGTTTATTAATTCTTTTTTAAACTTTTTTTTTTCACAATTCACAAATTTGGTGGAGAAAAACAACAATTTTAAATATTTTAAAATGAGGTGAACTTATTTTTTCAAATTGGATTTGACCAAAGCACAGACCAACCTCAGAGTAAATGAATTAAGGGATAATTACAGAAAACCCCTGAGATTCATGTTAATTACAAAAAAAATCCGGAATTTTTTTTTGAAAATTACAAAAATACCCTTGAGGTTTGGTTCCTCCTTACATTTTTCCCTTCATAAACAAAAAATATATCAAAACATTTATAAGAATATTACAGCTTACTACCAAAAATTTCAGACATAATCAAACCCGAGATATTTTTGTAATTAGTCCAAATCTCAAGGGTGTTTTTGTAATTTATCCCTAGAATTAATTGTATTTTAAGAAGCAGTGAGTTTTGGACAAGAATTTCCCAACAAACAGACTTTTATGTTCAAATTCTGAGTCATGAAACCATTCCAAACTTTGTATTTTTCCTCCCCTGCACTTAATTTTTGGTAAACCACTTTAGTTCACCAGAAAAAAGAAGCCTTTTTCCTCCTTTTCCTTTTTCTTCTTGATACCAACCCACCCATCTTCAAACACATTTCTACTGCGTGTTCTGTGTGTGTGTGTCATCACTTATTTTTTTTTCTCCTCCTCTGTTTTCTACAGAGAGAGATAAAATAAAATTATTAAAATTAAAAAATAAAAATGAAGAGGAAATACCCTTCCTCTAATTCTTGCTCATCTTCCTCATCTTCTTCCTGCATTGACTCACCAAATGATGAGCCCGAAAAGCCCATCCAGCCCGAGAAAAAGCCCAAGTCCAAACGTGTAAGGCCCAAGAAAATTCTCAGTATTACTGCTCTTAATTCTGCCACCTCTCCTAAATCAAGAAGCTCCATTTACAGAGGTGTCACCAGGTATTAATTATTTATTATATATTTATGCACCAAAAAAAAAACAGTACACACACTCATATATACATACATGATACACATGCAGGGATTGGTGAAGATGGATTTAAATTTCTTGCATGCATGAAATTAATTTTTTTAAAAAAATTAATGAGAAAAATTATGTTTATGTGTGTATGTGATCTGGTGGTGCAGGCATAGGTGGACCGGGAGGTATGAAGCTCACCTGTGGGACAAAAGTACATGGAACACCATTCAGAACAAGAGAGGAAGACAGAGTAATTTTTCTCTTTTTTTCATTTTTCATTTTTATTTTATTTTTTCAAGCTTAATCATAAAACATTATTTGAAATCAAGAAGATCTGCGATCTTAGTTTAATTAATTAAGTGGTCCAGTGTTAATTAGTTAATTATTATATTTTCTGCAAGTAATTAATAGTTAATTTAATTCTGACCCTGTGTTTTATTCTTGATGATGACCCTGGCCGGTCCATTGTAACGTTCATAAACGCATTTGTCGCTGTTACAGTCTATTTAGGTGAGCCCACATTTTTTATTTTTGTTAATATATTTTTAAGTATTTTTTTAATACTTGCATGCAGAAATTCAGGCAATATAATTGAATAAATTTGTTTATAATTGTGAATTTGATTATGATATGTTATACTTGTAGGAGCTTATGATAATGAAGAAGATGCGGCTCGGACATACGATTTAGCTGCCCTTAAGTATTGGAGCCCTGCCAGTATCCTCAATTTCCCTGTATGTATATATATATATATATATGTGTGTGTGTGTATATATATATTTCACTGTTACATTGCCTTTAATTTTCTTTTCTTACAATGCTGTTGGGTTTTACATGCCTGATTTTGTACAAGACACGGTCTTTTTTTTCGTCCCCTTTTTGTGCACTAGAAATGCATAAGTGGTAGACACAAAATCACGTCCGTACGATTATAATTAGACATGGTTTTGTATATATTTTTTGAGTTTTAACATACCTAAATGCGTATTTTTGCTTTCGGTCCAACAGGCTATGTACTGTGTACAATCAACTTTTACTAGGATTAATGCAAGATATAAATTATACACTAAGCTGATGTTGAAGGGGTTAACTAATTAAGGCCATTAATATTGTTTTGACCAAAATGCAGCTCGAGGCGTACACCAAAGAGCTTGAGGAAATGCAAAAATTGACTAAGGAAGAGTATTTAGCTTCCCTCAGACGGCGGAGCAGTGGATTTTCGAGGGGAGTTTCGAAGTATCGTGGTGTGGCAAGGTAATAATAAAAGCAAATCTAAAAATATATATTAAAAGAAAAACGAAAAAAAGAAAGAAAATCATGTAATTTTTATGTCCCTTTTCAAGTACAATTTAGATTCTTAGTATATCTTGTGAGTTCTTTCATGCTTTTCTCACATATAACATCAGTTGACTGGACCCACTTGTGGTTTCATGCTTCCCGTGGGCTATGTTGAGTTTTTGGTGTGAAGAAACCTGACCTTTGTGTGACCAAATTGTATAGCATTTTTAAAATTTTTGCCCTTTTCTTTTAAGGAAGTTAAAAATGGAAATTTTTTTTGACCAAGTTTTATTGGGTTTTGACAGGCACCATCATAACGGTCGATGGGAGGCTCGAATTGGGCGCGTTTGAAAACAAGTATCTCTATTTGGGAACCTATAGTATGTTCTTCTTATCTATCACATACGCATATTTTTCGTTAAGTTCTTGATTGTCCATCTAACCGAAAAAACTAATAAATTTCAAATGAAGTTTTAGATCAGGAAGATGCTAAAAAGAGGGGGAGGATCCTATTAAGAAAATATGTGTGTGGTTTGTATCAAGTACAAGAATAGCAAATTAGCCTAAGAAAAGAAAACAAGTATTAAAACATTTATTTTTTTAATTACCAACCCTTACCTAATTGGTTGTAGAGATCTGATACTGAAAATCCATCTGCTTGCCTCCTAATTTGATTATTATTTATTAGTGATAAAAAGGCTGACATGGCACATTGCAGACTGTTTAAGACTTTATAATATTAAAAAATAATATTAAGACAATCTGCAGTTCTTACAAAGGAGACTTTGGGTACAACCTTATAATTATAAAACTGAAAATATTCTCCTTTGACAGGGTGGGTGGGTGGGTGGAGGTGGGGTTGGGTGTGTGCAGTTTTCTATACCTATATATTTGACTAGAAAATTTATGTGGATGGATCCAATTAGTAGTGTGCAGCTCAAGACAGATCAGATGAACACAAACCTCATTTATTGGGATTTTTGCTCTGTAGTTCAAATTGATGGGGTGGTTTCAATTAAGGGATGTTTACAAGAAACCCCTTGAAGTTCGGACTAATTACAAAAAAAAACCAAAGATTTTTGGAAATTATAGAAAACCCCCTTAGGTTTGATCCGTCCTAAACCCCGGCCAGTAAACTTAAGACACAATCAAACCTCAATGGATTTTTCTGTAATTTTTAAAAACATCCTGACTTTTTTGTAATTAGTCCAAACCATAGGGAGTTTTTTGTAATTATCCTTTGAGTTAATTTGGAACCCTTAAAAACTTTTATAGGCCATAATTTTGAATCCTTATCCAACTTACCCCTTGAACAGCTAGTGCTTAGTAGCCAAACATTAAACCAATATTAGGAGCTTGATTGATTCATTTATTTGGAGAGGTTGCGATGATTAAATTAGTCTGCAGATTTAATCTTAGATTAATATTTCCTCAACATGTAAGCTCGTGATGTGTCAGATCTTTACTTGATTAGGCCACTAAACGATTGTTTTCTTTTTCCTTACAGAATAATTTCTAAATATGGTTTACCACTTTATTTAGCTAATGACTAGATTGATGGATTGAGCTAAGGATTTATTCGTAATTTGGATAATATCGATTTCAAATCATTCAACTCCTATTTTAAGTTGTTTTTGAGTTATTGCCGTGGATTTCAAATTCATCTTATTAGAGTAATTTGAAATCTTTCCATCAAATCCTCTTCTCAAATCCAAACCCTTCCATCCAGTGTAACCTTAGGCTCCATTTGGATGAATGAATTTGGTGGTTTTCAAATACATAGTAACAAATCCATTGAAGTTGTTTAGATAAGATTATTCTACAATGAATTCCAAATCCTTAGCTCATATTTGTGTTATTTTTTGAGTCATTATGGTGGATTTCAAATCCCTCTCATTTGGAGTCATTTGAAATCCCGTCCACAAATCTTCTCCTCAAATCCAATCCTCCAATCCAAATGCAACCTTAGAGATTTGTAAGGAGACTCACGCTTCCATAATTCTAAGGATAATTACAAAAACCTTGAGGTTTTGGCTAATTACAAAGAAAAAAAACCTACATGTTTTTGAAAATTTCAAAATTTCAGAAAACCCCTTGAGGTTGACTCTTGTCTTATATTTTCCCCTCATAAACAAAATTCATTTCAAAACCCTCCTGATGGTTATATAAATACTATTGTTGCCCTTTTAATTTTAAGACTGTGGGGCTTTTTGTAATTTTGAAATATCTTCATTTTTTTTTTTGTAATTAGCCCAAACCTCCTTTTTTTTTTGTAATTATCCCTAATTCTAATGTATCATTTCAAAATGGACGAGCACATTTCGTTCTTTTTGGTTAGCGATTTTATCCCTCATGTGATATATAGGCTTTTTCGGGTTAGATACTAATGGTGTAGATTAGTGGCGGTATCATCATTAATGGTATTGAGTAATCAAGATAAGACTACACTCTTGATCATGTACGATGGTATCTAGCTATAGCCAACACCTTCCAATAGGACTAGAAGCAACTGTATCCTACAATTAGTTGAAATCTAACTACTAAAATGTCCCAAAAGGTAGATATTTTGTATGAAGCTATTAAGTTCTTGAAGGTTGTTGTCAACTTTTCCACCTTCGTGGTGCTTATTAGGTCGGCGGTGGACCTGAATCATCTACTACTTACTTTGTATTAAGATAGCTTTTGTGTTCAAACCATGTTTTATGTCATGCTATTTTATCCAAAACCCACTTAAATTGTGTGTGAGTGTGACATATCATAACTAAATTAGGTTCACATCTAACCGTCTTTATGGCATTTCTAGTTCTACAAGTTTTTGTTCATGTACCACAAGGAAAACATGCATGATAAGATTGAAAAAAAAGTCATATAGAGCTGTTGGACCAGTTCTAAATGCTCGTAAAGATTTCCGGCTTGACATTAGTTGAATTTTGTTGTATCGAAGTAGAATTAACATTCCATTAACTTAACCAAGGAAGAAAAATAGTTCTAAAGAGAAATTATGTACTGAAATTAAGAACTTCATCTCTGGTGACATTCCACGAAAGAAAAATTCCGGATTTGAACAAGTGATCTTATCACACGGGTTATCTAATGCCTTATACTCAAAAAAATTGAGGCATTACTCTGTTTCGAAACAGGTGCATTGAGGTTTGTCACTAGGCTTAGAAACATCTACTGCAAAACATGTGATTCTAAGTCTTCAATGAAATAAAAACTTGCAATTCATAATTTTCTACTTCAGTTGTTTTGTTTATCAACTTGTAGCATACAATTACACACTTACACTATATACATACAGGATGATCAGTCCTAATTGCTCTTCACAAGAGACAGTAAATTATTAGTAGAGTTAGTTTTTAGTAGATTTCATAAGTACGTGCAATTCTTAGCGAGTCCCGTTTCTTTACGCAGGCACCCAAGAGGAAGCAGCAGCGGCATACGACATGGCAGCGATAGAATTCCGAGGTCCTAATGCAGTAACAAATTTTGACATCAGCAATTACGCGAATAAGGTACAAGTAAGCCAGGAAGAGGTCCAAGTGAAGCAGGAAATGAATCCAGTTCCAATTAATAACAAAGTACAAGCCGATGAAGCACACGATAATCAAGACGATGCGAGCCAAGTTGTTCAATCAAGTATCCCTAAGTTAGAAACGATAGACTCCATCGACTCACATGGCATAGCCGTCATGGACCCCTCCTACGATCACGAGCACCCATGGACCTATGTCTAGATATCGGATTCAATATCCTTCAAATTCCCGACATCCCTCTCGAAAAAGCTTCGGAGGTATTCGATTACAAAGGGTTCGAGGACAATATCGAATGCATGTTTGATGAAAGATTTGATGATAATGAGTTGCTCCAGGATGAAATGTTGGGCAGCATTGGATGCAAGGCGGAGGCGGATAGTTTGGTGGCTCGGGACTTGAAAGGACAGGACGACTCGACCTCTCTTTCTTCGTCAGCCGTTGTCAACAACCACATCAGTTTGCAGCAATCTATAATGTTCTTCAAGGGTTTTGGAGATTTTCAAGTTGAAGTTATTATGGTTTAGTTGAGGAAACTAGTTGTAGAAGATAAGTGTAGCATTCAGTGGTTCTTCACTAGGTGAAAGGCATTATGGCTTGTTCTGTGGCTTTTATTTTTTCTTTTTCTTGAGGTTAGACTGTTTAAAGTAATTCTAGGATTGCTTAGTGCTTTTATATAATGAATTGAGTGAGCTTTCTTCTGATTTTCTCCTGTTTTTACATTTAGAGGATGTTTGGAGTTTGAATTTTGATGAGGTTTCAAGAGAAAGGAAAGGGAAAAGGGAGTCTGTATATTCAATTATTCATACATAAAGTACCATCATTTGAACGAGAAAATATATAAAGATGTTTTGAAGAACTTATAAGCTCTCTAAAAGTGTTTGATAAATTATTTTCTTCAAAAATCTTAAAAATCTCAAAATAAGAGAGCTTATAAATTCTTTTTAAGCTCTTCAACACATTTATATACAGAGAGCATCATTGGCGGATCTAGGCCCTTCCCTCTTTTTTTTAGGTAAATGGAAATATATAAAAAGAAAGGAAAAGTCCTGATCACAAGCCGATCAAGTAGCAAAGTGAAAATAATGTTAGATTTCAGAAAAGAAACAACAAAAATAACTTAAAAACGCAATTTAAATGAAGGGCGTCTATTTCTAGAGGATTATCGAAGGATATTATAATTAGTTTTGTTGGCACGTGTTCGAGTATCCTCTACATGGTCTGATGTATCATGTTGAATGTCGACCCAGGATCCACGAGCCGTAATTGCCATAGCCTTCATAGTTTCTGAGGAATCACGAGTGAAAGACAATCGGAGTAGTTGATGAGTCGCCTATCTTGCCCTTTAAGTCTTCCAATTTGTCTTGTTCTTCTTCATCCGCCATATCTCGACCAAAGTTGTTTCTGACATCCTGGAGCCACAACTTCAAAACCTTCAGACGGATTATTCGTGATGCGATAACATAATCATTAATAGTGAGACTTTTTGAAATATCGCCCATGGCTCAGAGAGCAACCTGCTTATGTTCATCCAAGTTAGAAGAAATCACCGCACCCGCCGGGTATATGCGACTATACGTCCTGTCTGCAGTTAGCCTGGGCCCTATCCCTCTCAACAATTATATTAGTACCATCCGTTGGTGACACATTGATATCATTTTGTTCCGAATCCTGTGCTATATTGGTATCATCTTGTAAGATATCAAATGTATTATTGGTTGGTATTTGCCTATTGAAGTCAAACCCTCTCCATGTTTCTCCTCGTCTCAGCGCTTTCACTTGCACTCCGTTTCTACGCTCTTCCTTTCGGGGCTCGTTAATTTGGTCATGGATACCAACGCCGCGAACCGACTAGCTTCCTCGCTTACCCTTGTCCATACGCACAATTTCTTCATGTGTCTTCACTTGTCGACATTCAAGTTAATATTGTGTCCGACAATCCGACAAAGGAACACAAAAGTCCGCAGATTTTCATAGCTAATAGAAACAAAGGAGCAATGTCCCACTGCTCCACCATAATATGCTCTTGTAATGCGGATTGATCTCCACCAAAACCCTGGGACAAAATGACCCACTTCACCGCCAAATGAACGAGTATCTATCTCAATAGGTGTTCCAACGGAACTAGCTATTTTATTAATAAGAGATTTGTGCCAATATTCATAGTTTAATTTGTAAATTCGAACCCACACCGAAATGTTGACGTGTTTATCTTGTATGGATTGAAATCTGAATCCAGTTCATCGACAGATTGTCCCGGGTTGCAAAAGCCACGAACCCTTCGAGAAAACTTTGTTCCTTTCTTCCAAATTATGGAACTGAATGTTAAAATATCCCCTTCCCAACATAATCAACCTCCCACGATCAGTAAGTTTCCAAACCGAAGATAGTTTCAATTTGAGGTCTGGAAAGTTGTACGGTTTTGTACCTTTTGGTAGAATAATACGCCCAATAAGCGAATTTAAGTAACTCGGCCCGTTGTTGGTAAATTTTCTCATTCATCGTCACCGAAGTATTGACCCTTTTTGATTGGTCGAAGATTCTCCCCCAATGCAATTTGCGCTCGGGCAAGCCATCCTCATGAACATCCAAATTGGCGCGGTTCTTCAACGTTCCCCATACAAAGGATCTATTCAAGAAGTCGCGACCGGGCGGAGCCAGTGTAAATTTTGTAAAAGCTCCTTTAATAGCATATTTTAATTGTTTTCATTATATTATCCCAACCCACAATTTTCCATGCCCACTTTTTATACATAGAAATATTTAAGGGCTTATGACAAAACACCCACCTTTTTAAGTCAATATCGCTTTTACGCTCCCTATGCAATTTTACCTAAATTTACGCTTTCCTAAGGTGCAATTTTACCTAAATTTACGCTCCCCACTCTTTTTTTTTTTTTACACAACAATACACTCCAACAAAAATTCTCTAAAATTTTACGCTTGTTTCAACATTGTTTCAAACATGTTTCAAATATGTTTCGTGTTTCAACATTGTTTCAAACATGTTTCGTGTTTTAACATTGTTTCTAACATGTTTCTTTTAATAAAAATAGGTTAAAAATTGTATTTAAACATCGAAAACTTCATTGAAACAACAAAGAAATATCGTATAACATTAAAATGGGTATGAAAACAACCCAAAACAATGTAAAACATATTTAAAACACAACATGAATAAAAAGAACTTAAAAATAGGTAAAAATTGTATTTACACATTAAATACTACTTGAAAACAACAAAAACAATTATTAGAACAACATTAAAAATATTATAAAACAACACCAAACAATAGAAACAATGTACAAAATAATATATGAATAAAAAACAGTAAAAAATAAAAATAGGTTACTGATTATTTTGAAACATCGAAACAACAAAGAAACAACATAGAAACAACATAGAAACAATAAAGAAACAAATTTAAACAACTCAAACAACTTATATAATATATAAAACAATGCAAATAAAAAAAAAAATAAAAATAATCAAAAAATAGCAAGGAACGTAAAAAAATTAGGCACAAAAGTAAAAAATAGGCACAAGAGTAATAAAGAGCGTATTGTGTGGTAATGGTACAAAAACAAAAGATTCTCGTGTAATTTCCCCAATATTTAACAAATAACAACTAACAATCCAAATTGATTTCACTTCTTTTTCCCAATTCCACCGTCGATCTCTATTTTATGATACGTAGATGGTCATTGGTCATTAACTTTGTGTTATGATACACAAAGATTTTGCCATAAACTAACTTTGTAATTTTTTATACATATTTTTAAGTTTTTTGGTATTGCTTTTATATTGTTTCTCGGTTGTTTCTATATAGTTTTTAATATTGTTCTATTGTTTTTTCGTTGTTTCTATGTGTTTTCGATGTTTTCACCGAAATTTTATTAGATTAAACATGTTTGAAAAAACCTTGAAACAACAACACAAAAAAATCCGGAAAATTCCAGGAGCGTAAAAATATCCGAAAAAGAGGCGGAGCTGCATAAAATGTCCGAAAAATGACCGGGTGTGTAAAAGTGTCCTTTTTTTCTGAATGTTGGGCATTTTTGTCCTTATCCCCATTTTTATTGAGTGAAATATTTACTTCTTAGCCCACCCTACTACTAATTTCCTCGATCCGCCACCGATTTTCCCCGGGTATGTTGTACCCTTCCACAAAAGGGTGAGTATGAGCCCGTAGAACCTCGAGAACCTTGGATGGTTGGTCGCTACTTGTGTGTGTGGTTATGGTATCTCGTCGCACGCCTCCGAACCGGATGCATGAACGCCGATATCGGCCTTAGGTTGTTAGGTTTCTACCGCTTTCACTCCTTCCAAAACCCCAACTGTGAAGTCGCACACATCGCTCGTCCCATCTCGACAAGTCCAAAGCCATTGGATGGGTGCGTCAACGTGGTCGTGTACTCTCGCTATAAAATTGCAGGGTTTTCTTGAAGGATCGAATCCTCCAGAAGAAACTCGGGTTTAACATAAAACGAGAAGCATAAACGAAATTCTTGTGTGTGATATCAATTTCGGAAAAAAATCGATCGAATTCCATGGTGATAATATGAAAATCCTAGACGATCGATCGAAAGAGTAAGACGTCGCCTTTCATCGAACCCAGCCGCCTCTCAAAGAGAAGGCCAGGTCTAAATAGCTGAGCTAAAAAAATTAGTTATAATTTGTATTATTTTTTTGGATCTTTTATCCTGGCCCACCCTATTTTCGTGTACCACCCTATTAGTGGTCTCCCTGCTCCGCCTATCGTATCTAATGACATGTTTCCATAGAAAATTTGAAGTTATTGCAGAAGCAAGTTTTTGTAAAATTTATTCTTTGATAAACAGTCTATAATTAGTTTTGAATAACAATTTAACTTCCCTTTATTATTATTATTATTATTATTATTATTATTATTATTATTATTATTATTATATTTAAACACTACAAATGTCCACTTGCATGTACATATTTAATTTATTTGCAAATACTGGAATTTTTAAGAACTAAAATAGTGCTTGATAAATAAATATAAATAGGTAAATTTAAGAGCAAACAATATTAACATGGCTTTGTAAATTGTATGAACAGTTGATCACTAAAACCACATTCCCAAGAACTAAAAGAAAGAAGGTTCTAGATAAGTTGGGCATAAAAGAATCACTTTTACTTTAAACATGCTTAATACTCAAGTTTCATATCATTCACCTATTTTATATGATTTTATGCTACATGGATTCATGTGTCCTAAATTATCATTATTTAAAGATGTTGCAGTGTAGCTTCTTAATTAAAATTATGCTGGTCTATGTTTTTTTTCAAAATAGTTTAATTCTCTATTCATTCTTTGGAAATACATTCAAATACGAAAATTTTTAAATAAATTTTCTCTCTGATGCATCACAGCTTTTTTCAACAAATTAATTCATTTAATTATATCATTCTTCCATAATATTTTTCCAAAACATCTAAAAAAAATCGAAATATGACTTATGATTTATACTGAAAACAAGTGCTTAATTGCGACAGTAATATCAAATAATGTGATTACTAACAATTATTGTAAACCATAGAGTGCAACATAAATTATTGTTAATCCTGAAAATTACGAAGGGCAGCATGAAGTATTTATAAACATTTGACTCAAGGCATAAAAGATACCACATGTATTTTAGAGGACAATAAACCTTCAAAAAAGAGCAGACGAAGATAAATTTATGTCGCCACTTTTGAACATTTTTTTATCTGGACCTCACCCATGGCCGATCCTATCAATTTTTTGACTCAATCAACTTTAAAATTAGGCCTTTTTCCCCTTTCTATAACTTAAGAGCAACATACAATAACAAAAGAAAAATAATGTACAATATTTAAAACAATCCTATTATAGTTTTTGACCAAACAATCCTATTATAGTTAAAATAATATCATCCATGTTCTAAAATCAAAATAAATATTTAAATACAACTAGTCTTACAATTTTGATGGTAAAAGTGTTAATCAAGTTAATATAATCAAGTTGTTTAATAGTTCATTTCTCACTGGATAACAAAGTTAGTCCATCACTTCTTCCTTGTGAATTAATTGGAGAAACATTTTGATTCACTTTAAATTTGAGGAAAAAAATTTAAAAAATTTAATGTGATAATTTTGTTAGCAAAGTCACAAGAGCAATCGATTCGGCCCTTCATCTTGGTGGGAAAGCTCGATCATTATGTTACAAGTTGAGAACTTTTAATCCTTTTAAAGTTTCAAGGGTGACAATCGTTCCACCACTAGGCTAAATTTATTCTTAGTGCAATTATTTAATTATTTTATGTATGTATTATACAAAAGTTACATAAAACTTTTGGGCCTAAGTTTAATTTTTTTGGGTCCAAGTCGACCGACTCGTTGGCCTTAATGAAGGAGCGGCGATTAGCCTTTGATGCTAATCATTTAGTTATTATGAAAGATAGTCCTCAAGTTTCCATTTCTAGACGAAATTAATCTTGACCACTTGAAATTTGTTAAGTTACAATAGAATTGGTCACGCTCAATGAACTTGAGCATGTAAAACCCTAACAGGCTACCATCTTTGTCACTTAAATTTTTAAATTTTTCCAGATTAGTTTTGTTCGCTAAGTTTAGGTTTCTTAAAATTTTAGTCCGTCTCATGTGTACAATTGTGTTAGCACTTAGTAGAGAAAACACATGCAATCTGTTAGCACTAGGTAGAGAAAAACGACATAGAAATATCAATGGGTCGATTTGTCTTGAAATCGGACCCCTTAAGATTTTTAAGGACCAGTCTCAAACCCGCCCAAGATGTAGACCCGTTAGACCCATTTTAAAATATTAAAGTATAATTTTATTAGTATTTCTAAATAAATTATTAAGAAAGATACAAAATAACTTTTATAAAAGAGAAAATATTAAATGGGTTGGTTGGATCTGAAAATAAAAGACCCATACGCGGTCCAAAATTCATTTGCAATATAATTTTGCACTATTAATACTTGCTTCAAATGATGAGCATTTAAGGTGGGTCCGAATTGACCTAAATCAATTGCCATCCCTAAAACGACGTGGGCCTTCGGTTCATGAAGAAATTCAACGTCAAAGAGCTTATTTTGGAGAAGATTGTGATGACGCCGAGCGAGTTGAAAAGAAATTGTCCTACGTGGCCATCCAAAGAAGTACATACGGGGGCCCACATGATGTCGAACCGAACCGGTGGACGCCACCGGAGTGCTGGTGACATGTCATTAGTTAGGCTCGCGACCCCGAGCCCAACTATCGAGCCCGACCTCCGAGCAGCCCGACCTCCGAGCCGATCTTGCGGGAAAGCGCATGCGCGAAATTCAAAAGAATAGTTATTTGCCCATACTTAGTGCTCCATTAAGCGCTTTAAGGCGCACGTGTCGGGAGCATAATCAAGATGAGTCACCAAGTGGCAATAAACTTGGTCGACATGCGTGATTATGAGGGGACATGTGTCATTTTTAGATTATTTTTACTAATTAGTGCAAAATATGACTATTGAAAATCCACTAAGAGTATAAAAAGCCTCATTTTAAGAGGAGAAAATGGAGAACACCGTACACAAACGCCGGGAAGAAAACCGATCAGTGAATTCCTGGGGCTTCGCAATATATATAAAAAGGCAAGATTAGCCCGTAAACACTTGTTCATATTTCCACGTGTGATACTTTTACACATCTTGCTTGTCGGGCCGAAACGCACGGCCAACAAATCAAGGCGCAGAAGGAGGGCCCGTATTGGTCCACCCAAATTCCGTGCTAAGTCAAGCTAAGTGAAACCAGGTAAAATCCAACGTTAACTTTTTTCGCAAACAGACAAAATGAGTCAACAATCAAGAAATGCTCGTCAATCGAAGAACAACCCCCAAACAACCAAACCGCCAAACCACTAATGGCCAAAATGCCCCTAACTAAGGGGAGCACCACTTTATTTCCTTTTCGCCGCTTGATTGCTGCTAATCCAACTTTTCGTACAACAGATGAACCAACTTATTTCTCAAACGCTTGATACTACAAACTCACAAGACCTCCTCCACCTCTAGTAAATACTCAACCACTTAATCCTCCGCTAAATATTCCCCAATAAATGTTCATGTAAACCCACGTGTTCCCCGCAGCCTCCCGTGAAGAGGCCGGAAGCGATTGTAACGAGTTCGTGGTCGCCATGATAGGAGGCGACCGTGCGAAGATAACGAGGAGCATACTGTGGGCGGAATCACACCGAGCCTCCGCGCGCCACCACCGCTCGCTTCCGTGTTTGGCGGGGCGACTAGGAAATAATCCTCCTCGCCTAGTTCGATCAATAAGATCCAGCTTCGGTTTCCTGGGATGAGCGGGAGCCGCTAGGCCAATCAAACCCAAGGTCCTAGTTTGGCGAGGAACAAGAAGCGAAATTCTCGCGCCTCGGCCGCCGTTGAATGAACTGGAAGTATAATGGTGAGACCGACTCGCACAACGCTTATCCACAAGTATTTAGCATGGATGGAACTATACACCCCAACGACGCCATTCTCTCGGGGGGCATTTCCGTTGACGTTGGGGCGACCGAGCCCATCGTTGGTTTCGACACCGCCGCAGGTCCATCCGATCCGGGCCGATCCGCCCCCGCTCACTACACATTTCTCTCACCGTAAAGTTAGAGGCGCCCGGGCGGATTCCCTCTCGTAAATA
Organism: Rehmannia glutinosa; assembly: GCA_016081115.2. NCBI lineage: Eukaryota > Viridiplantae > Streptophyta > Magnoliopsida > Lamiales > Orobanchaceae > Rehmannia > Rehmannia glutinosa. The sequence goes on along the minus strand of JABTTQ020000330.1, from coordinate 6,249 downwards.
TCAAACAAAGGGGAATAATGAGTCCTTAAAAAGTTATATCGCTTCGGTTAAAGACGTCCAGAGATGGAACCAAATCGGACGATGCTATCGTGATTATGCGCTATGGCCATGTTAGATGCTCGACGATATTGTATCTATCATAAATCGATAGACCATGATATCGCATCTTAATGGGACCTCATTAGAGAGATCATGTGCATCATTCGAAGGGCGGATTGAGAAGATACGTTCACGAGTTACCGCCCCACCGTCACTTACTCCAAGTGTTGTTGTCGACGACGCTTTGACCAACAAGCAAGATGTGTGAAAAGTATCACACGTGGAAATATGAACAAGTGTTCTTTACGCTAATCCTCGCTCTTTTTATATATATTGTCGAGCCATAATTCCATTGTCGGTTTTCTTACAACGTTTTGTGTACAGGTGTTCTCCCTTTTCTCCTCTTAAAATGAGTGCTTTTATACTCTTCTAGTAAGTGGATTTTCAATAGTCATCTTTGCACTAATTAGTAAAAATAATCTAAAAAGGACACATGTCCCCTCCTAATCACGCATGCCAACCAAGATTTTTGCCATTTGGTGACTCATCTTGATTATGCTCTGACATGTGGCAGCTTCTGGCGCTAATGGAGCACTAAGTATGGGCAAATAACTATTCTTTTGAATTTCCCGCGCATGCGCTTCCCGGCAAGATTCAGCTTGGAGGTTGGGCTGCTCGGAGGTCAGGCTCGGTAGTTGGGCTTGGGGTCGCCGAGCCTAACTAATGACATATCACCAGGCACTCCAGCTGACGTCACCGGCTCGGTTTGCGATGTCATGTGGGCCCCTCGTATGTACTTACTGGATGGCCACGTGGGACAATTTCTTTCCAGCTCGGCTCGGGCGTCATCAATGGCCCCCAAGTTTAATTCCGGGAGAAGAATATCTGAAGTCGGAGTTAAACTTTAATGCTAATCATGAGTTTTTAATGGGGGGAGAGGAAACCTCAAAAGTTATTTTTTCCTGACATCTGTCGTGTAGTAGTTAATGGCTGAAGTGGCGCATTAATTGTGGTATTATGATGACAGACGCGTGGCAGTTCTCGGTTTGACCAACTTCGTGCGGGAACCAAAGAGGTACGTTAGTCCTATCAGCGGGCATGTTGTCCCCCATGTTGATGGTCTCAGGAGATTGGGAGCTAACGAAGTATCAAATTCCGGACATAGATTTTGGGTACCAAATTATGGAGGTTCCCCAAAGATCCGCGTGGGGTGTGGCCATTCATGTGGCCACTTCTGCTCATACGATCGCACTTTCCATCACGGTTTTCTCACGCGGTGGTTGGTGTGTGGGCCTTCCTTCGACTCGAAGTCACCCCATCTCGTGGGGTCGGCTTATCGTTTGCCCAGTGATGTTTCACCTGGAGGGGTACCCTCGCCCTAAATTTAGAGAAATAAACGAGCTCTTCATTTGGCGAGCGACCCCTGCGTCACCGGGTCGGGGGCAGCCAACAGGATGGTACTACGTACAGACCCGATCCGGATACCCAGACAGCCTGGTTGAAGGCCTTCCACAATCTTTAAAGGAGTGGAAGGATAAATGGCTTTGGGTGAGCGGCGAGTGGCAGGCTCGCGTGGGGGTCGGAGCAGGCGAGACTGTCCTTTACCCCCCTTCACACTTTACTTTCGGTTTCAGTAAGTTTACTCTTTTTTACTTTTTATTTTCTTTCTTCATTTCATTTTTCTGGGGCTAATTCTGCCTTTTCCTTCTTTTCTTTTTTCTTGTCAGGGAACCGACCATCTAAGGGTCCATTGTCGGCCACTTTCGTTCGCAGGCTGGAGAACATCCAGGCTAGGGGCGCAATGGACAGGTGTTAGAGATTTTTCTAACCGCAAGTCTACGGTGTCAAGTTTTAATATAGTGATATGAGTAGGGTTGTCGTATCCACAGGGAATGCGTGTATAAGTACCAAGTATAAATTACCTACGTTATATTTGACAGATCAATAATAGGTGGATGTCTCAATTTATAAATAAGAATAACTAGATATAACTAATCAAAATATAAACATCTAAATATATGGAGAATGAATTCTAGAGAGGTGTGATGAATCTAGTTATCCCTTATTTGTCAATATGGTTTATCAATCATCAATTATCAATTTATAAGTCAAGATTTCTACAATAATCATTCCTTTCTCAAGTTGTCAATGATTTTAGATTCAATTGGGAAATCAATATCTCTATAAAAATCACCAATCAAAATCTCAATAAAAGCTATTTAATCTTGATAAATGATAAAGGATTCACAAATCTCTCAATTCTATGAAATCCTAGGTTATGTATTCCAAGGTCATGTATTCAATTACCTCTCAAGTGTCAAATCAAATACACCAAACAATCTAAATTATTGATCAAGTAATTTAGAAGCAATAGATCCAAATAGCACAAATTGATAGATCTAGATTGACAAACCACAATCTCAAAACATAAGTTCAAACATAGATTACATCAATCCTCTGTCACTATAAAGATTTAGCTCATGATTAAAGAAAATGAATCCATGAAAATACAATACATCTTACAAGATATGAAGAAAGCAACAAAATAAGAACAAGAGTCGAGGGGATCTTCTCATTTCTGATGATAGAAGTTCCTCCAATCTTTCTTCTCCAAATTCTTTCTCAAAATGCTCAAATTAACTTCTTCCTTGTCTTGTACGTGTTTATCGCCTTCCCCGGGGTTCCCGGATGCCCTTATTTCCAAGCCCCAAGGATGGTATTTATAGTACACAAAAAGTCCAAGAAGTAGGTGAACATAGGATTTTCCGCCCCGCGCCGGCGCAAGCAAATATCGCCCCATTTTTATCGCGACGGCCAAGCCGCGGCGCATCAACATGTACGCCCAATCACAATGGCGCCCGCGCCTTCAACAGCGGTTGATTGCGTTGGCGCCTAGCCACAAGCCGGGCGTTCCATCCGGCATTCCCTCCTTTCCATCCGGCATTTCGCTGCGCGCCGCGCCCGCCCCGTCTCTGGGCAAAAGCGATTTTTTTTGCTTCTACACGATTTCTTCTTTTCTTCCAAGCCATTTTTCACCGTTTTCTTCATCTCTCTACCAACTGTGATTGACCGACTCTCGTCGACCCTTATTTGAAATAAATCGACTCTAAAGACTCTAAAAACACCCAAAATAAAACCAAATTCTAATCTAAAATACTCAAATAAGTTGATAAAATACCAACTTAACAAATACCCCAACTTAGAATATTTGTCCTCAAGCAATTACAACTCTAAAATGAAAAATACAAGATACAACAATACAAACAAACTGCAAAACTTCACAACCAATATCATTTGTCTCATACTCATTTCACTATCAATCAAGACGTTGCTTTAACATTGTGACCAAAAGTATGGAATGTACATGCTAACTCCATTTACATTATTCAAATAGATTCACGCAATCAAGTGTTTTCAAAATGATCCACTTTTTTGAATATAGAGATGAGATGCTTGCGGACGACTCCATGGAGCTTGTCTTTCACACTAATCTCCACTAATGTAAAGCAATGTAACACAAGGATCAATAGACTTTTCTGCTCTTGTATTGTGGGCTTAGTGGTAAGTAGGAAAATACGGGATTAAGTGGCTCAAATCACCCAAACACAATTAACACTTCGAATTATCAATAAGCACTACCCTTCACTTTTTTTTTGACACCCTCAATGTTTATGAACTTTCAATCCCGTTGATTTGTTTTTTCACATTTTTTTCTCGAACCCCCAAACTTATTCTTCTTTTGCGTAAATGCATGGGGTTTTCTTTTCTTTTCTTTCAGCAACTTCATTCAATTAACCACATACCCTTCTCATCATCCCTCCTCAACCTTTAATATTTTTCTATATTATGTGTGTACGTGATGAGTGATGGGTAATTAGAATTTCTGACATTTTTCACATTTGGGTATTCGATTGGTTATGCCAAAAACGGGTTTATAAAGGCCCAAAGGGGGACACTAGGAAAAATATAATGCAAAGGTAGGCATTTTAGGCTCTAGCTTGTTGATAAAGATGGCTAAATTATCTCATGGTTAATTCGCCAGATTTCGCCTCGTAGTGATCGGGACAAGTTCTAGCATCCGATGGGATCATAAAGGAACCACTCAATTGTAAATCATCCCAAAATAAATCATCGAGTTAAGCATATAGGAGCATTAATGGAAAGAAGATTAAATCATAGTTCAAACACATGCTCTTTGACCGTTCAACTCATATTCAACAAATTCACTTAGTCAATGCAGTTTCAGCCAGTTTAACAAAACGCCGACTCAACTCTAGGCTTTTTTTTCAAGACTACTTCGATGAATAAAAGCATCGCACTCCCCCAAACTTAAACGACATTGTCCCCAATGGAGAGGTGGGAAAGGACTTTCTGGTAGGCCCCGGGAGCGAAGCTGTTAGTGTGTGGATACCACCACGTGTATGGTCCCCGTATAAGCCTGGGGGTTTGAGAATCATAGCGCACAAGCCGTGGGCGTTGTCACTCCGAGTATGGTCTTGTTCTTTCATCTGCCTTGGCTCCGACTCCCCTTTTGGCTTGACGCATCTTTCAACCTAGTAAAGTGACAAGAAAACAAAACTCAATGTGGAAACGAAACTTGGTTATGAAATCAAAAATCATGCAAAGACATACAAATGGACCCAAGTAGAATATATAGTGCCAAAAGATAAGCATGGAGATGCAAAGCACTAAACAATGTGAACCGTCATTGGGGCATTTCATCAAGACTATGCATGAATTTAGGCGAAGATAGCGTCTGATGGAGAATTATTCCCGAACCCAAAATTCCAACACCAAACCTAGAATCTAGCATGATCTGACCAATCCACAATCCATACATCAACACACTTATCCTAAAGACTACAATCCAATCACACTAAAAATCACAAGATGGAAAACCGTGTGGTGGGTTTTGGAAGTTGCAAACTTACCAAATAATGATGAATGAGATGAAGATGGTGTGTGTGGTGTTAAAGTGCTCAGTTGTGTGATGGAGTGGGATATGTGGGATTGCACAAATAAGAGGGGTGAAAATGTGATGCAACTTACTACTAATAATGCAAAAACTTAAAAAAACAAACAACTACTAAAATAAATTAAAACTAAGAAAGCAATAAAAAAGGGTTAGTTGCCTCAGAGAGCGCTAAATTTTAATGTCTTTAGCCGTACTTTTGCTTTACTCAACCAGGATCCAAAAAAATAAGTGTGGTCAGTACCAATGCGCTTTGTATTTTCAATAATATAGGCGATCCTTCAAAGGTATAAAAGACGTGGATGATTAAAGGATCACAATATTGATGGTCTTTTGAAATCAAATGTGGATGTTTAATGATGATAAATGGTTTATCAATCATAAAGATATTTTCTATCTTTACTCATTAAATATCATGAAATCAGTAGAACATGTTAATTGATCACCATTTTCAAACATTATTGGCGTGCGCTTCTAAAAAATTTGATACATTTGTATTGAAGCTACATCTAAATTTTCTTGGTCAATACGCAGGATTTTCAATCGGAGAGATACTCCCCGAAAGTTAATTGACGTGGCTCTTTCTTGTAAGATCGATTGCACTCTTCAAAGTCTCTCCAATTCTTGAAGACGCCCACTCTTTCATAATGGGCAATCTGTTCATGATTTTCTATTTCACCAGTCCTAAGAATGATGACGACTCTTCATTATTAAGTTGGTCAATCATTTGTTGGAGTAACTTTGACATACGACATGTAACTTCAATTTGTTGAATGCTTTGCGCCGGTTTGTAGTAATCTATCACTTTCGATTTTATCTTACACTCTTCGATAAACTTGTAAGATTCTTTTTCCAACCTCGACCGACGCTTTTATCTCATCTTATGCGTCTTCTTTACCTCACAATCATCGAGAAATTGATAAAGTATTTCTTCCAAGCTAGACAATTGTTCTTGTAGGTGATGAAAGGTTTAATGATTTGCCATATTTTGTGTCCATACATTTTCTTGAGTTGGATAATAAGAACAAAACGGTTCACACTGACTTCCAAAAATCATGCAGTATCACCTGGCCGGCCACGATATGCATACATTAGAATTCCATCCAACGATGTTGCCTAAAAAATTACACAAAATTAAAACAAGAAAAGAAAAACAAAACAAAAAAAAATAGTCAAATTACAGCTGGCGATGACACTTGATATCATACAAACATTCCTGACATGAGCAATGCGTAACT